>JBAMAW010002805.1:0-600000 GCA_037043295.1 Amiota minor
TTTTACCATAGATGTGACTTGATTTATTGAGTTGATAGCATCTGTCTAGTAAGATGCAAAATAACGGTACAGTCATGGTCATCATTAATACAATATTAAAAGTCAGTTTAATTAACTTAAAATGTTGATGCTCTGTAATGCGCTTAGCTTCTACGTTTTCACATTAAGAAATAAATAAGGAAGGTCTTTTGAAAGTGGCAACATGGCGCCTCAGGGCTTGGGAAAGCCGAGCGTAGAGAGAGAGAGCAAGCTTCTCCCGCTGAGCAGCCTGTTTATTTTGTTTCGGCAGCTAAGTACCGTTTCATACGATGATTTTATTGGGCAGAGCTCTCTCTTGTGTTACGAGTTTGTTGACAAGGGAAACACGATGCTAACGGGGTAGATGTTACACATGTACCGTATGTGATGTAAAATGCTTGCTTTCGAACAGAGAGATCCTTCTTTGTATAATGGCTTCACCTTTGTAAAAATACGTGGCATCCATTTTTGTTGCTGTTACGCATTCCCTAACTATACTCAGGATTACTTTGACGTTCTCGAGTTTTGCGCGGTCATACTATTTTTGGGTTCACTTTTAGATATATGGGTAAACAAAAGATAAGCTGGTTATTTAACAATAGGTTTTTCAAATTATATAAATGTTATTGTCAAACCTTTATGATATAAATACAGTACAGTGTAAGAATAGTCGTTACTTTTTGTTTATATCTTCACTACTGAAAGTATTACAAGTTTGTCATGAAGTTTTTACAGACGGAAGGAGCCATGTCCTTCTGTCCGTTTGTTTGTATACAAACTAGTCTCTTAGTTTTAAAGCTATAGATCTCAACTTTGCACGAACTTTTCTTTTTTTGATCAGATGCTGTTCATTTGTCGGAACCAGCCAAATCGGACTCACTAGGAGCGGTACCTCCCATACAATCCTAAATTCAAATTCATGTTCTTATTAAAAAAAAATCATTCTTTTTTGTATTATCGAAATGGAATTTAAAAACTATAAACATCTGAACCGTGTCCACCAAAGAAGAATCGGCAAAAACTCATAGTCTACATAACACAAATGTGATATGCTGTCCCAAAATGAACTTTTGCACAAGGATGAGACCTAGGTTTTTTGATATTTAAATATTTTATTTGATATTATATTTCTTTAAACATTCAATTTCATTATTATTTCTTTACACTCATTTCAATTTCTTAAACAACATCAAAACAACATATACAAATACAAATTAGTACAACATTTTCAACTTATAAACAAAGATCCCAATCTCATTCAATCTGACACATACAAACAGAGAGACACTTATAATTAGACAAATTACTGACTATGTTTACACAACATTTTTCCTCTTAATTCAATAGACAATTTTTAATAATATTAATTTATTTATTAATATTTATTATTGTTATGAATATAAATATTATAATTTACTTATTATCATCCTCCATTTATCGTAAAGACTCAAGGAAAACTTTTTTATTGAAGAGTATAATTTTTTTTATAAAAAATAATTATGGAATTCCCCTTTCTTTATGCTATGAGGCTACCATTATGTTTTTCCTTAATTTCTTTTTGATTTTATCAATTCTTAATATTCTTTATGCTTTAATTATAAATTTAAAATATTTATTTTGAGATATGGAAAATTGAAAGAAATAATTCTTATCATTTCATTGTTGTTTTGTAATCAAAAGCACGGATTTCCTTCTTACTTCTTGAATTTAAATATTAATATTTAATACACTTAAACATTGAGATTAAAATATATAGTACGTATATGGAGAAAAAATGTTTCGCCTTTTGTGTAGCGAATTCAATTATAAGTACAATAATATGAAGGTTGCTATATATATTTCTGGCCATGTCAATATTAAATGTTGCTATTCGGCTGCTGAAGTTTCCAAACGATAATTTCATAGTTTGATACATTTTGCCATTTTAGCGTGATTTAAAAAATTCATATGGGGCAAGAAATGGAATTTCATAAATTACAACGTGTTTTCTCGAGAGAAGATTGCTTCGATGAACTTAATCCTTTATACAGCGACAAAGCATGAGCCAACCGATATGCCGTCATCGTCAGCAACTTCTCTGATAGTGTTTCAATAATCCTTCATATCAATTTTTTCACTGCTTCAACTTTCTGATCGGTCCATGTCGGACATCGTAATTAACATAATCTCAGCCTTCTCTAAAGAGTTTGTCACTTTTTTTGCTCAAAGCATATTCGTCTAATTCCCATAGTCAATTTGTAAGTACTTTGGATCATTTGTATTATACACAAATTTAATACAAATTCTTTGATCCATTTTTGTTTTGCTTTCAATAGCTAAAAAACCCCAAGCACACCAAAATGAGCAATATGACTGATAACATTATCAACATATTGGCATATTGTGTATCAACATAACAAAACTGAAAAACGAAAATCGATAAGAAAAGTTTGTAACATATTAGTAATGTAATGCGATTAATTCCAGGGGCGGGGCAAACCAATTATTTCACCCTCTTAAATTTAAAATCTATCGGACAAACATATAGTATGCGTATGGTGTAAATCCCTTCCTAGTAAACAAGAAGCACTAAACCCATTCCATAAAGTGCATAAAATGTTTGGTGTAATTAAAATAAGCATCATTCCTTGACTATTTAATTTGGTTATAGATTTATGTATACTTATTTTGGGATCTATACTAAAAATCTCTTATATTATAATGAGTAGATTGATACTATTTTATGATTTGCCCAATTTTTACTCTCTTATGTAAATATTGGGAGTCTTAAGCGAACAAAAACAATTTTGTTTATTGGTTTATTGTAATTTGAATAAAAAAAATAAAATAAAATAAGTAGTAATTGTTAATTATTGTAATTGTGGTTAGTAATTGTTTTGGTATCAAAAAGTTAGTAGTATTTCGATTATCATTCAAACTCTATATGTAAGTACATTGTATTGTATGTAGCAAACAAATAAGGACTCGATTATATTGGGTTTCTTGGATTTTCAAGATCAAGATCAATATTTCTTTCTTAAGAACCCAATTTCAAAAGGATTAAATAAACAATTCCCTGGTTCTAATTTGTTTCATCTTGGATAAAATTTTATGTGGTAAGTATTGATTTCTTATTTTGTACCTATAACAAAAAATTCAACAAATCAAATTTATCGATTCAAATTTAGAGCTGCTGACGTCCTTCTTGAAAACCATTCAGTTTTACATACTAGTATATATATTTTGGTATTCTTGATAAATTGGATATTTGTAAGTACATATATGTTTTTTGTTTTTACACCTTTTAAACACTTAAGCCACACACTGAAGGCGGCAGCTAGCATGAAAGCTGCTTCTTGACACTTAACCAAAGATAAAAACAGACACACACACAAATAAACGCACAGCACACACATAGATACACGATTCACATGTTTAAATAAATATTATTATAATATACAACTTAAATCTGCTCTAGCAACTCCATAGGCGTTTGGGGATCAGTAGTACTTCCACCTTCAGCACTTATATCGCTTATAGATGAGACTGCAGTAAAAACTGTTGCGGTTACAGCATTAAAAGCATCCGGGATACCGGAAATGGTACCTGCAATTGTCGAGTAAATGGCAGCAACAGTTGTCGTTGCCAATGTTGCAATGACAGGTGCTAATGTGCTTGTTGTGGTTGTGGATGCCGTGGTTGCAGCTGTAGCTGCTGCTGCCGCTGCGGCTACTGTTGGTGGAGCTTGTGGATGTGAGAAGACTGGAAATTGTTGATGTCAGCAAAGTTGCTGCAATTGCAGTTGCATTTGTAGTTGCTGCTGTAGTTGCTGCTGCAGTTGCTACCGCAGGTGCTACTATTGTTGCAGGTGCGAGTGTTGTTGTTGTTGTTATCAGAGTAGCTGCTGTTGTTGTTGCCATAGCCACACGTCCTTGTATTTGCTCAAGCATCGAGGCGGGCACATACGGATATGTTGGGCAAAGAGTTTCAACTGGCAGTTGCGGACCGAGCATCGATTCGAAGACATAACCAATAAGTGAGCCAGCTGTTAAGCCTACATTATACGACAGCGTCATCATATTGCCAGTAACCTCTCGCAGTGTTCCGGGTACTTTAGCCGGTGCCAACATCATAGGTAAACTGCCCGCCAGGCCATTGGTCACACCAAGACAAATTGTGAATACAAAAGCCGAACTCTCACCAGAGATAACCGGCCGATGACGTGGTGCACAGCAGAGCAACAAGAGTGGCACGAGAACGATACGTAAACCGGAAAGTAAAATCAATTGACGCCTTGACCATGGATAGGGCACTGCTGCTAATAACTTGCCAATGACATCGCCCGCATTGAAGGCAAACATGAGCAAAACGGGTAGCCAAGTGCCGAGAGAGCATGAGTTAATCTCAGACTCAATGCCAGGATATAGCGAAAGAGTAACGCAGTATGCCAAAGCAATGCATACCATGTACGGATAGATCGATTGAGCAACACGCCAGCGTGTTACGAAACCCTCACGGACATCACTCAATTTACTTGGCCGTGAGCAGCGACCAGGTGTAATGACATGCTCTACCTTAAACGCAACCGTTGTGGGTGTAGCTGGCTCTTGTGGTGTTGGAGGCAATTCGGGCAAATTGCTTAAACCCTCAATGACACTTTCACCAGCCGATGGATTCGAAAGTTCATAGACGGGGTTGCTAAAGCTAAGAGCATTCGTCGTATTGACCACAACACCGTTGCCATTGACTGTGACTGTAGATGATGTCGGATTATTGCCATCGAGGGAGAGAACTCCATATTTGGCACTTGTTATAACGCCATCGATTTCATGCTGGAATTATTTCATTAAAACTTTTTTTATAAAATTTCATAAGGTTAACTTACCTCATCCGGACGCAAAACTATTTTGGTGCATGCCTTCATATGGTAACGTACAAAGGGCGATTGTAAAGTCACTAGATGAAGCAGATAACTAAAAAATATATATAGCGTTGAAGTAAGGAAGAAAATGAACGTGGAGATACGATCATTATGGATGAGCAGCTTCGTGCCAACACGATTGGAAGACACCAGTAAACCGGCCACACTCTCTCCTGCCATAACCGCTTGAGTATATTTTTTTGGCAACATGCTGGCGAATCCATAGAAACTGGATTGTTGCACAGTGGAACCGATAGCCACTAGCGACACAGCCATTAGATTCACTGAATACGCCGTGTTCGAGGCAAACATATGCCAGGCCACCTCACAAACAGCGACAAAAACGAGTGTTGTAAAGGACACGATGTAACCGAACATGACACGCACACGAAATGGCGCCAATGTGAGGAAAACATTATTGAGCAAAACTGTTGCAAAGGCAACAATTATGTATGTCATCGACATGTCCAGGGCAACAGATTTTCCCGGAAAGCGTGCTTGCCAATAATCAGCGGCAATTATGAAGCTACAATAGAAAGATGAGAAGTGAAAATGGGAGTGATGATGACATTTTATTTCTTTTTTTTTTTTTTTTGTGCATGTAATATTTCACATGTTTTTCTTTTAAATCGAATGACAAATGGCACAAGGTTGTTTAGATGACCTTGGTGCATATAATAAGAAAACTACAAAGTCTCTTACTCTTGTATTGTCAGATATGAAACCACAACAAGCAATATTCATTCCTACATACGAAATGTGTCACAAAAATTTCCAAATTGCTTTCAATACTTTGTGTTGGCTTTAGTCTTTTGTAACCCATACGTGGCATACTTCGAAGTCATTTCTAATTAACTCATTATATTCTGAAGCAGTTTTGGAAGTCAAATATCGACCAGAACGCGTGTCACTATCAACAGAAGTGCGTTGATTTTTATCACAATCAACCTTCTGCAGTAGCTTGGATACTTTTGAGACATACCTCGTTTTGGACATATGACTAATATTTTCCATTGTATTACTCACCTATTGTAGGGCAAAACAAAACCAATACCAGCTGCTAGTAATGCCAAGTATATGGCATTTCTGTGATCTTTTGGAGCTCGTGATTCCATTTCGGGACTATCCAAGACTTGATGACGTATGTTTCCTGAATTATGGCCACTGGTGCTACGCCCTTCTAGTGGCTCGTATGTAGTTTCTTGTGCGCTATCCATTGTTGCAAATTAAGTATGCCACTTTCTTTTTCTTTCTTCACCTTATTCCTTTTTTCTTCTTCTTTTTTGACTCTTAAGTACCTTCTATTGCCTGCTCTCTCTCTCTTTCTCTCTCTTTCGCTCTTCTTTGACTCTCACCTTTGTGGCACCTTATTCTCAATCACAATTACAAATTACTTTGAGAAACGGAAGTTGATTTCGTTTGCTACCTGCTACTTCCGTTGTGTTGTATGCTTGTGTTGGTCTTCTTGGTTTCCTTTGTTATTGTTATTATTGTTGCTGACGATTTAATTACACTGACGTCAGGAGTGAACAGTTGTTTTTTTTTTTTTTTGCTTGGTGTTTCTTTTCTGTTGTTGGTTTTTAAATTGCAATTATCTGCAGTTGAATGACATCCTGCTTCCTGTTTTCATGCTAAGATATCAAATGAATGCACATATTTAAACATGGCATGCAAATCTCGGTCGATCAGTTGGTCTATATTTTCACTTCATTTGGTGCAACATAATGTTGCCGCAGTGACAAAATGCAAATTAACACGCAACTGAGATTCTATTCACACGCACAACAGGGTGTTGTCTTTTGTCCAGTTTATTCTTATTCTTATAAATACTTATTTTTATTTCTATTTTTACTTATTTATTTAACTATTCTTCACTTTTCCATTATTCACTTTTTTTTACCAAAGCAAAAAAAAAAAATCCATTAATATTTGTTGCTTTTTCTAGATTTATTGTCCCGCATAAGAAATAAATTCTCCTTTTTTAAAACCGTTAAATCTCTTTTTTACACTTAGGAATTTCCACGATTTTATTGGACCACAACTTCTACTTGAAATTGGACAATCAAATATTGGAAGTATTTTATTTGATAAATTTATTTTCATTTTCATCTTATTTTCTTACGTCGCTTCGATGTGGGCTTATTTTTCATTTACACTTCTCTTTCAATTTTCTGGTATTTTTCTTCGTATCGTTTTCCATTAAGTGCGCATGTCGCTTATTATTGATTTTATTTTTTTCCATCGTACAACTTCCCCGTAGATACTCAGATACTATTAATATGAGGATGTGATTTGATGGTGTTGCAACAACATCTGCTAAGATTGAGATTTTCATACGCTTTAGAAATCATTTGTCAATAAATCACCACATGGAACATAATTTATTCTATATGCTACGAGGGTCAATAAATAAGTCCTAATAAAATCCGATAGATGGCGCTCGTAATCGACAACTTATCTTTTAAGGTTAGTTAATCAAGCTAAAAAAGTTGCTGCCGGCTCCGTACTATCTGGTGTTAAGGTAGTTTCTGTACCAGAGGAGTTTCTTTGTGAGATGCGAAGGACAGAAGTCTGACATAAAGAGTATGCGAGCTGGAGCCTTGGCTAAAGAGGTAGAACATCTGTGTCAATGCAGAGAAGTCAATGCATGTGTCATTCACTTTGAACTTCTGGACTTCATTAACGGTGAAGTCATTCGAAACAACGACACTGTCTAGTACCTGGGACTGACATTGGGCAGGCGCCAAACCTGGAAACCTCACATTATGACCAAAAGAAAGCTGTTGGACCTGAAACTTCGAAGAATGAAGTGACTCCTCAGTACAAACTCAAAGCTGAATCTACAAAACAAGCTGTTACTATACAAGGCAATACTGAACAGGTAGGAACAATCCTTCAGAGGTTTCAGTCCAAACGCCCAGCAAATCACAATGACTAATGAAATCAATTGCAATCAACCTGTTGGACGACAGCAGGCAAACGCGACGCCTGAAAAGGCAACATTCTCTAGACCTCTCATTTCCCATCCCGGATAACTGATTAACTAATCCACACTTGCTGCAGTGATTTTAACTCAATAAAAAATTCGCTAGTTGTCGTGTGACGACAGTAGCAAAAAAAGAATACTTAAAAAATTCGAATGCTGCGAAATTGTCTCGTTGAAACGATCCAGATGGACCTTAAAGCGATCGCTATTGCATGTCTTGCCATATTACCATACGCATCCCAAAATACGGACACCACAACTTTGTCAGCACTCTATTGCCCTTTTGGCCGCTTTGGGTGAGGTTAACCGGTTGCTGTCCACTCAGCTGACTACCGATTTGACTCTAATATGTAATGGTGGATCCATGTTTCGTCCATCGTTATGTATCAACGCAAAAAGTCATTTTTTTTTCGAAGAAGCATCTCCAAACAGCGCACAGTATCATGAACTCGTTGTTGTTTTTGATCCACTGTCCTCACACACGTTACTCACATCGAAAATAGCTTTCTCATAGACAATTATGTATTCATGGAAAATAAAGATTTCTTTGGATATGTTCAGCGGGCCAGCTATCTTCTCCAAACTTCACTTTACGGTTTGTCAAACGAATTTGTAGATTTTTTTTTATATTTTCCGATACAATCACATCTTTTAGGCGACCAAAGCGTTGTCCATCAAGGGTGTTCACGTTTAAACTTAGCAAATTAGTCAATAATGTTCGATTTTCCTTGTGCAAAGTTCGGATAAAACCTATCAAGACATGCTTTCGTATTAACAGTGTTTTTATTTTATCAAAAAGTAATGTTTAATCAACACACGAATTTTTTTTATCCATTGTTTTGAAAGGAATAATAGTTGCTTCACTAAAATTAATAAAAGTAGTGTGCCTCACACTTATAAGCACAATATTTAAGTGAAACTTCTTTAGGTAAATCCAAAATATATGATAAAGAAATGTCACGAAAATCAAAATGCGATGATGATTCAGAGACGTAGTGCGGAGACGCACAAAACAATGTGCATTATCTTGTGCGGGTTTGTCTGCAGCTAAGAGAATGAATACTTAAGCATGAGTAATGAATCCACTTTCAGTAATATATTACTAGTAGTAGGCTGCACGTTTATCACAGGACTTGCCATTTGGTTTTTATTCACTCTGAATTGTGAGATAAAAAATGCTTTATTGATTGTGTTTACTTTACGAAAGAACGTATGACGAAAAATATAATAATTCTTTTGTAATGAAACAATATAACACTACAACATTCTGTATTATTGCTTGACCATCTACTTTACTTCCATATTGTGTTTGCCTAAATAGCTCCAATATAACAATAACATCGTCAAATTTTGATTTTCGTCACATTTCATTTTCATATTTTTTGGATTTACTCTCCTTCGCTAAAGAAGTTTCACTTAAAAAAACCAGATTGTTATGAAAATTTTGCAGCTACCTTTTGAAGGTTTGTACTTACTTTCTTTAAAAATATAAATTCTATCTTATTTCTTTTGCGTATTTCGGAAACGGCTTTAACTATTTGGATGAAAATTTGAACACTATAAGTATTTGACCCATATTCACCAACCATGTAAATCAACTTTCAAATTTATGTTCTTGGAAGAATAACTGCCTTTTTTTTAACCCATTCACCTTGTACTATACTACTTAGTTCATCTAAAGTTGTAAAAAATTGATATAAAATCTAAGCGGCACCACATAATTTTTGATTTTAATAATCAGTTCTTTTGCTATCATTAATGCTGAACTCATCAAAACCCATATCTTGTTTCATATAACTTTCACTAGTCACTCAATAATAATGATAATTTAATATTTAATTTAAGAAACTCATAAATTTACCATGTCACTTTCGATGATAACTCAAAATCTTTTCTATAAGTAGACTCTTTCGCTTATAGTTTCCCTCCAAGTTTTTTATTTATTTTTAAATTGTAGAATAACTACATTTATTGTTATTATATTCTATTCAAAGATTTATACTTATATTTCAAACACCAAAATCAATTCGGCAATCAACATCATCAATCAGCGTATGAAGAAGTCGATTGATTAGATTAGTTTCTGGTCAGTTGAGTTTTATGAAAAAGCTAAGACACAAACTGAAAGTGTTAACTTTAAGAACTGCAATTCATTGTCATTCATTGATTGAATGTGATGAGTAACTTGTTAAGTAAAAGCAATTTTGTTATTTATTGTATTTTATATAATTTTATTAATAATAACATATTAGTTTGTGTTAACAATTTATAAATGTGGCTGGCTTTAAAAGCATCATAACCATTTTCAATTTAATCATATAGTAAATTATACAAAAAACGATTTGAAATAATAAACAACTTGTGACTATGAAGTGCCGTGTCTTTGAGACAAAACACATAAGGAAATACAATATATATATCAATTTCTTTCTTTTAAAAAAGCTCCTACAAACTACAAATTTTAATAATTTTGTTATATAAATTTTCTTTGTATAAATGTTTATCGTTCGTTTTATCAATACTTTTTCTAATTATATTTTTTTGTATATATCATTCTGGAATAAATTCCAAAGTTGCAAGCGTTCAGTAAAAAAAAAAAAAAAAAAACAAATAGAAACACACATGGCAAAGCAGCAAAGGCATCAACTTTAGTTTTATAATTCCTCACTTAGCAAATATAAAATGTAGATAATTTGAGCTATTTTAGTTGTGACATGTTTTTTTTTTTGTGATTTATTATTGACTTTTCTTGTAGTTGGGCGGTAAATCCTAAAAAGTAACAAATAAATAAGAATACAGTACAGTTAAGTACAAAAAGTATCAAATTAAAGAAATGAAAACTTGACTTACATCATAAGAGGGCGGCATGTCGCTATTTGGTCCAGCTCTTCCATTGCCATAATTGCCATGTTGTTGATTATAAGGTGTATTGTTATAGGCACTTGCCATGGCCTCAGCTTCTTTGGAATCTTGAATGATATATTCATTATGTGAATGGCTACTAAATGATGATGAATCAATTAATGTTAAAATTAAACACAACAATCCAAAATAAACATCTTACAGATTTTGTTGTTGTTTATTTGTAGTATTTTGCATTTTGCATTTAAGGAAATATAACAGGAATTGGTATAAAACGGAGATTCGAATAAACTTGATAAGGATAATAACAATAGTATTGTGTGCTGCTCGTGCTGCCTGTAAACCAAGAATTTGTTTCGAATAATAACAATTAACAAAATCATAGAGAACAAGTTACTACTTCATAAAACAATTGCAAGACAATCTCGGCTTTTGTTAGATCAGATCAGTTAATTTATACATATAAATATAGGAAACAACATCAAATATTTGCTTACTTGATTTTTATTGCATACTTCACGGCGTCTACATAAATTTTGTTTCTTGAGAGATGATGAAGAGGGGATTGATTTAAGGCATTGATTTTGATTGGAAACTATTCAAAAATTATGCTATAAATTTGAAGAAAATAAAGAGGAAGAAAAAAAAAAGAAATAATGAAGAGACAAAAGAAAGAAAAATGAGATACAATTGTATTTTTTGGGATCAAAAGGTTATTTGTGTAACTTGTTAGATTTTGAGTTCATTCGAGAAGGAGAAGGGGAAAGGGGAAAAGGGCAAAGTTAAGAGTAGAATTGTTTCTTAATTTGTTTAGTTGGTTAGAAATAAAAAAAAAAAAAAACTTTTAATTGTGGGATCACTAGTTGTGCTTTAATTTAACAGAAAATATACTACTCACTTGGTGGTAGACTGAAACCCATCCAACTGGCTCCTGCAGCTGCTCCGCCTGTTGCACCACCAGGTGGTGGTTGTTGTTGTCCATGCTGTTGCTGTTGCTGCTGATTTGGTGCAGTTGGTGGCAAATAGCCAGGTGTAGCAAAGCCGCCGGGTTGGACACCTTCAGGTGGGGCACCAGGGGCACCTGGTGCTGGATAGCCGCCACCAGGCGCAGGATAACCGCCACCAGGTTGACCATATCCATTGCAATTTGGTTGACCATAAGCAGGCTGCCCATAGCCAGGTTGACCATAACAACTAGGTGGTAGATTATATCCAGCTGGCTGACCATAACCTGCTGCTGGCTGATTATAGCCACCTGGTTGATTATAACCACCTGGTCCACCTGCAGTTGCAGCTCCATATGGTGGTGGTTGTGCATAGCCAGGAACACCACCACCCCAGCCTTGTTGTTGTGGCTGTGGTTGTTGATCAGGTGCTGAGAAACCATACCAAGTAGGCGCATCATTAGTTTGTGGTGGTGGAGCCGGTTGTGGGGGCTGTGAAGCTACATTTTGAGGTGCATAACACAACATAACATAAGAAAGAAAAGAAAAAGAGGAAAGTGTTGTTGTTGTTGGTTAGAGAGAAGCGTGCGCACTAAAATTTTGTGTGATACCCAATTGATTTACAAAAGCGCGCTGTTAGACATTTAAAACAAAAGCCGAGAATAAACAGAAAAGAAGCAAGAACAAATACTTACGTGGCACAATACCCGGATACGGTGGTGGACTATCCCCAATGAAGACCGTATTCGGTGCTGGGCCACTGAAAGCGTCATGCTGTGGCAACCAGCCATAGTAGCCTGGTGGTGGCTGATAGGCCGGTGGCGGAGCCTCATGCCAGGCACCGGGTGGCATATATGGTGGAGGATCATCGCCAGCAAGACCACCACGATGGAAGTTACTCATTGCTGTTTTAGCAGCGCGCAGCAAAGCTTGACCATATTCAATGGCACCGCCAGCCTTGAAGTAAAGCTTGAACTTGACTTCTCCAATATAGTTGCCATTTGGTTGAGCTCGAACTTTCCCCTTGATGTAGTTGGCACCGAAAACGGGCTGTTCGATTTCCATCTAATCAAAGTTAAAGTGAACCAATGAATACCAATGAGAGAAACACAATATCTCAATCTCAACTATTGTACTTACATCGGAAAGGGCAACAAATGGTGCACTGAACGATTGCATTGCATCACTTGATTTCTTATTATTGAAAATCATGCGATGCGATGTCAAATAGATGCGTCCTGCTTTGGAACCCCTGAAGATCGGATTATCTTGACCAGAGAACTCCATGGAGACGCTGTCGCTGTGCAGTAGAATGCTACAAGAGACAAATTTAACAAATACATTTTAAGCACAGTAGATTAAAACTTTAATCGCCTGTTGCGCACACACAAACACAATCATAAAATAATAAAAGATATCTTGATTTCATCAGATAAAGAAATTATTGCTATTAATATTAAATAGAAGTTAAGTCAAACTAAACTACGTCATCTTCATTTTGTCTATTGTATGTTTTTGCATGACCACAACAAAAAAAAAAAAACCTAACAACTCATCAGGGGTGGGGTTGGGTGAGTGTTCTCTGTTGCAAATATTTAAGAAAAATTATCATTACTGAATTTATACTTACTATTCACCCGCATGGATAAGCACACCATTGCTGGCGTGTGCAGTATTTACGGACATTTTTCAATGAATGTAAAATATTATTATTTAATTGTTATTTTACACAATTCTTTGCCCACTTTTCGTTAAAAACAATTCTGGAAACGTCAAAATATGAATCATCTGCCTAAAAGAGAAAATGAGAACACCCTCGATACCATAATTTGATTGGCAACACTTTCATACAGAAGCTGAGAATACTTTTGAAAAATTGATTTAGTTGGCCACAGTGGTGAATGGGCATGTTTCAACTGTGCTGTTCTGTTCATATAATTGGAATGACAACAATTAACTTATCGGAATGGCAACATTTAATAAATAAGAGATAGTAAATGAGCCTTTTTGATCGAACCTTTTGAGTTTTGAGCGTTTTTTAATTAATTTTTAAGTCACTTCCAAAACTAAATATTTTATTATTGTTGTTTTTTGTTCATCCTGTTTGTTGTTCCGTTGCACACACACGTCCATTCATATCAAGGGTTTCACATTTATGAGATGATTTCGCCAAATGCTGCATTGCATATATGAAAAAGACGAGATTTGAAGAAAATCAAAACTATTTGCATTTGATGAAATGTAAAATCCGCTCTATCCTCAACTCAAATTGTTTCCGATCTCATGTTTTTATCGATAAATTTGATGGATTTTTGACACGTGGTAGGGTACCTAAAGTTCAAAAGAGAGAGAGCTCACAGATACTCGGAGAGCATCTTATTCGTTGAAAGTAGTCGTTTAGTCATTGTAGTAGCGGCGCATTCCCTTGCTTAATTTAATTAAATAAAACCTAAAAATGAGTGTGTAAACGTGTTTAACTAATTTTAAACAATTTGTGCAGTGTGAAATCAATCACGATGGCGTTCAATTATGCAAATTTGGCAGAGAATATGCGTAAGTGTCGCTCTGTGACGCAATCCAAAGTTTTCTTCTGTTTAAACATGTAAAAACTATTAAAATATAAAGCAAATTACATTTTTTTGTGATTAAACAAGTTATTTAATAAAACGCTGCGGTGCTTAAAGGAAAAAATATGATTTTTCCCCTATAGGAATCCCAAATCAGACGCCATTTTAATTATCTTCTATACACTTCCACTTTTGGTTATTGTTCATGCGCTCGTTTTTCGCTCTCATTCGTTTATCAGTATTCTTCTTCAGTGTTTACTTCGCGTACTAAACAGCTGTTTTTTGTTATTGTTTTGATTTTAATAAACGTCTTCTTCTTGTTGCTCCCTGCAGTTCCGCTCTTTGGTGTTCCAAATGGCGTTTCCATGGCAAATCATCCCAATTTTTTAAACCAACTGGCAGCGGCTTTGGGGGTTGGTAGCCACGCAGTGGCACCAGCAGCAGCAGCAACAACAACAACTGGTTCTACTATGGGCGCTGTTCCGCATGTTGCCAGAAAAGAAGAACGATCAGCAGAATTGCCGCCATCACTTAAATTGAATATGATGACAACAACAGCAACAACAACTCCAAAGATGAGACCAAATCAAGGTACAGCGCCAATGGATTTGGAAAATGAATCTGACATGGAGCCAACACCCATAATTGCGCCAGCACCTGTTAAACCAGCAACAGAGAAGACACCTGCAATACAACAAACGCCGCTACAAGATGCTAATATGTACTTAAATAGTTTGATGCCACATACACCACATAGTTATATGTTCTTCTCAACGAACGCAGCCAATGCTGTTTCATCAAATGCAACAACATCTAATAACACCGCGCCAACGGCGGCATCATTGCTTATAGATCCAGCAACCATGATGGCTGCAGCTATGCAGCAAATGCACCAAAACTATGCAGGTTACGCAGCAATGACGGACTCAGCAACAGGAACAACAGCAGCATCATCGAGTACTGTGGATGTGGGTGCCATGACATCAGGCACAGCAGGTATTTCTTTGTACAATTTTAAAGAATTTTGATGCTTTACCATTTTATCTAATAATTACAGATAATTACAATACTTCTGCCATATGTTGACAAATTCTACTGGTGCAACTAATTCGAACGCGGCCGCCAATGTTATTGGCATGAAGGAGGTAATCAAAACCAAAAGTTGCATACTCTTCCCGCCAAATCCGAATTCAGCGCCACCAACCATTCGCGAACGACCACCCGGCTGTCGTACAGTCTTTGTGGGTGGTCTGCCCGAGAATATCACCGATGATATTATACGTGAGATATTCGAGTCATGTGGTGAAATAACAACGTTGCGAATGTCCAAGAAGAACTTTTGTCACATACGTTATCGTCATGAGGCATCTATCGATCGTGCAATTTATCTCTCCGGCTATCGTGTGCGCATTTCAAATGTCAATGAACCACCGAATTTCGGTCGCTTACATGTGGATTATGCACAGGCACGTGATGATCAATATGATTATGAGTGCAAGCAACGTCAATTGCAACGTGAACAACGGCATCGCGAACGCGTATCCAATGATCGTTTGCGTTCACAGTCGCCGCCACCCATTGCGCATTACACCGACCATGAGGCATCGGTGGTGGCGGAGAATTTGCGCAATAATGAGACCTTTGTCAAGGCCATACAAACGATTACAACATGGTTGGAACGTGGCGATTGTACGAAACGCAATGCAAATGTCTTCTACTCCATGATACAAAGCACGCATGCCATGTGCGGCGTCTGCACGTGGACAAACAACAAATGGAGGATGAATTGCGCAAGGCGCGCGAAAGTTACCGCAAACAAATGGGCACCATGGTTATACAATGTAAGTACTTTTCATGCTTAGCTTATGCATTCATAGTATTGCCACAAAAGACATTATTATTATTATTTTTTTTTTTTCTTTGTGTACGCTTTGTTTCCAAAAACCATAAACAACATACAAAATTTGTGTGAATAGTCCAAAAATGAAAATACAACTAAAATTTAGTTTAGGTTTTTTTTTTGTTTTTTTTTTTTGGGTACGTGGAACTCTAACTCAAATCAACTCAAACCTCTTAACTATACAATACTCTATAAATGTAGATATATACATACATATATGTATCTTTATATACATAAGTTTGTATGTATGGAATAGTAATGAACTCTCTTCCTATATGTTGTTGTCTCTCGCTCTCTCTTTCTTATCTGATTGATTGTATCTTGATTGATTGTAGTAGTAACACACACACACACACACACACACACACACACACACACACACAGAGACAGACACAATTACTACAAAATGTAGGCTTAAAGTCCTTTTTCAATTAGTGACCCCTCAAATCTAATTTCTAGTGATGACTTTCTAGTTCTTTTAGTCCTACTACTTATATTTACTAATCTTAAGCTTTTTAAGTGACAAACATACACACACACACACATACACACCCAGTCACATACACACACACAAACAGTTGACCATCAGTTATCCGATCGTAAACAAGAAATACAATATCTTTTAATAATATTATGTACTCTTATCATAAATAGATACAAAATATTCATCGTCTATGCTTTTTATTTTTCTCAATTTTTAAATACTCTACAAATATCTCAAACTGCAATACAATACATAAAAACAAACCAAAAAAAAAAGAAAAGATAAAATTTTCACAACTTAAAAATTGCTCATAAACACAAAAAAGGTAAATCGTATCTACTACAATATTTCGCTCGTTCTCTCTCTCTCTCTCTCTCTCAATCTATCTTCATACTACACACACGAGTCATAAAATGAATGAAATCACTCAAAAGTCACAAAATCTAATAACAAAAGGTTTGTAATAAAAGATAAACAAAAATAAAAAATAAAAAAAACAAGCATAAAAATCAAATGAAAATTAATTGCATATTTTAACAAGAAGAAGAAGAAGAGCCACAAGGATAAACTCGAATCAAATCAACAATTGAAATTATTAAAAGTACTTTAAAGATATATAGTACAAACATATTAAAGAGAATCCCAGACAAGACACCAACGGATTTGTGGAAACGTTTGTAGTCTCTCTCACACGTAGTAGATGCCATACATTATTTTTTATTACATACTCGTATTATGACGTGGATTAGTAGTTTTCGCACTACCATTCATAGAAAAATCTTACTCGTAATAGATAGACAACATATGTAAATCTCTTTCTCTCTCTCTCTCTCTCCTCTCGATCAGTCTCTCAACATTCAAACAAAAAATCAATTCATCAACCAGACTCGTCCTTTTTATTAGAATCTTCTGTCTTAAATTGTGTGTTTCTTTTACTAATAAAATTTGAAAATGTAAAAAACCAAAAATATAATAAAAAATGTTAAAAACAAAAAAAATAATATTGAGTAATTAAGAAAATTAAGAAAAACAACAATAAGAACAAGAACAAGCAAACTACCCTTTCCCCTTAATATTATTATATTATTGCATATATTCAGTCACTCAGATTGAAAAAGTGTTCAATGCCGCTAGTCACAAGAAGGTTTGGGACCATTTCACCAAAGCCCAAAGAAAAAACATCGATCAGTGGAAAAAACTGGCAACGGTACGTAAATAACTATAAATTCTATAATTCTTCTTTTCTTCTTTACAACAATGTTTCAATGTGTTTTGTTTCGTTTCGTTTCCTTTTATTTCGCTTTTCTTTTTATTTATTTTAAAACCATAAATTAAAAGAATCACTTCCAACCAACCTACCTATGCATATCCTATCTACTATCCTCTTTCTCTATCGCTCTATCCTCGTCATTCCTTAATCATTTTTCTTGTCACTTTTTGTATTGTTTGGTGGATATATTTTGTTTTATTTCAATAATTCAAAAAAAGAATATGTACAATGAGAAGGCATTCTTAGTTTTTTTTTTCAATGAAAGGACTCGGCTTGTTTGTCAATATAGTAACTTGCTATGAACATAAATCATATCTGCTTTCGTGCGATTTCATATTACTTTATGCAGTTTTTGAGATATTAAGCTAAAATTGGTTAAGTCCCCATTTCACTTAAGGTCCTTTTAGACGGTCAATCCATTATCGACTCGAAATCCGCACCGATAACCGTAACGATAACAAAACAATGGACTGTTGATGGCCCAGCTTATTTGACAGTCCAATTCGATTTCTCAAGCGATAACATGGACTGAGACTAAACTGACCGTTTAAAAGGCCTTTTAAACATTTCTATAAACAATTGATTAAAAAAAAAATTGCGCTTGTGGCATCGTACACGTTATAGAAGTGAAACTTCTTAAAAGCAAACAAAGAGAAATCATTTCAAAGTCTGTCTGTCTGTCTGTAATGCTTTTGGTTTCTTTGGCGTGTCTAATTGTTGTTGTTGTGTTTACGTTTGCCGTCTGTCCCCCTTTTGCACATAAATTACATCATCTTCTGTGTCTTTCTCGTCCTCTTTTCTTCGTACATTCGCTTGTTTGTGGATTTTCCCATAATTTTATTTTGTGTTGGGGATATGACAATAGATATACACATTCTGTGAAGTCTCTACCTAGTGCAGTTCATGAGATACAGAATCACTAAAATGTGACGATTTGTATTTTTTCACTCAAATTTTTAGTATAAATTTTTGCCCAACGCCGCTAAAGAAGTTTCACTCTTATACTCTTACATTCCTTTTGTTAAGAACTTCAAATTATAGAAAAACTGCATTAAGTTTATATATACATATACAATATGTATATTATAGTCAATAATGGGTTATGGTAAAAATCTCTGGTAAAGAAATTTGATAATCATATTAATGCCTTTAAATCTATGACGGGAGTTATAGGTGTTATTTCTTCTCCCCACCATCAGATAAGTTAACAGTATAATAAAATACTGCAAGACTGTAGAAAGTTAACACTGACGTTTGGTAGAAAAGAAGAAACGGGTGTAACGACGCAAGCCGTAGAAAATATCACGAAAACAACTATAATGCAAAGGGAAAATACAATACAATAGATAGAATTACAGTATAATGACGTGATTAGCAGCTAACAACAACAAAACATGTTCGATTGATAATCTAAGCAGGTGATTATAATGATAGTTTAGTCTGTAATGAGCACACATGCTAGAAAAAGGCTCATGATATGACGAATATCTATATAAAATTACAATAAATAAAATTACAATCCAATATTCATGAATTCACAATTATTTATTTGGTAATAAGTTTATTTGATATTCTTCGTATATGCATCTTTGATTCTTTTAAACTCTAAAACATTTCTGGTTCTCAATCTATGACATAAAATTTACGTCTCTCGGGTAATGTAAACTCTTAGATCTTCTAAACATTTTTTGATCTTATTTGACAGCAAGCACACGTTCTCAGATACAAAATTCCTTATCTCGAAATAATTACATACGAGTATGTATATTTTGTGAATTTAAAGTACCACAACACTTTCTCTTGAATCACTTTGTTCAAAAATCAATAAGAAAAATCTCCAAAAATTGTTTGATAAATTGACCATTGAATGTCAACCATTCTATTCTCAAATTTATCACACAAAATTGTAATGTTGTTAACGGCTAACAGTCTCATAAATGACTGTTAATGACATGTTTCATAATTTATTAAAGTCTGATAAGAGGATGTCATAAAAATATTACAAAAAAATGTTAAATATTTGTGCGCACTGTTATCGCTCTGTTAAATGGATGATATTGTGTTTTGTTGTTTGCTCGCAGCTGGTGAAATCAATTGGTTTCATTATTTTTGGTTTTTTCCAAGGTCAAAAACCTCTACTGCAAAAATTTCAGTTGGATATTACAAAACAACAAAAAGTTTTTCAAATAAGAACATAAATTTGAATCTGGGTTTGTAGTGAATCTGATTCCTATAGATGCACAGCGTCTGGTAAAGTAAAGTTCGTCAAAATTTCAGTTATCTAACTTAAAAACTGAGGGACATGCGAACGGACAGACGGAGATGATCAAGAAAATATATATCTTCTTCATGATAAACATAATACTATTGTATTGAAAAGTATAAAAAAAAAACTCCAGAAATTGTTAGTTAAACTACCCATTAAATGTCAACCAATTCAGTTAGAATACATGGTGGAATCAATCAATTTCAGTTTAGTGTCATTATTTTGGTTTTTATTAATTTTGGGTCGGCTTTTGTTTTTCATGTTGTCTCATCACCAGTGAATGTAGTATGCTCAGAATTGACCCTCTTCAACATATTTAAAAAAACATTTTATAGTTCGGTTTCCGGTTTATATTCTTAAAGAAGATTTTCGTAATGATTTATATAAAAATATAATTGTTCATTGTCATCTGAAATGGCATCTAACCTAGTCAAATGGCTTTTCCATATAAATATACATAACAATTTAAACTCTCGAATTTAAAGTAATTCAACATCATCTTATGAAATAATGTTTCAGTTGCTTTACACAGACTAGATTGAAATAAATTTTTGGTTTTAAATAGAGAATTTGTATTGTTTTGTATATTGCTTTTCTCATTGTACTTTATTACACCACAAAACGAAAAGAAATCACAATAATATGAACGATTAACACCTTATCCCATCCCATCCCATCCCATTGTTTGTTTGTTCGCTCACTCGCTTCATCTAAGTATTTACGCGGGTATATAGTATCACTGCATGTGAAGTCAGTCACTTTGTCTCGTCTCGCCTTGTCTATTACTTACAACTATATGATTATTTTAACTTCTGTCTGTGTCTTGTCTGCAACTTAAAATCAATTTGTAAACACACACAAAAGATTGAAAAAAAAAAAAGAAATGTAATAAATCTAATCTGATTTGAGCTGATTTTCTTTCAAAATTTATTATTCACTTTTAAATAATTTTTTTATTTAAAACTTTTGAATCATTGATTCTGTTTTTCTGTGTGTTTTATCTCTCTCTCTCTCTCTCTCTCGCTATCTATTTGTATTCCTCTCATTGTTAGCTAATAATAATAATAATACTAAATTATGTATGCATCATTAATAAATATGTTTTGTTGTTATTCTATCTATGTACATAAAAAAATCGCTTTGTTTATTTACATTTAATTTGATGAATATAATTTCACGCTTACTTTTTGCACTTAACAAAAAACAAAAAAAGAAAATCATTTTGATGTAGTTTTTTCCTATTTGTAAATAAATTCTATTTATGTATCTTTTGGTCTCTCATATTCTTCTTAATTTGTTGTTGCCTCATTGACTCACATATTTATAATTTTAATTTAAACATAATCTAAGCTTTATTAATTTCTAAAAAAAAAAAAAAAACAGAAAAAAACATAAAAACATTCATAAAAAGAAAAAAACAAAACATAAATTTATTGGGCGAAATATTTTTGATGATTGGTAAATTGAGATTTGTGTAATTCAAAATTCCAAATTATGGTAAAAGAGAATCCAAAATTCTAAAAAATCAACAAAGAATATAAAATAAAATATTTAAAAAATATGTATAAATAAAAATAAACCTTCAATGAGGTAAGTAATAATGATGAGCGGCTCTCGATAGAATTATTTTCATAATTAAATAAACAAAAAAAAAAAAACAAAAAAAAAAAAATTGAAAAAATTATAGGAAATTTATCTTAATAACAATAAATATAAAAATAATGTAAGACACACTTTAAGTAAGCAATCAATTTGAAATATAAGTTGATTTCATTTCATGTTTTGAATTTGATTTATGCTAAATAAATGCAGGAATTACGCACGGTTCAAATCGATGATGATGATGAAATGGAAATCTCTGATGATGAACGTGGTGATTATCATCATAGTCGTCATGGTGCTAAACGCATGCGTTATGACAGCGAAAGTCTAAAGGTTTGTTCAATTGGGTTATACAATAATATAAATTAAAATTAAATAAAGAAATAATTTTAGGATGAAAATGATGCCTTACGTTGTCAATTGGAAGCTATACGCAATGAAATGTCTATGGAACGTTCAGATCTGAGGCATGATAGTGTCCAACGCGAGAAACAAATGAAAGTCCTGCAAGAGACCATCAGGAATATGCAAACTCAATTGTTACAAACCAAGTTACGTGAACAGAAAGATGCTAAAACCATAGAGCAATTGGATCGTCGCCTTAGTGATGCTGGTTTAAAGACAAGAGTACGTGCAATTAGTGAGATTTGTATAGAAGATGATGATGCTGAATTTGATTCTTTTTCGAAAAACTCACATCAGCAGCATATTACACATACAAATGAGATTATTGACATTGATGATGATGTACGCATAATTGAGCATCAAAGTGGAGTTGTTGAGATACATGAAATTCCGGATGATGATGAGAAAAATGATACTCAACCATTAGAAACTGAAGAAGCAAATGAACAAAATCCTTTGAATGCTAACGAATCAAATTCAATTGAAAACATTGAGAAGAAGCCCGATGAAGAGAAGAAATTGGAAGATGATATTAACAATTCTTATGATAATAAGGAACAAAAGGAGGTGATTATAAATTTATAGATTTCTATCTTGCTTTAAACTATGAATTTATTATCTTTAATATTGTTTCATTCTTTTACAGTCTGAATTTAAATCCCTTGCCCTAGTCGAAGCTAAGATTATTGCCTTAACTGCAGCTTATATGATGCTACATCCACATGGCGTTACTTTAAACAATATTAGCACTTATCTACATGAAATGATTACATCATTGAAGTTGGAGAACTCATACCTTGCGGAAATACTTGGAAAATATACAAATCTTTTTAAGGCTGAGACTTTTGTTGCTAATGCAAAATTGCAAAAGGAACAGGAGACAAATACATCAACAACAATAGAAACAACACCAAAACCAACAACATCGACATCACAAATTAAATGGAGTTTTTGTGGTTTTGTTGATTATGTTAATAGTGTCAAAGATAAAGATGATAATGATGATGATGACATTGAATCAACAAAAAATGCAAAAACTTCCATTAAGGAATAAAAGTATAAAGCAAATTATTAGATATTTTATTTATTCACATTTATTAATACAATCAAAATAATGAGACCAGTTTTAAAAATAATATTAATAATATTAAATATAGTTCATGAATCAAAAAACAAACCAAAAAAAAAGTCAACTACTACAAAACTCAATTAAAAAAAAAATGAACAATTATTCATTAATTATTTATTTAAATACTTGCAAACAATTTTAAAGGAAGAAAACCAAAAAATATCACAAAATGTTGCTGCTTATTATAAAATAAAAATTAAAAATTTTTAATTAAATGAAATTATGATTTTTATATTTTCACAAGTGCAGTTTGTGCAGACTAAACAGATTTGTGAAGTAAAATCTTCTATAAATGGAAATGGAATATTAACACTGAAAAAGCTGTGGTTCTTTTGCATAACTGAGATCATAGAAGATTTCACAATATTTTATTCATAGTCATTTCATTTCAATGTTAAATTAGAAATCAATATTTTGTATAATTTATAAATCATTTATATGTTTGTATTTATTTCTTTATTGCAACTTAAAGTAATAGAAATGTATATGTAGTTTCATCAGAAAAGTATTAAAAAAAAGTAATTTAAGAAATTAGTAATTTTTTACCTTCTGTAGTACAGCAGTGCCAAGCATATCATTTACATTAGATGATGGAATCAGTAAATTCACTATAGCATCACAATGAACACAAAAAATCCATAAAGTTATGTGTTACAAAGTTATGTTTGTTTCCAAAAATATATAAAGGCATTTGATTTCTTATAGTTGTAAATAATAAGAAGATGCGAACAAATTTAGTGTGTCAACCTTCAATGAATCTTCTTAAGCCAGTAGAAACGCAGCAATTTAAGTCATCACATTTTTTGTTTAAAGCACCAAGCAGATGTCTCTTTTTATTAAGCACAATTGTTTATATGTAATTTTTTTTTCTTTTCAAAATCACACTTCGAGGTTCATTTAAGGTAAATTAATGATTTTTATTACTTTTTTAACACACAAAAATCCTGCAATTAATCCACGATTGTACTACGAAACATCATTCTAAGATCATTTTTAATTTATTTCCTCTTTTAACTCATCATAAACTATTCTTGATCATTTAAATTTTATTATTTATAATTCAATATATTATTTCATTCGATTTACTTATAATTTTTTATTTTCTAGTTGCATGAACTATTTCACATTTTGCATCATCATCCATCCATCCACCATTATCACCGGCATCATCACTCCCTTTTACCACCATTGACATTACATAGAAATGCAATATTGGATGTAAAAAACATAAGCTTTGGTGAAATTTTTCTTGAGCTGTCAACATTAAATGTTTTGCCCTTTTTCAAGGACAAACAAACAGTCAGCATCCTTTTGCTGCTACTGATGCTGCTGCTGCTGCTCTTAATGGTATACAAAAGATGTGATGAAATACACGTGCGTGCAATTGAGAGAAAAGAGAAATTTTTGACTGTGTACAAAATATTTGGCAAATTTTGTTTTGAGAAGAGAGCGGTTACAAATAAAATCATATGCCGCACATACTTACTTACATACATAAATAGTTTGTTATCCAGCGTGGGAATTTTATTTCTGGTTCTGATGATGATGATGATGATGATGATGATGATGATTTGCACTGCAAACTGTTTGGGTATTAAAAGAATTTTGTTATCGATTCTGAACTTTTATAAATATCGGAAAATACATACATATGTATAATATCCTCTATTAGATTTGTTTTGATAAACAAAAACATAAATAACGTCATCAAAAACAAACACAAATTCAGAAATAAACAAAGTTGAAATTATCTTCATGATGATTGGAAAGTACGTAAAATAACATTACAATGTCAATGAAAATTTTATATATTAAAAGCAGCAGTAGCAGCAGCAGCACAAAAGAAAAGACGGAAAGAGGAGGAAAACAGCATGAGACGACGAATGTGGTAGCTGCAGTGGCAGCAGTGACTGCAGTCATCCGAACGTAATTTCAACGTCAACAGCACCAACGTGCAAACGTCATTCTCCCAAGCAGAATCAGAATCGACAGCAGCAGAAGCAAAAGCAAAAGCACACACAAATCCAGCAAATCGACGATTTTTCTCCGTTACTCTGCTGCGTGAATTTCTGTCGAGCTATTTTACTCGACAACGGACGCCCGTCGTCATATCAGTCGTTTTCACGTATTCGTTGCGCGCGGTCAAAAACGCTGTGCCAAGAACACAAAAAAAATTTAAAATATTCTTTAAAAAAACGAACGGAAACACCTTCTTCTTTGTGTGGAACACAATAATAATAGACCTTTTGTCTTAAACATCCTGTATCCATCCATGCATCATAAGTGTTTTTAAAGGAATTTTGGAGAACAGATTTCTTTTTCTTTGCTGATTTTACTTTTGTGTTTTGTGTACCAAAAAAATTTTAGCTGTTTTTTGTCTTCGTTCAATTGCAAAAAAAAAAAATTAAATAATATAACGCGCGTTTTTGTCCCCATCATCAAGCGAATACAAGGACAAAAGAGAAACCATAATAGAAGCGGAACTTAGTGCAGGTGCAATCACAAGATCAGAGAAGAATATTGGAAAGAAGGAAGCTGTAAAATAAAAAAGCACTGAAACATCTATATCGTGTAACAAAAACGTAAGTACAAAGTAAATTATCATAATTATCACAATACACTATCAATTATTATGTACGAGGATGCCTTAATAGGACTTGAGATCAAGAACTTAAAGTGCAGTGTAAGAATTATAAGTCATATGATTTTTTGATCGAAATTATCAAAAGACAAACATTATTTCAAATTATCAAAGTCAAGGAAAGTTTAAACTATAAATTATTTTTAAGCAAACATAGAACAAACCACTTCAAATAATTATAAATTTTCTAAACTTATCAATTGGCAATTAAACATTATCTCAGACCTTGAAGGCATCATTGTATATAGTATTAATTAATTAGTTTGTTTGTTTGTTTTTTCTTAGATTTTGAAAGGAAAAATACAAGAATATAAAACTTATTTAATTTACATTTGTTAATCTATCTAAAGGTTTTCCATAGAAATTTTTTTAATTTAAAACGAAAATTCCTTAATTTTGTGGGTCCTCAAAACAAATAATTGTAATATAAATCTTGTACTAATTTTTTGTTTTAAGGTAGGAAAATTTGGTATAATTTTTTATAAAGAAATTATACAAACAAAGTGAACTTCTTCTTGAAAATCTTTTGTCTTCTGAGTTTTCTAAGGAATTTGCAAGTTAAGAAATAGTACATAAATTCTTGTGTTGCTCCAAAAAATGGGGTCAGCTCGGTTTTTTGTCAAATTAAAAAAGCTCAAAGCTAAGCTTTTCCACTCCTGGGGATCTCGCATTCTTCTTATTGCGAATGCACTTTCCAACACTTCCAGATACTCCTGGATGATCATTCTTGATTTGAAAAAGCTGTGTAAAACAATTATAGATATATAACTCATTTGTTTTTATAGATAATTCTTTGGCCCATGGGTCAAATTATATCTTCCTTAACTTACATAAATATTGTATTACATTAATCTACAATATGCCACACATCTACGAGAATTGAAATGCCTCTTGGAACAATTTATCTTACATACAATTTTCTTCTCTTATACAATACCATTCTTGTAGCAAATACATGATCTTTAGAAAGTTTTTATCATTTCATTTTACCTACTCAAAATCAATTTTTTTAAGAACAGCTCAGTATAGAACAATTTATACGACAATCAATCTGATATGTTCCGTGAAATATCATATCAAACCGTTTTGTCAAGTTTTGTCACACTTATTTAAATATGTTAGAAAAATAATAGAGAAATTGAAGAACAGGAACATATTTTATCTAATTTTTGGACTATTTATTCCTTGCCCTTCAAAATATATATTTGCAATCTAAAGGTGCAGGTTGTTTTGGTATAATAAAAAGTTTAAACTTTAAAAAATACCCATTAAATACTTATATTGCATCGAGTGAGGGTTTGGGAAATTTTACCAGAAAACCACTATTTAATATATATAAATTTTTGTACTGGAAATGCACATCAACTTTTTATAAATAGTAGTTGCTATATTTTACACTATTACAATCATTTACATATTCACTATCTAACAACTCAACAGTTTGTAATACTTGGTGTAAAAATACGTTATGATTTATTTAAAGATTTGCAATATTTTCCATATAGTTTTTGCGCATTTATCAAATGCCGGTGATACATTCATTGCACCGTCATTTCGTCGCACGCTTTCTTGGTATTTTATATCATAAAAATATAATAAATTTATAAAAAAAATTGTGATTAAATTTAACAGGGAACTAGTGTTGATTAAGAAAGATTCTTAATATCAGCCAGGGTTTATTGGGTTTATATTATAGAAGAGTCAATATAATTCTAAATAAGTACGTTTCTGTAGGAATTTTCATCTACGAATAACAAAGTAAATGTAAACAATTTTACAATAAATAAAATAAACTGGTAACTACTGGTCTTTTCTTTCCCTATGTCCTTCTCTCTTCTCTCTCTATACTTCTCCATTTCTCTTTTAAATAAACATAAACAATCTAATTTAAATTAGTCAGATGTCAATGCACTTGGACTTTAGTATAAGCAAACATATTGCGTCTGTGTAATGACAATTGTAATAAAACCAAGAAGATCCATCAACACATGTGTTTTTATTTTATTTATAAATTCATTAAATTATTTTTCACAAAATTTCATTCATGTGACTTTTGTGTTTCTTTGTCAACTACATAAACATTTTCTCATAATTCTATAGATACTTACTTGTATAGAATATACTTATATTTTTCTGAAATGTTAAAGTACATACATACATGAATTAACTTTTTAACTGAAAGATTGGTCTCTTTTTTTTTTTTGAATACACTTTCTTTGTAAGGCCTAAAATGAAACACGGCAGTATTTGTAGCAGTGATATAAGGAGGAGAAATATGCATGTTGAAGAGAATATTTTCAATGAAATATAAAGCCACCATGTTTAGATCTCTCAATAATATTAAATGAAAAATTATCTTCATTTGTGATAAAAAAAAAAAAAGGAATAACAATGTAACATGCAGATGGTATTATCCACCAAGGAAACTAGATAGCGTTGCCATTTATATTTCTGTCATTGGCAATAGCAAGTATTGGTAGGCAGCCATTGACGTTTCCAAATGATAATATGATATTATATTTGTAAAAAACTGGTATAACAAATTCAATCATGGTCAATGTTCACTCCACAATGATTTCCATGAAGATCGTCCAAAATCGTTTGTTTTGCCAGCAAATATTGATGCTGTACGTGAACTGATAATACAAGATCATCATGAAGAGACGAGGCACATTTGGGCAATAATATGCTAAGCATCAATAAGATACTATTACATGAACATTTGGTTGTTAAAAGAGTTGTTCGCGTTGGATCCCGCATAAACTGACAAACGCTCCAAAGAATGCTTTGTCGATTGGTGCAAGAAAATATTGAAAAACTACATCCAAGGAGCATCCAAAGGATGTGTATAACATCTACACAGGTGAAGGATCATGCATCTATACGACGGTATGGGCCTTCAAAGAAGAGTCAAATCCATGTTTTGGATTTACCTCAATCGAAGTGGAAAAACTTCATCGAAATTTGATTGAAACGCATTCAAAAGTACATTAATGTTCATGGAGAATATTTTGATAATACAACAATATAATTAATTTCTATCATAAATATTTGATTTTCCATTATTAGGCCAGAAATGTACATTAAATAGGAACCATCGTACTTATGTAGTTCCTCAGATATTCATATTGAAAACATAGATTTAATATAATCTTGAGGATTACCTTGATCAATAAAAGACATGGCCACCATATAAACTAATCTATTTCTAAAGTTTTGAGACAAAAAAAACTTCAAATTTTTCTTAGTCTATTCATCACTGATAAGTTACTATATGGGGCTAGTCCATAGTCTTTGAGTTATAGAACAAATGGAGAGTCCTTCTTTTCTTATACATTTTACATATCTCACATTTCTTAACAAAGAAAATATAACCATTAATTGTAATTGATGATGTAAATTTAATAGTAGAACAATTTGTGTGTAGTGTATTTTATCTATTATAAATAAAAGCAAAAACCAAAGTCAAAGATTTACCTCTTTTTTTGTGATATTTATTTTTATTTATTTTCAATTTTTTACTTTTTGCCCCCACACAAATTTTTCTTCTTCTGTGTGTGTGTTTACGTCACACGTACTAAAGAGATTTTTCGATTATTTTTTTGTGGATGAAAATAAGAAATGCTTGATTTGCCACGCATTTTCATTTTCTTTCATTCAAAATACATACTCACTTGTACTTTTGTTTTTGTATCTTTATGTTTATGTTTTTCTCTCTTTTTTCCATACATTATCACTCATGCTTCTCTCACAGTTTTTTCAGTATTTTACTTATGTATTTTTTAGAATTATTTTATTTAAAAATAGCTGCATTTTTTGAACTTGATTTTCTCATTCCACTCAATTCTTCTTATTTGACAATTTTTGTGTTTAATAAATCTTTTTTGTTACTTTTTAAATAGAAAAGAATGAATGAAGTACTAAACGCAAAATTAGATATTTTTCTGCAATATGTTTTTGCCATTATGTTTGCGTCATCATGGAATTTAAGCTGTTTAGATTTAAAGGAATAATGTTGATGATATGTTGCCAAAAAAAAGGAAAACAAAACCTGATGATTAAAATTAAGATTTTTCTTTTATGTAAACAGGAAATATTTGTCGATAAGAACTCACCCATTAAGTTACTCTAATAACTTCTTTTGAGGTGTGAAAATGAATGACAACAAAAGTCTGTTGTAACTTAATCTTTAATATTTGTATTTTACATATTATCTGTGTGTGAGTGTGTAAGACAAAACAACAAAGGTGAAAATTTCCACCTAAACTTTGTTGTGACTCAGAGCACCCAGTAGTAAGTAGTTTATTTTTATTATTATGGTTGCTTTTGTTTTTTTTTTATTAACGTTCACAGACAGGCAGACAGATACATTCATTACTCTGACGATGACGCGTCAGTTGCAATATTTTCCTTAATTAAATGCATCAGCAGCGACACGTGAATGTAATTTCTTCATTTAATAAATGATTCTGTACATCTCTACAACCCTTCCTTCTGCCATGACTAATTGTATATAGGTTAATCATTGTAGGTAGATACATACATATGTACATATATTCTATTTATTGAGTATATTTGCATATAAACAATGAATCGAAAAATATATGAATATTTGTTTTTCCTAAATTTGTTCATTATCCAAAATATTTACTTTGGATTCATTGATATACAATTGCAATTTATTTATTTATAACGCAATTAAATAGCAAAAAACCCCCCAACAAATACTGAACGACACAAATGTTACTTGATATATTTGAGCAAAAAGAGAAAAAAAAAAAAAAACAGCACATGTATCTTGTTTTACCTGACTTATGCAAACTACAACAATCAGTTTCTGATTAGTTTCATCACCCGCTCACTTGACCATTTACTCATTCATTCAATCGTTCATTTCATGTTGTTTACTCATAGTAAACTCACACTCATATTACTTGTAGTTACTACGAGTATCTAAAACCAAACTACCAAACAAAAACAACTAGAGAACAATTTAGTTCAGTCTTACTAGCTGTGGTAGTATAGTAGTAGGGATTCTTAACTATAATTGGAAATCAATTTTACACAACAATTTTTATGCCTCATTTGATTTTGATGAAGTGATAATTATGATGATGTAGTATGTACATATGTATGTATGAAAAAGTGGAAAAATTTCTAAGATTTTGACATTTTAATAGACTCACTGACTAATTTTTTAGATTTCTAATGAATAAATTTAGTAGCAATGAACCTTCTTTATAAATAAATGGAAACATTAAGCTTAGATGCAAGTGGTAATCAGTGATAAAGATCAGTTTATTTAGGACATTTTTGATACATTGTATTCCAACACGGTAGTCCAACTCACTAGGGAATCAATCTTAATTATTGAAGAACAGAAAGTTTTACCTATATTATATCTCTCCCTGACCATATAAAGCTAGCATTAGTCCTATAAATATTTGAGAGCGGTAAACCTATGATACTCATGTACTTCTGTTTTTGAAAAGTTTTAGAAATCATCATGGATCATTTTTCTAGGGAATTGATCCACTGTCCAATAATAAATAGTGATTAATCAAAGAATTTCTCATTCAGCGGTTTTCTTTACTTTTTATTTGTGTTACAAACATTTGCGCAAATGGCAAGAGCTTGACCCCTTTTTCAATTTAAATAGGGTTACAGTGTATGATTAACACATTATATAACATGTAGTAATTTGTTTATAAAAATGAAATATGAGAATATTTTTGTGTTAAACAAGTTGTTTTACATGTCTGACTGTCATATTTCTCAACTTTTAGTTTATTTTTCTGTAGGCTTACAATATTCACTTGATTTAAATAATTTTTACAATTTTTTTTTCTAAATATTATATTCACATTTTATTGTTAATTACGCTTTATAAAAAAGATGAGATATCTTACTTAATAGAGAAAGTTCTCACTAAAAATGAAGAATTCATTAAATTCTGCAATTTCTAGAAGGAAATTCCATCTAAATTTACATTCTTTGTTAATTTAAAAATTATTACAATAAAAATGAAGTATGTTCTTACAATTGTTCAGATTAATATAATATAACTGAATACATAGGTACAGAGACAGAGAGAGAGAGAGAGAGAGAGTGCAATATACTTTGAATTAAGTTTAAGTGAGATACGCCCCATTATATTCTCTCATTTTTAAATAAATTTAATAAGGAAACAAGTACTTAAGGAAAGAAATTACTATAATAAATAAAATATATCATCATCGTATGGACTCACATTTCATTCTCATGTCTGATAAAAGTAGAATAAAGTTATAAATGTATCTCATACATATAGTACATTAAGGGGGCGTATGCGTACGAATCATAAATAGCAATAAAAACACATAAAACGAAAGAAATTTATAGCTTCACAATGTGAAATTGTAGCAGCTATGAGTATCAAACCTCCTCCATGGGGTTTATAAGCTTTATGAAGATTTTAAAGGTATTTTTTAATAGAATAAAATATTGTATAATTGCTTTACCTTTGATAAAGTTCGACATGATTGCAAGTATTAATATTTATATGCCTAATATTCTTAATTTGTTTATACTCCTCATAATTGTTTTTGATTAAATAATTTATTTGTGTGTCGAAACAATAAAATGATTTGGAACAATGACATAATATAATAATAATAATAATATACTTTATGCTATACATATTTTTACCCACTTAAGAATATAAGTAAGAAATAAAGATATGAGATGTTTCCAAAATTACCTAATTCTTGAGACAGATCAGATTATTTATAGACAACAACTTCTTCAGAGATGATAATGATGACCCTTAGAACTTATATACAATATTTTACATAAGAGACCAACATTTTGATCATGATATTGACTCCATTATCTTCCAGAAGAATCCCACTTTGTTCCAGTTTAAGATTACCAATCTCCAAGCTTCTATAGAAGTAACCTCCAATTGTATGAATCGATAAGAAACTGTGTGTTATAGAGAGCATGCGAATGTTGTTATCAAAACCATAAGCAAACAAAAATTTCCAGTGGGGTGCCATGCAATCCAAAGCATTCTATACATACTATTGTTGACATGAAAAATGTGATAAGTTATCGGTCATAAATCTTAGATTGGCAAGGAAAAACAAGAAAGTTTATAACAGTTTAAGGCTTTTATCTGATTTAAATGGAATGTTTCTATTGACAAGATATTTGGATCATGGGCAAAAGTTAGTAGTTTGAAAGTTGATTGATTGATAACCTTTGGAATTACTTAAAATTAAATTATTTGCAATTGGGTTTCTGTTTGTCATTGTCATTGAAATTATTAACACATATTTTCTTGAAATCAAATCAATGATTATATTTTGTTTTATATTTTTTTATCAACATTTATACTACAATAGTTAAACAAAACAATTAAAAAGTATAAATGATCGATTGATCATTCAAATTGCGATTAGAATATATTTAATTGATAAAATATTTTTGCACCTACTACAGTAGGTGCAATATAGTAATAGCAAAAGAGATACGTTTATTATCTGTAGTCATTATTATGTGTTTTATCGTTAAGTAATTAAATTAGGTTAAAAATTTGTGAAAACTGCTTAATCATCTTTTGCATGACTTTAAAATAAGTCAAGATAAAAACATACGTACAAAAGAAAAAGGTTAAGAATCGCATGAGTTTTATAAGTTTTGCTGTTTTTCAATGTCACTCGCACCTAAAACTAAACCATATGAATTGGGTGTGTCTTCTTACAATATCTTTGTCTTTTGTTCTTAGCTTCTTCATTTTTTATTACAATTGATTTGTTGTGATATCAACGTTATTCTTTATCATTATTCGCTTTTGTGAATATTTCTTTTTTTTTTTTTTTTTTTTGGTAAACGCCACAACATGTTAAAACTGTCAACTGTTGTCACAATACAAAAACAAATGATTACACCAACAATGCGGGTAATGATGATGATAATGACTATAATTATTGTTATTGCTGTAATATTTATTTTAGTATTTAAACATAAATTGCTGTTCATTTATCAAAACATAGAAAACGAGAGTGAGTAGGAAACTGATAAAATGAATTTATCAAATTAAAACATATAGAAAGAGGCCTACAAAATAATTGAAATCACAATAACAACACACAATCCTATCCTGTGTGGAGTTTTAATCTGACAATAAAGTTTACCCGTAGATCTGATGGCATATGAAATTATTGATCCCATATTTTTTTATGTTGCTCCTCGTTTCAAGTTCCTTTTAAATAGATTTACATATATGCTCTTATCTTCTCCTATTCCCGAACTGCTTAAAACATGATTTGTAATTAATGCAGGCCATGTTCAGACCATAAAATGGGAAAAGAGCAATATCGTTCCGTGATTCCTCTTTGGTGTGTTTGGCGCTGTTTAAGCACAATCTGGCGGAGTTCTCGGGTCGTTTCGTGACCGTCGACGAAACATGGATTCACTGGTACACACCGCACCGAATCACCGCACGATTTTGCTCTTTTTCCATTTTTGTAAAACTGACCAACACGGACGCTTCCAAAGGCTATCAAAACGAAACTAATGAACGGAATTGACAGAAACTTTTGTAATAGCAGCGCCATCGGGCGGTGAGGCTGAGTACTTGTTGTTTGACCCTCGTACATGAACATCTAGAAGAACTGGAAAAATTGCGCTTGACGAAAAATTGGACCTGATGATAAAATTGGATTAGCTTAATGCTTGTGCTTGTGTGTTGGCCTATATATAAACGTTGGTTAAACTGATTTCATCTCGAAAAGTACAGATTGTGTGGCACCTCGATTTAACGCATACGGTAAAGAAATTCGTCCTCAGTCGGAGTTTTGTTATCTTGAAAGCAAAGTACACCTGCTGGTGGGACTTGTGAAGATATTACAAACTGGATAAATAAAGCACGCACCGCTTTCACCGAATTAAACCACATGTGTATCACAAATTCCATAACACCTTACACAAAACTTCGTAAATTCAGTTTCGGAGCTATTACAATATATCATCTCGAACCAAGACCTATAAAGCATAGACGTTTTAATTGGATAGGCCACACTTTACGAAAATATGCCGTTTAAATGCGTGCCGTTCAACTCTGTGGTGGAACCCACAAGGTTCAAGAAACAGCGAAATATCAAAAACATCTTCGAGATGTGTGGTGGACGCAGACTTGAGGAACTTTAATACCAACTGGAATACTCCGAAGCTTCTCAGAGGAACTCGATATGATAATAAATTAAGCTGCTCGTTACAAAGGCGACTTCAGCAGTCTGATGGCCCACTATGATGTCTGAAGGGGATTGGTGGTAGTTTTTTTTAATTAGTTTCATTACGACCTCCAGTTCCAGTTCCAGGTTCCTCAATGGTTTCGATCAAATTTCTCAGAATGTCCAAGTCTTCGAAGAACATAAAGCGGAGCACTCACATAGAATATTTTGAATGCTTTCATCTTCTTCTTCATAAATGCATTATACATATCAGACTGAAGTGACCCTTGTATAACAAAGTATATACTTTTGCAAGTAATAAACCACTTTAAAGAATATCAATGTACTCCTTCAGTTAATTTAAGTAGTGGTGCTTATCATTAAAACTTTATTCTGTATGCCCATGACAATTTTACGTTCATTTGATCTTTATTTTCAGATTAAAACTAAGTACAACCTTCTTCAACTAATTTATACAATTATTGAAATTATTGTTGTTCAAATTGAAGTGGCATATTGAAACTGAAAGTAAAGAAGAACACTATGTACTTACTACATATGTGGTCTATATTGATTCCTTTATGCTTCTGCAGATATGTACTTTGTTATCTTAAATTATCATCAATAATCATAATATGATATGTACATACAAAAATTTCAGCAATTCATATACTTTAATCACAATCACTTAAATTAGTTTGTACTTTGGAATGACTACTTAAATTTTAATAAATAAAGGAACAGTTTGTGATTAAATTGAATCGAGTTGAGTTGAATTCCTTAGATCAAATAATCTTAATCAAGTTGAATTGAGAAACATTTAAAAAGACAAGTAATTTCATAACAGAAAGAAAGAAAAATCATTGTAAACTACTCAAGAAGATTGCATTTGGCGGTTATTATTATTGTGGTGTATAGTATAGTATAAAATCTTAAGTATTTTGTTGAGATGATAACATTTTGAACTGTCATCGTTGTCGTAGAACTTGTAATGATTTGCTTTGTCTTCACAGTTTTTCTGTGTAAAACAACACAAAATACAAAAAAAAAAAAAAACTCAATTAATTGAACTTAAATTGAACTTGTTTTCGAACGTCGTCGTTGTCGAAATGTGAAAAATGTGAATGCAAATAAATAAAAATGAAATATAATTCACAAGGCGAAATTAATCTATTCGCATGAAATCAATCTCAGTGTGCACCAACCACCACCATTAACATAAATTCAAACAAGCTCTCAGCTCTCTAAGCTTAGCTAAGTATCAACTAAATATTGTAGTACAATATTAAATTGTTTTTGCCGGAACAACAAAATCAAGTGTACGAAGAAAAATAGAAAATTGGGCTCGTCCACCTCACTTGCTCGTAAGCTTATCATTTAGTTGAGTCTATGGCACTGACTGACTTGACTTTCTGTCTTGCTGTCTGACTTTCTTTCTTTCTGTCTCTTCAGTCTCTTTGTAAATATGTCTATTTGACTTTCTGTCTGTATGTTGTTTGTCATATCGTAATAGGTCAGCAGCAGTTTTAGTTGAACGATGAAGACTACAATTGCAATTGCTGCGAATGTAATAAGAAAACTGTGAATGTGTGGCGTGTTTGCGTTGTCAGTTCCTCAATATGCTGCGAGCCCACAAAATCAGAGCCAATAATATTCGTGCAAAATTCAACAACAAAAAGCAACAAAAATACATATTTAGATTATTTCTTTATGATAGATACACCTTACAATCTGATATTGTGAATAGGTATAAACACTTTGCCATGATATTTGCAACTTGGGGGAATCGTGTGTTCAGAGGCAACATAATGTTAGTGCAATTATTAGTACATGCTCTCAGTTTTCAACAATAGTCTGGCTTAAATTATAGTTCCCCGCTTACTGGAAAAGGTAGTCCCCATACAAAATCCTGAATTATTGTACAATTAAAATCATTTGTATTCAATATTCGTTTTTATGCTAAATTGCCTGTCTACATACATACAAATCCACAAATTATATACTTATATATATTATATATACATATAAGACATGGCTACCATATAAATCTTTGATTAATTATGAATTTTTTAGTGAAAACCCATTTGCAATTTTTTAAATATTCAAACAAATAGTTGTGTTTATCGCAATCAATGCAAAAATTAAAGTGAAGGGTATCTGGGCTTCGTTGAACCGATATAAATATTCTTTCTTGTTCTTTTTTTTCCCCTATATTTTTACATTTATTTATTTAGCTTTTTGTTGCTTTAAAGAATTTTTTTTTTTTGTTTTTGTTTATTGCATATTAGATTTAATTTAATAGTCAGTCAACAATTTAATCATGATTTATTCTCTGTTTTCTAGTCAAACGTGACTTTAGTCCCATTGTTGTTGGTTTTTTTATATGCCCCCATAGGGCAATCTGAGGTTAACTTGACATTCGAAAGAACAAAAACAAAAAAAACTGCAATCAAATTAAATAAATTAAATATTTCATTGGACCTCTCTTAATAGAACATTTGCTGCGTATTGTACCCTATGGGGTATTTAAGTTTCAACCTTCATCACCTTGATCAAGGGCAGGCAAACTATTGCGGTATCGGTTGTTACTTTTTTTTGTTTTTGAAGGTTTTTAATTTTTTTGTGATGGTTTTAAGAATCCTAGACATAATGATTAGAATCTGGAGTAGTGGTTTCAACAGAAGTATTTTAAATCTTGTATTTATCGTATGTTCTAGTTTAAGTGCATTATCTAATCTAAAGAAATAAGTACATTTTTTGGCAAGTGATGTATTGATTATCAGATGGATGAGTAGGTTTATTTAAGCTTATTTTTTAGGGGGATGATTTTGAAGAATTGAATTGGAAACCTTTTGTGGAATTAGGCTTATAAACAAGGACCTCTATTGAGTGATGAATATCGGAATATGATGTACCTATAACTATATCCTCACAATGTATTCGATATACATAATGGGTGAGCCATCTATTGATGTGATTTTGGTTTGATCATTAAGTGGCCAAAAGCTAAAGCGAATTTCAGTTTATTTGGAATATGATTTCGTTCAAATTTTGTCTACTGTTTTCTGGGCAATTTCGGCAATTTTAGTATCTTAATCGAGAGGTAGCTTAAAGTCAAAGCAATTCCTTTTCTTTGGATACCCTTAAAAGCTTCATCTGAAAGTTCTATTATATTTTATATCTGATATAAAATTTACCGAAGTTCCCAATATTTGTTTTCCTTAGCTAGACTTCCTTTTTATATTTTTTAATTCTATTAATCTTCTCAAGATCTTCACTGCTTTCTGCCTTCCATATAACATTTTCAATTTCATGTTTTTTCCAACTCAATCAATATTCTATCAAGCAATAAGTTTAATTAGTAAATTAAATCATTTAAAACCATAAATATCTTCATAATAGTTTAACAATTAAATAAAATAGAAATCAATTTCCTTTGCCATTTACTGACAATTATCATTAAACGTTGTCAATAATTGACATTATTATTATAAGAAACTATAGAAAATATTATCCCCAGTACAAATCATCACCTAATCTTGTTTATTGAAACTACAACACACAATATAAGTAAGAGTATATACAGTAAAATCTCTAGTATCGGACATCTCTTCTTGGCGAACAAATTTCTTTGAGTTATGTTTTTTTTTAATACAAACTACATTCCGGTGGCGTACAATTTGCGTGGCCGGACAATTTCATTGGATTTTACTATACATATAAATATACATGATGATGATCTGATTTACATAAACAATATTTGTCTATGCCTTCTTTATTTTATCAGTCCAAGAAATGTCGCACAATTGCTTCTTTTTTTTTTTTTTGTGTCAATGAAAAAGTTCAGTAAATCCAATTTGATTATTGCTTGTGCCTATTTAATGTAAGACACAAGTCTAGTTTTCTTATCAACAACATTAAATAGCTCTTTGGCACTTTTATTAGGCATACTATTGTACATAGTAGACAATTAATGACCACAAGAGCCAAAGTCCTCATTTATGCGATGTAATTACTTAGCAACCAGATCCGTTTTAATGGGGGCCTAACATGACTGACTGACTGACCAATTCAACAAAATGGAAGAACAAACCTACACTGATAAGCGAAATTGTTATTTCCGTTAAATATATAAAAATAAATGAATTATTTTGAAGGCGTGTTTCTTTTTGATGTAACAAAAATATTTATAAACAAAATAACGAAACAAAAAAAATTCAAGCGTGACAAAGTACAATTTTATTTTAAAATTTAATTTCGAAATGGCTAAAAAAAAAAATTCCAAACCAGTTTTTGTTTCTTTATCACTTGTATAAATTTCTACATCCACTAAATTTCTTATAAATCCACAAGAATTGTTTTTTAATGAATGAATGAAAACTTTGTTTGTTTTATTAGTAAGTAAAATTAATTAAAATTTAGTATTTTTAATTCACACATTTCACCCAACAAAAAGAAGGAAGCTCAGAGAAGATCTGAGAGATCAAGGAGGGAAATTTTATGGAAAAAAAAAATGTGCTAATAAGAAGTTCAGATTGCGTAATCATGTCAGCGTATAAAAAAAGCATTTTATGTCATTCAGATAATGAACTGGTTTCAGATATTTTTATTCACAACAATTATGTATAACTTTTCATATTAATTTCAAATGTAAACCTCTTTGAGAAATGTGTAATTTATAAAAATTATCATGAATGACGTTGATAATGTAAACAGGTGCGTCAATAATCATAAAAATTGGTTAATCGACCAAGCCGAATCAATCTGACATTCAGAAATATTGTACTATAAGAACTAACCTGGTCTATTGTAATTGATTTTATGCTGAATTTTATTGTTTTTAATTTGTTTCAAGAATTTTTACTCTATTTCAAGAATTCAATTGAAATTTGATTTAATCTTGTTGAAGTCATAGCATGTCTTGATAGCGTTCACCATTGACAACTACGGTGCGACCTTCCATTTACAAAAAAAAGGAAGGGCCAATGACACCACAACTCCAAAATACGCACCTCGGATGCATTGTCTTCAGTACGACGAAGTGTGGATTTTCTGTTTCCCAAATTCTGCAATTTTGTTTGTTTATGTAGCCTTTGAGATGAAAAGGCGTTTCGTCAGACAAGATGATTTTTTTGTAGCAAAATCTGGGTCAGCATTGAACTCAAAGCCCACTTAGGGGGCCAACATTTGAATGAAATCGTTTTTCATAGTCGGAAGAATCACTCCATCAAATAAAGGGGAATTCGTTGAACTCTCTACTTCAATAACTAAAATAGTTTAAGTTCTAACAGGCAAACAAGGTCCCTTCTATAAAATACATATACCTAGTGGGGACTCCAATACGCCGCTTATTAGTGTTGTGGTTTCACAAAAAACAGAAAGTACTCTTAAGGATTGATTTATATTCGATCCACACAGTAGCAATACGTGATCGATCTGTATATAGATTAAAGCAGAAAAAACAATCCTCTCTACTGTTATAAGTATTTATAGCCAAATTTAACAAAACAGACATTCGCCAATTTATACATATACATGTATATGTATGAATGATCTCTCATAGTCCTAATGGTGTTTTGAAGTGCAGAGAAAGATCCAACAAATTTATGGAAAGTCAGAAAATAATTGAGATTGTGGATCAAAACAACTACCGGAAATGAACTTTATAGGCCAGTAAACAAATTTCTTCCCAATATTTATGAATTAAATACCCGGCAATATAAACAGCTAAAACAGAAAGTCATGGTCAGATATATTCCATTTCATTCGTGATTCTGATCATGTCAACAGCATATTGTCGCACTTTCGGGGGTTTCCCATCAAATTCAAGTAAATTGAAATGTATTAAATAATGTCGTTTTACATGCATACTAATGAGTGAGTGAATGTTGAATCGAAAATGTATCTATTGTAGATATAATAAATTATACCTAGATTCTCAAATCGGAAAGCATTAAGTTTAGCAATAAATATTTCACATTATTACATCATTATGATGCTCAATTAGTGGCAAAAAATTAACAAATTAATGACTCGTGTGTTGGGTTTTATTTGTTTGTTTTTTTAAATTTATAAATTGCATTTTTTTTTAACACTTTTTATCTGACAGAAACTCATTTTGTATGCAATTAACATTTTACGACAATTTTTGTTGTTTCCGTATTTACTAATGAAAAAATATATAAAACAAAAGTAATTTTCATTTACAAATTGATAAAATTATAACAATACATTTTATTTACATTTTAGATAGAAATTAGAATCAGTTTAGTCAGTGAATACAATTTCCTGTTGAACCCTTTGATCTCTCAAATATACACAGAGTCTCCAACGGTTTTGAGATTGATTCGCTTAAAATTCGTTTGCGATTTGACCGTTTTACATGTATTGGACTCTGTTGCGACACTTATCCTTGATTCTTCTTTGGTCTCTCTTCTTTGTGTTTACACTCAGCGACACTCACGAAACAACTATTTTGACAATTCTCACTCCCTCACACATCCCTCACTCTACAAGAGCAAACACCCAAAAGAAGACAAATCGGAAGACATATTACTGCCGCAGAGTCGCTACATGTAAACGCAACTTCACCAGGACGTTCACAAAATGAAGACATACCAACTTTCACCAATGAAATTATTAAAACTTAAAACATCATTCATTTATTTATTATTTTTTATTATTTTTATTATTTATTATTGTATTTTTATTATTTTATTTATTAACATTAATAGTTTTTTTTTAAATATCAATTGATTGAATTCAAAACAAATTTGAAACTTCGGAAATGTTAAACCTTACATACGAGCAGGATAGCAATGCCAACTTTGCATATCCAACATTTGATTGGTTATAACAACTGAAATGTTAAATTTTTTAAATGTTGATTACCGGGGAAAACAATAAGCTACAGTTGTTGGTACACATTTTTTTTTTTTTTTATATGTAAGGGTGAATTTAACCAAATTGCCTCTAAAACCAGAAAAAAGAGGGTTAACTTCGGCTATTCCGAAGTTGTTATACCCTTCACACACCCTTAGTATATATGCAGCATTAGAACACTAAGACCAAAATATTTGTACGGGAGCTATACAATCCAGAATCTTAGAATACGAAACAGACATTGCCCAAGTTTTAGTTCGATAGTACAAAAAACAAAAAAGTTTTTCTAATAAAAATCTGAATTTGGATTTTTATGGGAGGTACCCACCCAAGGAGTCAGTTCCGACATCGTAAAAAAGTTCGTTCCATTTTTCAGCTCTTTAACTGAAAACCTAAGAGACTAATTTCCATACATACAGACGAACAGACAGACATGGCTTATTCCACTCGTCCCGTGGAGCTGCTTAAGAATTTACATATACTTTATGGGATCTCCGATGTCTCCTTCTGTCTGTTTCAAATTTCATGACAAACTTGTAATACTATTCACTGCGTGAAGAGTATGAAATGTAGAAGATTTCAAAACCGTCTAAAGATGTTTTTAGTGGCACAATGAGAATTGCGATTCAGTTGGGGTATATTTGTGATTGGATTTTGTGTATAAGCACAACAGCATAAAAGCAGTCAATGCTAATTCATTCTTCTTTCATATGTACCCCAAAAGTATGCACCACTTTTTCGTTTGTTTAGAAAATTTGCTATTTCAACTTGCTGGTGGCCTGGTGTTTGCTGAAATTTTTGTTTGTAAATTTGACTAATTCTGCCGCCGTCGGTGCTTCGAGAGTTTAGATTTAACCGACTTGAGTGGTATTTTAAATAGAATTGAGTGATTACTAACTACTTTAAAGACAAGTCGAAAGCAAAAAAATCAAAATTTTAGTAAAAATTTAAGCCGGTTTCTTAAGAAAATACCAGGCGAACATAAATCTCAGCAGGTGGTTTTTTTTTCATACAAAAATGTAAAAATGCTTATAACTCGATAACGGCTGAGCCGATTTGAGTGAATGTGATGTCATTTAAAAGCTAAAGAAATCTTATTCATTCTGAGTATATTTGGTTATGAATTTAAATACAGGAAATGGAAGGAAATTATGATAATTATTGTACAATTTAAATGTAAAGTAATTTCAATGAAATTAGACTTAAATGATTCTTTTACAAAATTTACATTGCATTGCTTATTTAAGTTAGATATGATTTTGGTAAAAATAAAATAAAAAGTTGTATATCTTTTTCTATGCATTCTTATTATTGCTGACCTTTTCCTGACCCTTTGTCTTTGTCTGTTTTTGCATCACCCGACTAACAAAATCAATATGTCAGTCATACTCTACGTTCCATTCTTCCAAGTTCACATGTAGGTCACAACCAACGCCACCAAGTACTTGAATTTCAACATAAACATTTTGGCCACCGTCATCAGAAATTTGAAACAAATATATCTACCTACTACTAAGTATCTTAATACATGTAATACTCATGAAATTCTATAAATCGCGTGATGACTGACACCAACCATGACACACCTTCCTCATCCATTCTACAATACATCTACATACAATACTATACAAAGTATTTTATAATGAATGCAAGAAATATCTTTTTATTTATATGTGTGTATTAGTGTGTATAAAAAAAATACTGAAGAATAAAAATGTATCTATCTATAAAGCTACTTATAAGAGCGCATAAAAGTAGAGGCACGTTTAACGACGACGATGACGCTGTTGTTTATTGGTTGATTTTTGTGGGGCTTGGCTGCTCTGTGACGTCATACGCTTAGCTGCCGTCAGCCATGCGTTGTAAATGTATCTAGATACATTATTTGAAGGCAAATGCTGCGTTGCTGTAAACCGTTGGTTTGTTTTCTCGTTTGTATGTGACAAGCGAATGTGTATGTGTGTGTGTGTCGTTTGCAGATATGTTGACGTATTTGATTTAGTCCCTCGCTCTGTTGTTATTGTATCTGCTTGATTCTCTTAGATAAACACACTGTCACATATTGTGTTCTGTGTTTGTTTATCTTGACTGTGTTTTTATTTACTGTATAATGTAGCCGAGTTCTTATTTGCCAACTGAAGCTTACTTTTAAAGCGTGCTGAGATTGTTGTTGCTTGCGTTGGTAAAGCTAAAATATCCGGTGGATGATTGCTGTAGCTTTGTATGGTGATTCTGACTGTTGGTGGTGGTAGTGGTTTGAAGGTCATTGTGAGGTTGTTCTTTGACTGGCAAAACGCGCTAATGAGCTTTTCGCATAAACTGCTTGCTTTTGAGTCGCCTTTCCTTCCACATTTTTGTGTTTTACTACGAAAATTTATATAAAACGCGCTCTTAACCGATCTGTGCGCCTGTCACAGAAAATGGCATTGCCAAGTTTTTTGTCTTTAAGCTTTAAAACGACAGACAGCAAAGCAAACAAGAAAGCACTTTATGGAAGGTGAGCTGAAGCTGTAAAGAAAAATATGTTGCTTTTTTGTAACTCAAGTATTTTTTTTTTTTGTTTATGTATCTACACTTGTTTTAATGAATTTCACGTGGTTTACCTTGAACCTGTTGCTTCCACAACGACGCCGATTTCTTTTTTTTATGTATGTTATCGTCGTATCTCTATGATGTTGATGTTGTTTATTGTTATCTTGCTATTCTATTAGTGAAGAAAGAAAACAGGAGAAAAAACTATAAATAAAAATAATATATTTATATACAATATATGCAATGGAACTCACCTCAATGACTAAATTGTTTGATGTCAATTGTATCTCATCATCAATTGCAACGAAAAGTAATTGAAATTCATAAAAATGAGAAAAACACTTCAATTTGTGACACCTCTTCATTGATCAAAGAACGATCAGGCAAGGCAATCTAATGCAATGAGTGGGGCGGAACTTCGTCACATCCCGCAGTAATATGCAACTGTGATATTATGTCCAAAAGAAGCAATCATCATCATCATCATCATGAAGCAAAATGAAACCGGTTCCAATCCATTTATTGTTTTTGTTTGTCATTTAGGACCCTTGAATCCATGGCATCTCTTTCTCTTCTGTGCATCATATAGTGATGTAGAAACTAAGGGAATATGAATGCAGTCAGTATAGCAAAGCAAAGCAAAGCAATCAAGTCAATCTTGTATCTCTTGGTTGGTTTGTTTTGTTTTTGTATTTTTGAAATGCAATTCCACTTTGTTTTTCATATTGTGCGCGTTCATGTGCTTCAAGAAAGTTGCATGCATACGTGTTTAAAAAGTCGTTCGCCTTAGTGTTGCATATAGATACAAAAGTATCTTATTGTAATGGGCAGCGAGCAAAAGTAGTAGACCGTAAAACTAAAGACAAAATGGAAAAGATGAAATTAAAGAGGAGAAATATAAAAGGGAAAGAAAAACATTTATTGTACATTTTGGCTGCAGTAAAGTTTAGATACACTTCACGTTGCTGTTGCTTGTCTCTTACATGGCCTCCTGTGTTCTTGTGAATTGTTTTATAGATTAATACTTAAATTAAATGTGTGTTTTTTTTGGAGGTATGACAGTTTAACTGGAAATGAAGCACAGATTAATGGTGTTAATTGTCATGAATTTGGTTTTATACCAAAGATAATACTTCTTGCCCTTTTTATTTGAATAAGATTTTCAACATATGGTCACGTCGGCTGGCTCAGGGGAAGTTGGAGAAATTCTTAATACACCAAATATTTCTTTCATAAAATCATGTATGGCAGGCGATGAGTGGCATATTGCACCGACTTGTTGAAAGCACACCTTCTCCACATTATGGGCATTCAATTGTGGTACAAAAAAGTCAGTGATCGTGGCTCTGTAGCTCACCATTGACTATAACGTTCTAGTCGGCAGCGTTTTTGAAGAAATATGGACCAATGATTTCACCGGCACATCAAGCATACCAAACAGTAACTTGTGGCATGAGGATTTTCTTCACTCCAAATGGGATAGCTTTGCATTCAACAAATGCACGGCGTGTAAGGTGGTCGTACTGCTTCAATTCTAACATGAGTGGAAATTTGTATGCGCACAAACCCAAATCTTAATCTTCCATAAAGTAGATGGACAAACCTCCAATTGTTAAGCACAATGCCGAATGGATTCATTTGAGTCTTCCTTCTCTACAGCAGTAATAGCTTCCTCGGTGTCAGGCTATTCATGATGAAATGCCAAACCAAATTAAATACCTGTGACACCTGCAAATGTATGGAAAGAGAGACTTATTTTACAAAATGTTTGTACTTTTTATGCTTTGCTGCTGCTATATTCTGTTATTAGGTTAAGTGAAATTCCATAAATTTTCCTGTAAAATCAAGTAAAATCTTTAGTCTACATAGATCACTCAATTTGCCAGTGAGAATCCTCAGCTTGTTCCATGTAAGTTTAGCAATAGTTCACTCTTTACAAATTCAAATTCTACGAGAAAGGCCTAGGATGGTTTGATACAAGGGTAGATCAGTAAATTAAATTAAATTGAATAATTAAATTCACTTATATTGCATTTCTTGAATGTTTACTTTTATAAAACCATAATTCTTTATGAAAACAAAGGCTTATGATGGTCATACGATCGATCACTTTGGTAAAGCAATAAACTGCAGTAGATTAATGGTTTAAAAACATTTTAAATGTAAATGATTGATGGATTTATAAGGTGTCTTTAGACCAATTTGTTTTAAATATAAAGAGGAATAAGATAGTTTGCAAATTTCATCCACTTTTAAAACTAAAAGAAAAGTTCCATTAAAAATGAACATGTGACCAAAGTGATCAAGTCTTTCTTTTATAGAAGTATGAAGTGTATCGAAGAAAATGAATACACCCAGTACGTACTTGCCTATATCAATATCTTGAACTCAATGCAAGAAGAGGGAGGTCAATCTATGGTATATACCTATGGTAATACTGTAGATGAATGGCTAAAAGCATTTTTGTGCTTACGTTTACTATGAGTAACTTTGTATCTATTTATGGATGTTCATATGTGTGTAGAGTATCGACTACTACCAAGTGCTACGTTGTTGTCGCTGCTGCTGCTACTAATTCTAGTGCCGGTTTTTGGTTTAATGTATACAATACACGCCTTCTCGAACACAAGACAAGCAAGACAAAGTCACCAAAGGCACGAGAGATTCTCACTACATTCATACATACATACACATGTCTTGCATTCATTGAAAATAAACACAAAAAATGTGCGCTGGAGAGCGAACCTATGTGTATGTCTGACTGTCGATGTAGATAGAGTACAAGCAGCAGCAGCAGCAGCAGCATGTGTACACGTTTTTATTTGGCGCTCGCATTCATATTTACGACATTTACTGCCAAACGTTCGTCGCTTGCGTACTAAAATATACAAGAGTTGCGCATTGTATCTCGATTTTCAATATAATATTCATTAAACTTATGCAAAATACTTAAAAACTTACAAAGCGTTCATTGCATCAAGCATATTCAATTCAACCGGTGACACCAAAACAAAACAACAAAATAATCCAATCACATTTTTTTCGTGTTATCTTTGATTTTCTATATGATAAAAACAAATTATCGAAAACAAACGGAAGCACAAAAGCAACAACAAGCAGCAAGCAATTGCGAAATATTCATATCAAATAAAAATAAAAATACACAAAATTTAACATTTAGTTAAAAGCCATAAAAAGTCTATCACCTACTACCGCCATAAATAGACGACTTCTTGACTTTGACTTGGTATCTGTGTAAGAGTATCTTGTTGTATATCGGCAGGAGGGAATCATAATATTATAATATTGTTCCGTGTTAGTGTTGTTAATGTTGTTGCTGCCGCTGCTCGTTGTCATATTATTTTATGCTCAAATTCATGCTACTTAGAAAGAGAGAGCGCATGCGTTTTAACTACAAGATACTTTTTTAAATTCCGCGTGTGTGGGTGTAATCGTCGACAACGTCGCCAACATTGTCTTAGCCACCACTTCATCATCGTGTTCATTGACATAGTCAAAATCTACTCCCAAAGACGAGAAGAAAATCGGGTTTGGTTTTGTTTTAGTATGTGTGTATAAGGAAAATCGTCCATTTTTTGCTTGTGGACTGACTATTCGTTTTTCAAATCTCTCAGACATTCGGTCGCTCGGCTGGTCGTTTTCCTTAAACTTGTGCGCTGTTGACATTTCGTAGCGCGTATTTTCGTCCCTTTTGTTCTGTTTTGTAAGGACATTCGTTGACTTATTATTCAACAATTTGGAAGCGGAGAAGAAAAATTTGCAAAAAAAAAAAAAAAAAAGAAATAAATATAAAAACCAAAATAAATTAAGAAGAAACAAATTAAACTCCCTAAATACACCTTAACATATCTTTGTACCTTTGTTATTTCTATATAACAAAAACAAAAAAAAACAAAAAAAAAAAAACGCGTTTGTTGATAAAATTGTGCATTTTTGTGTGTATGAATGTGTTTTTGTTTTTAAACTGATTTACATAATCTTCACTTTATAAATACCACAATAACAATAAAAATAATTAATCCAGAAAAATATTAATAATATAAAACAATAAAAAAAAAAAAAAACGAAATCAACATGTCGTCGAATGCTTCATCTTCAGATTCGCACGATGCGAAAAGACCCGGCAGTCAGACAGAGGAAAGCTCACATTTGCTGGAGGCTGCAGCAAATGGGGATAAATATGGATCCAGACAAGCGGTAATCGTTCGCCGCGCACAAAATGTATTACAAGTTTCTTTTGTTTATTATTATTATTATTATTATTTATTTATTTGTTATTATTTATTACAAATATTATTATTATTATCATCATTTATTTGATTATCAGTTCATATTTTGTTTATTTATTTATTTTGATTTCTGTCTATTTTCTTCATTTTTTTCTGGTACAAGAGAAAAAAAAAATTAGCTGTCTGTCTGCCTTTGTGTTATTGGTGGTTTTTAGGGTGTTTTGTTAGCTACAGTTTCTCTTTACTTTTTGACATAAGACAATTAACAATAACCAAAAGAAAATAGATAAAATATAAAGCTAAATCATTTTGATAACGAACACTTTATAATTTTCTATTTTTCTCATCGAAAAATTTATAACATTTCACACATACGAGGGTTAATCAATCAATCAATCAATCAATCAAAAAGTCCTTAGAAAATCCAAGAGATAGCGCTCGTAGTATTCTATCTATCTATCTCTGAATAATATTGACCACATGATTTAATTTTTAATATCAATCAAAGCAACAAATTATTGTTTATTAAAAAAAATGGAAAAAAGCTGAATTTGATGTGCTCATCAAGCAATAATTTTTGGGTAAAAAAACAATCACCGAAACCAAGGAAATGTTTGATAAATACTATAGAATCTGTGCACCATCAAATTCAATGGTTAAGAGAAGGTTTACTGAATTCTATTGTTTTCTATCATTTTCCATCGACTGATTGATCGACCCACGTACAAAATGAAAAACTACAGTACAATAAGAATGATTTGAGATTGATTTTTTGACAAATACAGTAATTTTTCTATAATTCGAACTTCTAAAACTCAAGCCAAATCGTATTGTTTACTGATTAGGGTATGTTTGTGGTTTCTTTATGATGTTGAAGTCTCAGTGTGACACACATCTGACAACAATGTTGTGAAAACCATAAAATTTCTAAATAGTACCAACCTTCAAACGAAACGTGTCAAAATTTCATGACCTTCTGACAACAGTTTACAGGTTACAGTAGTTTTAGTGACCACAATTTTTTTTAATCTCCCTAACAGTGGAAGAAACTTATTTTCGACATTTGATGAGATACCGTTTTTTAGTGACACAAATATCTATAAAGCAAACCAATGGCATGGTGAGTGTTATGGAGACTCTGCTCTATCAAAATCAACTTTAGTTACTATATTTTGTTTTGACATGATTATAAGAGCACCCAAAATACTGAACCTTCTGTTCGCTCATTAGGATTGTGACGAAATAGAGCCAAAACAGCCTTAGCGCCAATTGTCACAGATGCAAACTCAGGAGCAGATGTGCCATGAACTTAAAAAACAAAACAAAAAAGGTTATCGATGCTAAGAGCCCGAACTCTCGGATTTTTTAAAGACATTGATCGACCCTCGTACGAATGGATGAATATAGTATAAAATCTCCAGTGGTTCGACAATTTTATTGGTGGCTGCCAATCGGAATGGTTTTTGTTCTAAAAACTTAAATATTGTGTTCAGCCACGAGAGATGTCCACCTGGGGGAGAAGCCAACGTCTAAAGATTTGACTGTTCACATATGTATCTACATAGATGAATAATGAATATGTTTAATTAAGAATTTCATTATAATTATATGGTTTTATGTGATCTCTCTGATATTTCTTTCTTTCTTAATGCATTCGATGTTTTTTTTTTTTACAAACAACATGACAAAATGATAATACCAAATCAGACTACTATCTATGTGTGCGAAAGGTATTAAAAGAGAAAAGGAGGGCGACAGGGTAATGCAATATGATGATAATGGTGTTCTAAATATTATAATTTTGATTATGTACAAATTTCATTAGCATCTACAATACTATTTATCACGAGATCAAGAAAACAGAGAAAAAGAAAAAAATGGGCCAAGTGCAAGTCAGACTCATACACGGAGGGTTCCGCACCATATGGGGGCTTGTATGGAAGGTACTCCCACTAGTGCTCCGATTTGACTGATTCCAACAAATGTACCGCTCCTATATTAGAAACTTATAGTGTCTAAATTTCTGTTCAATAGTGCAAAAAACAAAAAAGTTTTTCGAATAAGAACCTGAATTTTAATGGTGGGTTTGTATGGAAGGTACCCTCGCTAGTGATCCGATCAAACTAAAATTTCGACAATATAAGTTTCTGACGTATAGCCACCAACCATACAAATTTCAAGATCATGGGATTACTGGTTCGTAAAGCTGCCATACAAACCAAAATGTTGCTTGTATGGGGACCCCTTTAAGTTATTGAAAATATTTTAGTTTTAGTATTTGTTGCTGATACCCGGATAGAACTACACATTCTGTGAAAATTTCAACTGTATAGCTATTACGGTTCATGTGATATGACCGAAGACTCTGCAATAGGGTTCCGTTTGGTACCCTTTGGATACGGAACCCTAAAAACCTATAACAAAAAACTGAATTTCATTCTGCTAAAATGATTCTGATTTTATAATATGTACAATATTTTTAAAGTTTATTACTTTTAACCAGTTTCAAATTATAAAATTCAACTTGTATTCTTTTTTTTCTACTATTGATTTTATTAATGCCCAGTTAATGTTAGTTTTAGAGTTTATTTATTTATTTTAAATCGCCATCAACAAGATCATCATCATCAACATCATCATTAAGCCGTTATTAACCTGTTTGCTTAATCAAAGTTAATCACATTTTTCTAATCTACTTAATAAATTATAAATTTTTTTCATTTATTTTATGATTATCAAGCGCCAATCAACAAATCATCAAAATCAAATGCAATGCATTGATTAGTATCTAATTTTTCGTATAATAAAGATACATAGATACACATTCATACATATGTATCTTATCTTATTATAGTATTTATTATTAAAATTTTAAATAAATTTTTGTCAAAGCCTTAAAACTTGTTGTCTAATGCATAATTCATGTTAAATTCTTTATATTCTCTACTTCTTTCTTTCATTCATTTGCCTAATCAATATTTTCTTTTACTTTATTTTATTTAAAAAAATTGAAATATAATATTTAAGTAAAATTAAACTTTTTTAACAAATATTTATCACTAAAACCACATTTTGTTTATCACAAACATTAAGAACAATAAAACCTTTATCTTTTGTTGGCTCTTTTCCATTATGAAATTCTTTGGACTAAAAAGCTTAAAAAAAACAAAAAGAATCTTCAGCATTAAAATTCATACATACTGAACACTGGAAAAAATTATGCATTGATCCTTGAATATTTTGAAAGTATATTTATTTTAATGTTAGAAAAAAAAAACAATTCTTGATAACAATTTTATAAAAGAAAAAAAAAAAAATATTTTCCATTTAATTTTTTATTTCATATAATTTTTATTACTTCTATAAAGAATTTTATTTTAACATATACGATATCTTGATATAAATATAGATCAATTGGTGTGATCTAACAATAACTCGGATATCTAGGCAATCATTAGAAAATTTAGACTTTTCTTAATACAAATCTATTAAAAACCTTGGAATTGTTAATGTGGATGAGACTCTCGAAGGAGTTGTAGTAGGCTGCAGAAAAGAGTTGACTAGTTCCCGTCCTTCCCATTAGTATGGATCACTTTAAACGTGATCGTAGTCAAAATTCACATGAAATAATCTTTAAAAAGTAAATAGCAAGCATTAATCTATCAACTCACTTTGCAAATTTTTCTGTTTGGTTTTTTAAATTAAAAACGATACCCTTAAAATCATCTTATAGAAGAATTTTTTTTTTTTTTTTTTTTTTAATGGGGAATTGCAGTATTATTAAGATTCATTTTAAAGATTAGGTTTCGAATTTTTTTTGAGTGTCAATATTTTGCTCAGTGTACTCTCCCGTATGGAACCAGTAAGCAATAACCTAAATGTCTCTCAAGTGTTCACTTGTCTATGAATAAATTAAATACTAGAACGGAATAAAATATGTTGATTTCTTTTACCATAAAATACTTGAACAGCGTCAATCTTCTTAACCACCACCTACCTACCTACACATGCATACCGATCTCTCCCAAGTTTTGTCCACCTTTATAGTTCTTTTTACATGAGTATAGCAGTTTATGTATGTGAGCGTATGTTGGTTTATCTATTTAATATTCTTATGAACAAATGCAATCATTTTTATGGCGAGTAGAGTATTGAACTTTTTTTTATTGTGTGGCAACAAACTCGAAAGACTTTATTCGTACATTCGATTGCTTGCTGCTCTGCATGTCTTTTTTTTGTTGTGAGCACTCACTCGCTCGCTCATGACATTGAAATGTTCTTGGCGCCTGTTGTTCGCCATAAGCGAAGCCTTGAAAGCGCACAGAACACGCAGAACACTCAGCCCACGAATGAAGCACGAAGGCAACACGATAAAGAAGCAACATAACGAACGCTACACTATAACAAACTCCTACAGGAATTGATTGGATTAAAGAGACTGGAATCGTGTTGTTTGTTGTCTGTCCTTGTTGATGGCCATACTCACTTGACTTGGACATTAATTACATTAACCTAGGGAAAGGAAAAGTATTAAAAAAACAGATACAAGCGCGAGACCGAGGACTTTAATGCTTTGAATGCATTTGCAATAAAGATTATTTTAAGATAAGATGGGAGGAGGTTTAATGTTTGTACATGATACTCTGGCAGCACAATTAATGCGTGGGTCAAGTTAGATTGTGAAATTTAATAATAGACTGACTGGTTTCCTCTACAATATCTGAATGAAGATTTGTTGATGTTCAATTAAAATAAAATTAAAATTTACTTGGACGTCGATGACCGTTAAAGGTATTAATATTCTCTCTAGTTTGTTTGGGTTGGGTTGGTTTGGGTAGGTGTGCCTCAACCTACATATGGTATATTGTGGAGAGTATGGCTCAATTTCATACTGCGATACTACGTACATATATACAATTTCATTTTCTAGTTCATAATGTGTGGGTTGTTCACATAAATTTGAATACATAAATATAAATGCATATTAGCATACTAAATTCTTTTTATTGACTATCATAGTTTTCATGTTAACTAAGGTCAAGAAAACTGTGGCTTTCTCACTACTATAGTCATCAATGAGAGACCCCGTTTGTTATTTGCTTATGTTTTTAAAATGAATGGGAAATCTGACATACTGACTTCGGTTATCTGAGATCGCACAAACAAACGAGTCTTCTTTTTATCTACGACAAAAAAAAAAAAATAAAATACAAAGACCACGGAATATTGAATATGTAGAACTGTTTGTATTACTACTTAATACGATAGTTGAGCATATATTGATGAGACAATTAAATTATACTATGTACTTACATAGTATATTGGAATGTGCTATATACTCATTTGTTTGTATATATGTACATACTTACATTATTTATTATTGAATTTTAGAATAATTTATTGACTTCGTTTTGCCACCTTCTTCATATACTAAGTTGTTCGATCGCCTTGAATATTCAATTGGCCATGGAAGTGAACTACATTGTGCATTATTTAAAGCAATAGTTCAATCCACCAAGAATTTAGATCAGGGGTTGGCAAACTCTTTCTTAGTAAGGGTTAGATTTGGTTAAAAGTTAAGTCAAAGTAGCAAAAAAGTGTCAATAATGTATTTATTCTGTGATTGAAATAGAATAATGTAGATAATGAAGCATTTGAAATTTGATATATTTATATGATATGTATTTTGGATGTTACTCTAAAAAATTATCTTCTAAACAAAAATTACCCAGCTACAAAATCGCCCCCACATCATAGTTTTGGCTATCTATAGGACCTTTATCAGATCAAGGGTTAGTGAACTCATTTTTAGAAAGGATTAGCTTGGTTAAACGCAGCAAACATGGGTCACAATGTGTCAATAATGTATTCTGTGATTGCATTCTTACAAATGCAAATGATGAAGCATTTGAAAACCTGATATTTTGGCAACATATTTTTCTACAAATTGAACTTTTGATTTTTTAAATTTTACGATCTGCAACACTCATGCTACAAGTGATTGATTCATTCCGCAACCTGGTTTATTTTCTATTTATTTAACCTTTATAAGTTTTATAGAAATGAATCTGAATTCTATGGATGACAAAGTTTTTCAAGGGCCTGATTTTTTGATGGCATATCACTTCAAGAATTTAGCTTCTAGTATTTGATTTGCCCCTTAAAATTGGAAATTATATCCCGCAAACCGGCTGCTTCATGTTCATTCATATGGAGGCTCGACGGAACAAGAAACCATCTATAAATACACAGTAATTAAATCAAAAAATATGAATGAGGAAGCATTTATTTATTTATTTATTAGAACTAAGATTATAATTATAAATTATAACCTTGTATTTGTTATGAGCAATAGCGACAGAGGCCTTCAGCTCAGGGGAAAGTTAAGAAGGAAAGGAGGAAATTAGAAAAGTGCAGGACCAGACTTGCCTTGAGCGGGAATCGAACCCGCGACTCTTGGGATGTCAGCCAGCGCCAAGCCAGTCAAGGAAGCATTTAAGAGCATTTTGTCTACATGTTACTTTGAGAATACAATTTCCAATCTCTTCAAGAGTCCAAACTTCAAGCAAAACAAATGAAAGTACAAAGTGTGCCGACCCCTAATTATTCATAAGTATAATCCTCGTATTAGATATTAGAAGTATATATGTAGAAATAAAGCTCACCTCACTGCATAGTGATGACCATAATCAATGAAGCAAAGTCCTCTTTCAAATTTTTCTGTTACTGGAAGAGAGAAAAAAACTTTTTTTAATTGATAATTTCTTTAAAGTTTTAAGTTGAAATAGATTTAGTGAGTGATATATTCATTTTATATATCATTAAGTAGATGAAAGCCCCTGCTAAGCCTCATTAAGAGGCCACCTGATATTGAAGAGCTTAAACATAAGAACGAAACATACATTTTGTAGAAAAACAAAAAAACCCCACATGGTCTATGGATTGCCATAATGATAATATTAGATAGCAAGTACACACATAATTGATGAGTACAAACAAGCAGTCAACCATCCAATTAACTCATTAGACCAACTACTCACTATAAATTTTGTTTGCAAAGTTTTAAAGATTCATTAGACATTTTTGATTCTATTAGTTTTAGTTTATCGAACCAATTAGTTTAATAAAGAAGTAAATATTAAATTACTATTGTTAATCATAAAGTAAAAGTTCCTCTGCATTTTATTCAATTTCAATTGCAATTTCAGGAACAGGATAGTTTACTTGGCAATATGGTGCATACATCGACCGATAATAAATCGCGGACTTTTCCGCAATATGTGGCTGCTATGTCTGCTGCTGGTGGAGCTTTTGCTTGTGGTACCTTGCTAGGCTGGACCTCGCCAGCAGAATTGAGTATCGATTCGGCATATGATTTTTCGGTTTCGACGGATCAGTTCTCATGGGTTGGTTCAATGGTTACATTGGGTGCTGCTTGTGTTTGCATACCAATTGGTTTCCTTATCAATTTGATTGGACGTAAGCCAACCATGTTGTTGCTTGTCCTCCCCTTTACACTCGGCTGGTGCATGTTGATCTGGGCTCAGAACTTGGCTATGATGTATGCGGCACGTTTCATTTTGGGTATTGCTGGCGGTGCTTTTTGTGTTACCGCTCCAATGTATACGGGTGAAATTGCACAGAAGGATATTCGCGGCACACTTGGCAGTTTCTTCCAATTGATGATCACGTTGGGCATTTTATTCGTTTATGCCATTGGTTCCGGTTTAAATATATTTTGGATGAGCGTCGTTTGTGGTCTATTTCCATTAATTTTTGGTGCCATATTTGTTTTTATGCCAGAGACTCCAACTTATTTGGTAAGTTATAATAAATGATATCTTAAGGGGAAATTCAATTTTAATGGGCATGGATCAACATTTAACAGGTTAAGAAAAATAAGCATGAGGGAGCTGTCAAGTCCATTCAATGGTTGCGTGGCAAGGAATACGACTTCAATCCTGAATTGGAGGAACTGAAGTCTAGTGAAGCTGAAATCCAAGCGAATCAAGTGAATATCTTTGCTGCTTTAACACGCCCAGCGACGATGAAGGCCTTGGCCATTAGTTTGGGTCTCATGTTTTTCCAACAATTGAGCGGCATTAACGCTGTCATCTTCTATACCAGTCAAATCTTTGAGGTAATCGTTACTTATTGATATTCAAAATCCTTAAGCCAATACTAATTTCTATCTGTTTCTGTTTTTGTAGGACGCAAATACCGGAATCAGTTCCAATATCGCTACCATTCTTGTCGGTGTAATGCAGGTTATTGCCACTTTGGTGTCCACAATGGTTGTTGATAGGCTCGGTCGTCGTATCCTCTTGTTGGCTTCGGGCGCTGTTATGGCACTCTCCACTATTGCTATGGGCATTTATTTCTATATGCAAGAGCAGGATAAGGACTCTGTATTATCCCTTGGCTGGTTGCCAGTTTCTAGCTTGTGCATTTTCATTATAATGTTCTCCATGGGTTATGGCCCGGTGCCATGGTTAATGATGGGTGAACTATTTGCTTCGGATATCAAAGGATTTGCTGGTTCAATTGCTGGTACCACAAACTGGGTACTTGCCTTTGTCGTTACGAAAACCTTCACTGATATGAGAGCCTCCTTGGGATCTGGTGGCACATTCTGGCTATTTGCTGGTATCACTATTGCTGGTATCTTCTTTGTTCTCTTCGCTGTACCAGAGACAAAGGGTAAGAGTTTGAATGAGATTCAAGAAGATTTGGCTGGACGCTCTGCAATTGCTGCTACAACACAAAATGGTAATTCTGCAGCTCATGAGAAGTAAGTCAAAGCATCAGCTTTAACTTCTTCATGATGGTGAGACAAAATTTATCTTTGTTTTGCCATCATTTAAGCTCTCTAAGACCACTCCACCCACTCCTCTCTTTAAAGAATTTTATTCTTTTACTTTATGTTAACTATGAATGATGAACGATGATGATAATTTGTTTGTTTGTTTTTTAAGTGAGTAAAATGTCCTATATAACTTTATTATTGTCACATCATCATCATCACCACCAGCATCATGATGATGGTTATTATTTTTTAACAAAATTTGTATGTGTTATTTTCGTGTGGAATTTGTAAAAACACAAAAACAAATAAGTTTGCAAAGGATACTAAGAAGAAGAAGAAGAAGAAGAAGAAAAAAAAACAAATAACAGAGAAGACTGAAGGTCAAAAGCATAATATTTACTATATAATTATGAATTTGTTTAATTATGTTTAGCTGATAATGAAGTCAGCAAAAGAAATTTAATGTTCGTTTTCAATGTTTATTTTTTAAAAGAAGATCAAGAAGAAAATAAATATTGAAAAATTATACACAGATACACTCACGCATACATAGATACGCATGCATACACACACAAATATTTACGAGTTTAGTCATTTAAGTTTATATCCTTTAAAAAAAGAAATATAAATAAATAAATAATAGTAATTAATGCATTTAGAAAAAAAAAAAATTAAAATTTATGCAAAAAATATATCAAAAGACAAAACAAAAAACATCCCAAAAATGCAACAAAAAAAAAACAATTTAAATTTTGTAAACATTTAAAAAATTATTAAATTATTATTTTTTTAATTTCTTTTCAAATTTTTGTTTCACCTAAAAAATTGGCTGTTAATTTTTGTTCTTATTATATCTCTTCTTTCTAATTAAATTTTTTAATTTTTTGTGCAATAAGCAATATTTTTGTTTAGATTATTAATTAATTAATAAAGAATTAAATTTAAAAAAATTATAAGAAATATTTGTGTGCAAAATTTGTGGTTTCTTAAATCAAATTCATATGAAATATTGATATTTTATAAATTAAAATCAAATGAAAAAGAAATAAATAAATTAATCAATAAATTATGTATTGTAATTATTATAGAGGAAAATAATTTTAAGTGAAGCCATTTTTCTTTGCGCAAAAGCTTTTAATTTTTATTTATATATTTTTTAGTATGTTTAATATTCATTTATTTTATATTAAATTAAATTAAATAAATTATAAATAATAAATATTTTAAATTTTTGTTTTATTTCTTTTTTATTTTTTTTTTTTATTTTTTTTTTATTATAAATTTAGTTCCACAGAAACAACACTAAAACTCAAAACCCAAACACCCACCAACAACTTAATTTCATAGAAAACAAAACCCATTCATTGTTCGCTTTTATTGTGTAAAATGTGTAAAAAAAAATGTTAATAAAAATATTATACAAAAAATATATATTGTAATAACCATGAATATTCATGGGGGTAACGAAGTATTGATTAACAGACAAATAGTGGCTCTGACTTGGCATATAAATTTGAAGAAATAAATTTACACTGCAGCCGTAAGGGCTGCTTCAAAGGCATTCTATTTGTGGCAGCATTAACCCAAAATTCGACATGACGTAGACTAACTAAGGAAAGGCTGGACACAAAACGATCTTCTCCAAAGATTTAAGCAAATTACCGATGTAAATCCCAGTTATTATAAAAATGTTTAAATGTTAAATAAAATAGAAACACAATTGATTTAGGCTTTCTGCATGATTGCCGATAATATTTAATATAGAACTTCATTAATCTGGATCCTTTTGTAATCAGAACAGAGTTAAAGAAATTAAAATAATCTATTATCTTCCTTGTAATTCGGACAGACTATAATTTCACTGACCCTGATCACATGTTGTACGAGTAGAATGCAATGATCGATTATCCAGTAAAACACATAACACAACAATGGTCTTCAGGTGTAAGCAGATAAATTTCCATAGGGCTCGGCTGTCTTGTAAACTACTGTTTAATCTAGGTCAGCTCTCTTCCAAGAGCAACGCATGCATCGTAAAGGATCAGATCAAGTGCCTAACAGGTGAGTTATTCTGTGATTCCCGTAATACAGGCAAGCCTAAAACTTGTGCTATGATAAGGATTTTAACGCCTTATTTAAAAACACATCAGCAAGGAGCAAGCGGCCATACATATGCGTGTGCATATACTTATACTGATATGGGTATCAACATTTTTTAAAATATTTTTTCCTATTCAGTAAATAACGATTCTATTTATAACGAAAACAATTGCTGAAGAAGATCCAGATGACAATATTTCGTTGCCGGTTTTTAAATAGAGATGGATGTCGCTGCATGAAAATGCACAAGCATTAACAGAAATGGAAGTTTTGTTATGGAAAATGAATAATAACAATCGTCAACGCAAGTCACAATCTGAAATTAGTGAATGGCTCGTTGAAGATGAAGACTATGGTATTTACAACTCAATACTGATGACAATTCCTCCTTTGAAGAAGTTTATAGCGATGAGATAAAAGTTAAACATAAAGACAACATTAGCGTTCAGTTTTCCTAACAAACGTAATCGAATTTCTAAATACATTTTTAGTTTATATTCTATTACTATATACCACGTCTGTCCAAATCGCGGCCCCAGGCACGTATCAGTGCGCCCCAAGCGACAAAGAACAAAAAGTCGCTAATTGAAACCGGGAAGACTTTTTTGTGTGTTGTTCTCCAATTTAAAGCGTGGATTCTTTTTTTTTTTTTTTGTTTTCAAGTAAGTACCAACAACCAACAAATTGCGGCCCAGATCACCACGACTTCTCCCAATGTGGCCCAGTGATCCGAAAAGTTGGACGCCCTGCTTTACATATACATATTTCTCACGTTTATCTTGAGAGAATTATTTTAGTTTTTCTTCAAAGTATGTAAGTTGTTATAATAAAGGAATAATTTCCAATTTTAATATGTCTTCGAAAATTCGAATTCTCGAGTAAGCCGGATTGAACCGGTTTTAATTGTTCTGGGTTAGCGAACTTTTACTGAATTGATACTAAAGTATTTGACTTGGTTGATATTGAGGCTCGAATAGGAAATTTTTACGTGTCTTTTAAAAGACTCTCCCTTTGTGTTCATTGAGCTCGTCAATAGTCTGACGCTTGCTGGCGTACACTTTGCTTTTCAAATAACGCCACAAAAAAAAAAAGTCCGGAGGCGTCAAATCTTCAGATCTGGGAGTCAGTCAATGTTGCCTCTTTTCGACATCAGACGCCCAAGGAATTTTCGTTACAGAAACTGAATTTTTTGATTTGCAGAGTGGCATGGTGATTCATGGTTAAAATTGTACTGACTGACGTTTTAAAGACATGTCTACTGAAGTCAATTGATTGACAAATGCCAAAGGTGTTTAATCTTACCATACTGACATAAAAGATGGCACACACTTTACTTTACGTTGATATGAGAAAAGGTAGTAAGCTATCCCACCGACAGAATGAGACCGTGCTCAGTATATCGTGGTATAATGACAATTGCAGGTGCAGTGCGGATGGAACGGTTACTTGCATAACTTTTATGGGAATAAATCACAACTTAAATCGATGGCTTAATCTTAAAATGATAGAAGAAAAGTGTATGTACTTACCGAGATTCATTGCTCCTGTAATCTAAGTAACTGATGATATGGTGATATGAATTGTGTGAAGAGAATTCTGTTCTCTAAGTTATTGTTAAAGAACAAATGGCAGACATAAAAATGGGCCAAGTGCAAGTCATACTCGTACACGGAAGGTCCCGTACCAGATTGGGGTTTGTATGTGAGGTACTCCCCTAGTGGTCCGATTTGACTGATTCCAACAAATGCACCGCTCCTATATTAAAAACATATAGTGCCTAAATTTCAGTTCAGTAATCCAAAAAACAAAAAAGTTTTTCTAATAAGAAACTGAATTTTAATGGTTGGATTGTATGGGAGGTATCCTCCCTAGTAGTCCGATCAAACTGAAATTTCGACAATATAAGTTTCTGGTGTATAGCGACCAACCATCCAAACTTCAAGATCGTGGGATTACTGGATCGTATAGCTGCCTTACAAACCAAAATGTTTAAGTATTTGAAAATAGTTTAGTTTAGTTTTAGTATTTTTTGCTGATGCTCGGATAGTACTACACATTCTCTGAAAATTTCAACTCTCTAGCTATTACGGTTCATGAGATATATCCCAAGGACAGACGGACGGACAACGAAGTCTCTGCAATAGGGTTCCCTTTGGTTCCGGAACCCTAAAAAAATGTCCCCAAATCAAGAGAAACCCATCATTTTTATTTTGGTGATGTTTTTTAAAAAGTTTTCCATAAAGATCGAATGATTTTCTAGATATTTATGAAATAATGTAATTTTTTGAATTTATTCCTGATATTCACAGTTTACTGAAGGTCAACTTAACAATTGTTTCAATATGCTTCACAAACAAACAAAGTACATAGTGACATTTTTGTTGCATAGTAAACATAATTTTTGTTTTAAGAAATTAAAGAAATCCTCTATTTCTTCACTGTGTAAATGTAAGCACAATTGCGATATCTGTTTTTAAATATCTGAAAGATTAGTCAGTTGTTGTTAGTTTGTTGCTCAAGATCGCTTTTAAAAATATTAATTAAAAATAAGAGAAAATTCCTGTTATGGTCAACTTCCAAGAAAACTTTTGAATGCGTTTTTTCAATGAGAGATGTCATTCAATTCTATGCAATGTTTTCCTTTCCTTTGATTTCAACATTACTTCCATCACCATTACTACAATTTACTACCAACATTTATACGAATATAATATTGTACAATATCATAGAAAACAGAAATACCTAAAAATACTAAATAGAAGAAACAAATTTAACAAATTGTTTTGTTTTTGATATGCTTAAGATTTGTTTACTTCAAAATTGTTAGTAAATTTCAAATAGTCACCTTCACCCTTTTGTATTTACATTGATTTCATTGGTTAGTTTAATTAAAAGACTAAATATTCTATGCTACGAAACATTTTGTGTGCCATTTTCTTAATTTATTAACTTAAAAATTACTTACAAATATGTAGTAGTACTTTTTCTTATGCTCCTTCTGGTTCTGCCCACCACAGTGTTGTTACAACTTTACAACTCTTAATGTCTACAAAAGCAGGATCATTCATTTGTCAAGAGATATCCTTTAATGAATGGCAGACCAGTGGGCACGCGTTCTTGATAACGTTGGTAATCGGAGCGAAAGAAATTTAAAAGCGTATATTCCTCTATATAAATGCGATCATGGAAGAACAACCAGGTGACAATAGTATAAACTAAAATGCATATCGGATTAAGTAATATGAATTGTGTGCCAATTGACCAATAGAACCAGCCAACATAGGACGGATGACGTGATATACTATAAATGCCATGAGTGACTAGTTTGTGGTCATCATGTTTTTCATCTTGCACCTTGAATACAATTAGAATTATGAATAAAGAAAGCATGATGCAATTTCTATCGATTGACATACCAAATGTGTAAAATTTTGTCGCGCTGTTATTATGGCGGCCTTTCGCACGATTTCTCCAAATATGCACAGGGCTACGCCTATGAGCCAAATGTATGCATAATTTTTGAATTCTGGTAAAAATTGCACTTCCAAAATGAATTCCAGCCAACTGGCTGCAGCTGCCAAGCCATAGTGCAATGAATGATTTAGCATAAATGAGTCAAGTGAGAGACTGCGTGGGTTTGCCCACGCAATCATTAGAAATTCCGAATAATGAAAGAATGATAGAAACAATGCATAGACACCGAATTGTTTCCAAACATTGGGTGCAAAGCAGATAATCAATATGCTAACAGCTGCAGCAAATCCCAAAAATGAAGCACGTATGGCAACCTAACAAGAATCGCAAGAATGAGTCAATATTTTTTGATAAGTATTTAGAGTTAATCACTTACCTGATAATCACTATTCCTGAGTACAAAACGAATTATCATATTGACCAATGCATAGTAAAGCACTGGACCCCAAAGTACAGCACCCCAAACATTTGGCACGATTCCATAATAAATTTGTGGCACAGATGGCAGCAGGACCAGGGCTGCTGTGCCCAAGAATAAATACAAACTCAGTTGACCCTCATAGCAGAGGAACACAGTTGTTGGCTGTGGATCTTTACGATTTGCGCACATTATTTACTATTTAATAAATATTATTTATATATATCACAACATCACAATTTGTGCAGAACACCGGTCTAATTCTATCCCACTTCCATGTCACAATTACAATCTTTGTGCTTCTTCTTCACATTTCACAATTAACCATTTCAATTTGCTTCCTCGTTTACAAATGACCATTCATTTTTACTAAGACAATTTACAATCACCTGATCAAACGGAAGTAATCATAAAAGTGGTCATGTCTTCTGTTATGCTTCAAAAGCAGCTGATTCTTTTCTATAGACGATGATGAGGTTATGTAAAAACATCAAATAATATAGAGAAGATTTGGAAAATAGAACAAGAAATCCATTAATTAAAATAATGGTTTTCCTTAATTTACGCATGCTGGTGCGTGCTCGCGGACCCGATGAGTTCTGGCGTAAACGTAAAATCTTCAAATTAACAGCGGTTAGTAAAGAGTTGATTTAAGAAAGAAAATTACATTGTTAACTGATTGATCATTTCTTTGTGCATAGCATTACCATGGTCGTCCACGTAATGTTTACTCCTTTGCGATACGCAATGTTCAACGTGCTTTGGTCTATGCGACAAAGGGGCGCAAGCTGAAGAAACTAGATATGGCGGAGGTAAGAATTCAATACAAACACACCATTTTCATTCATATTGATTAAGCGTCGTTTATTTGCTTTGTAGCTTTGGGCAACGCGTGTTGAAGCCGGTTGTCAGCAATATGGTCTGTCATTAGAGACCTTCAAGGAGGGTCTCACCCGCAGCGATATTTTATTGAACAAGTAATTTATATTAAAGTATTCACAAAACTAATTCACTAAATTTTGTCATAACTTTTCCATAGGAAAATGCTTTCCGATTTGGCAATTTGGGAACCGCGTTCATTCGAGTCGTTGGTGAATTTAGTAAGAGAACGAGCGGCAGTTGAAAGTCTTCCCGATGTAAAGGAACGATCTGTCATGAACCAAGTATATGGCTTGGCAAATCTGAAAATAAATTAAATTGCTTTGCAATATCATTTAGCATTTAAGCCGCTTTTTGTTTTATAAAATAAAATCTTTTCTTATACGTCTTCATCTAAGCTTAAAATTGATTTTATTTGTTTAACAATAATATTTCAATGCAAACGAAAACATTGCATTGCATCAAATGAATGAATCAGGAAAGTTACGATCTAAACATGTTTATTTGTAATTTAGTATTTTTTGAAACACACACGGCACAGCGTTGATTTTCAGCACAGCGGAATTAGCTGGCCGGATGCGAACGTTGAAATTGTTGTTGGTAAAGCCTATGATTCCTTAGCACAAATTATTCCAATTTGGCCAAGATGTCTGTTTCACGGAAGAGCAGGAACTCTTTCTTGTTTTCCAATTCAACTTTGGTACCTCCGAATTCAGGCAACAAAACACGGTCACCTTCCTTTACGCCTATTGGAATATGATTGCCAGTTGTCTAAGGAATAAAAAAATTCATCATTTCCATATAAAAATTATGTATGCAATAAAATCACTTACAGCATTCCTGGTGCCAGGTCCTACAGCAATGACAGTACCTTCGAGTACTTTGCCCACTGCTTTTTCTGGCAAGACAATGCCACCTTTGGTTTTTGTCAAAGCTTCAGCACGTTCGACCAAGATGCGGTCAAGCATGGGTATGATCTTCTTGATAGCTTGAGCAGCCTACAAAAAATCACAATAAGAATATAAAAAAAAATTATGTTTCATCTCACAGATTCACTTTCAATAAGGCGCAAAACATAAAAATCCGATTGGTTACACAACACACACTAGCGCCGGCAACTTTCTAGAAGCTGCTATGAGGCAAAGTTTATCAGTAGCATACCAAATTCAAGAAGTTTGCCAGTACAGAACTATGCATTATTACGTCACACATGTGTTTTTCTGAAATGCGTTTAGCGTATTACAGATTGCACTTACCATTTTATATATAATTAATGCAGTAAAAAGAGGTAATTGAGTGAGTAAAAAAAGACGAAAATCAAACCACAGACACGTGCGGAAATGACGGCAAACGATTTGACAATGGATGAAAAATGACAATTAGAGAATCCAAACTGAGAGCTGTCAATATGATAATATTTTTCTTGAAAGTAAGCATACCCTCATTTCTTGACTATACCAGAGCTGTCAATCTGATTTAAATTCATGCTTCAAAATATAACAGCCTGGCAGCTTTACACACTTTAAGAGCTGCCAAGGCGTTTATTTTTAATGAAATTTAAATTTAATTTATTGAAACAAGTGAAACAATAAAGTTTGTATGCTTTAAGGTACTTTATTCAAAATAAACATATAATAATTGTATTTAATTTTAAAATTTATTTAAATTAGATTAAAATTTTGATTCATTGTCAGAATTAAGGCAAGTTACAATATTTTCTGTTTTGTCGTTAGAAAATTAAAGCTGCTGCATTCTTAACTCTTTTTATTAATATTTTTTCAATTATTATTGCATTGTAAATTATCATCATCTTAACATAAATGCTTTTCATTATAATTGTTATTATTTTGTTTTGTTTTGTTATTATTTTCTTAATCATAAAGTTTAGAGTAAAGAGATAATCTCAATCTCAAAAGATAACAAACACATATCTTCTTTTCATTACAAGGTTACAGGTTTTGGAGAAGGCGCGATATGTCGAATTATAATTGTATATAGTAGTATATATTGTATATACTGTATATGTTGATATACTTGTATAAAAACAAACATTTTATATTAAAATTAAGAGAGCATGTTGCACACTACAGATGAGACAAGCTACAAAAATAATTAAAAGAAAAATAAATGTATATAAAATAAAAAATTTAAATAAAATATTAAAGTTTGTTATCATCATCATCATATTGATGAGTGTTAGTTAATTAAAATTAATAAAGCGCTTTATCTGATAGATTTTTCTAAGATATACAAAATAGAATTAAACACAAGTTTAAATATAAACATTAATCCATTTATCATCATCCAATATTATTCTAATTATGTATTACATTCATACGATGATATATCGTCATGCTGTTAGTACGTATAGTGTTGTTATTGTGATTCATTTGCTTTACAGTATAAATATTAAAAATATATGTATAAATTGCATGCATCAATTAGCGCATTTTTTCATTAATATTAAATTTTTTTTTTTTGATTTTTTCTGTTTTTTTTTTTTTTTACATTAAAAATATAAGTGTTGCATAAATACGCCAACGCAGACTAAGATTACCGCTGAAATAAACTCCATAGTTTATAGCTTGAGACGCGTTTCGCTAGATTCGCTGCTGCACTGCCACTTGAGGGTGAAGATTCTGTTGCGTTGGCAATTTTACGATTGTTAATCATTTTAGAACGCATCTGCTCATCGATAAGTTCTTGCATATCCATCTGATAAGTAAATTGAAAAAGAGATTTGTAATGTTAAAAAATGTTTTTTTTTTTTTTTAAATGGTATTTATGATCAATTTTAACTTGCCTGCCATTGCTCAAGTTGTTGTGATAGTTCAACTTTTTGTTGTATTGATTCCAACAATTGACTGTTGGCTTGCATGAGTTCGACACGCGTTTTGGCCAATTCAATTTCAGCTTTTGTGCGTCGCTCATTGGCGGCCTCGCGTTCCTTTTGTGCCTTGCTCAATAGCTCATCACGATCTGTATTATCCATCAGATCACCACGTACTTGATCACGTTCTTCTTTAACATTTTGTAGCTCGACATCTGTGACAGTAACCTATAATAATATTTATCATATCAAATATCAATCAGAAATTGATTCCAGATTGAGATAAATTCTACCTTAGCTTCTAATTGTTGTATCAATTGATGACTGCGTTTGATTTCATCTTCTTGCTCTAAAACAAGATTGCGTGTTTGGTCCAACATTTTCTTGAAATTGCCAGCATCCAAGTTCAAAAGCAAGCGGGTCAATTCATCTGACATTGCCGAGAGCATGCCTTGACGAAATTCAACAGCTTCGCTATTGTCCGTGTGTCCCGATGATGATATCGTATTATCCATGGACTCCAAATCCAATGATATATCAGAATTTAAACCTATCACAATCACAACAAATTACGTTTAATCAGTTTTTTAAAGTCATTTGCTGCTTACCTGAGTCATCATCATGTCCCACTTTCAATGAATCAACCAGTGATTTCAATTGTATATAAACCGAACGAGCCTCAACCCACATTTGATTGGGTTTACCGCCTTCCGAGAAACTCGCTTCGTCCTCATCACATTCCATTTCAAATTGTAATGATTTCTTACCTGGTGCATTGGGACCAGAATCCTAAGTTGAATATAGACGAATATAGTTTCAAATGATAAGGAATATGAAGATTTGAAGATTTAGAAACTTACCGCTCCCAAACGTTCGCTTAAGACATTATTTTCACGCTGTGATCTCTCAAGTGCTTGCAGTGTAGTCTATTTTTAAATGTATAAATAATAAGATATTGTGAATCTCTTTCGAGTTAATTGTACAAACCTCTAATTTCATTTCCTGCTCGCGTGCATGACGTTCCAGCATGTGAATTCTATCAGAAGCCTCTTCTAAAGCAGAAGTAAGTGATTCCTTTTCTTCCTGAACATGTTGTAGGCGACGTTCGAGTTCATGACGTTTCTCTGTTGTGAGGCTAAGTTCGGTTTTAATGGACTCCAAGCTATTGACATGTTCCTGCAAATCATATTCATTTTACATATTTAGAATGTGAGTTTTTTTTTTATAACAAAGAATTGGTTAAAATTGTTTACCTGTAAACTTGAATTTCTGTAGTTATACTGATCCTTGAGCTCTTGTATTTGCTGTGTTAGCTTAATTTCTGTTGCATGAGCTTCCAGTATTTGTTCGGTGAGTCTTGTATTTTGATTTTGTAGCTCATCGATGAGTAGCGTCTTCTCTTTTTCTGCTTGACGAATTGCAGTGTCCTGTTTGTTTAAATTTTTTTTTTTTATTATGAATTTTGTTTACTTTTATTATATATTCAAATCATTTCAATTTACCTGTGCCTGTAACTTGTCCTTGAGTTCATTGAGATCGGTATGCAAATCAAGTACACGTTGATCGCTATCATCCTCGGCTATGGCCAATTTCTGACGCAGCACATGCTTCTCTTGCTCCAATTTCTATAAAACGAAAGAAAAATTAAAACCAAATGAAAGTTTTGACTTTATTTTCTTTTCTTTAATAACAATGTGTTGTTCTTTGGTATTCTTTGTATCTAACACTTTTATCTACACTACAACTCATTAAAGTAACATGGGTATGTATTTTACTGCTCTCTTTAAACAATAATTATGCACTTTGTAGACAATTCAGTATTATCACTCTCTCTCTCTACTAGGTTTCTTTATTGTAGCTCATAATTTCTTCAAAATTATTTGCATTTCTGATTTAGTACAACAACAAGAAAACAAAGTCTTCCGTCGACTGAGATTTGCTTAGAGTAAAATGGGAACAAACCGTGGTTGATTTCATACTTGTAAATACAATACAAAAATAATTACAATGTAATTAAAAGATTGTTTTGTTTTAATTATGATAATGGCATATGATTGTCACCAACGAAGAAAGCTTCCGCCTTTTCATACTTTGCACAATGTAAATTAATATGAAATTAAAATGTAATTGCATTTTATTGAAACGAACTTTCCATTTTTATATTTGCAAATGCATCAAAGTAAACAAAAGTCTTTACTTTATATAAATGCATTCCACTGTGCAGGCATTCAAGAAATATTTCTTCACCTCCTTCATGCTCCTGCTGCTTCTTCGAATGAATTTCACATAAAACTACAAAAATTAACATAATTGAATGAAGGAGGAGGAGAGTTAGAGAGTCTCCTCTATTCCCATTGCACACCCAAAAAAAAAAGAAGAAAAAATAGAAAGCGAGTATTTTTCATTAAAATTATTGTAAGTTGCCCTTGAGGCAAAAGTGATGATGAACAATGAACAACTAAAGATTTTAACACATCATTTACACTACATTCAAATTGAGTTTTACACTTTAGTTATAAATCAATTTACGAAAATTATCTTGAAAAATGATCCCCAACTGGTAGTTCTCCATTTTTAAGCCTTTTAGGCTTTCATCATCAACTCATTTCATTAAAGACAAATTGTACAAATGTTTAGATCCCGATCACATTTAAGCACGCGTGATTCACATTTTTAAATTTTAACTTAACCGGACGTGTCAGACATTACCTAGTACATATACATAAATTCTTTGACAATTTGACACGTAAACATTGTAAGCGTGTTTGTGTTTGTGTTTGTTCTTGGCATTAAAGCCAAATTGTCAATTTGAATTATGAATGTCGCTTGCAACAATCAAAAATTATTTAAAAACGCGAATGTCAAATTGGTGACTCATGAGTGGTTTTTATGGTTTTGTTGTTGTTTCTTACTGTTTATGAGGCTAAACTGGTTTGCAATAAGAGTCTTGGTCATAATGGAATTTAAATAATTATAAGGTGTTCACACACAGACGAGTACAATGAAAGACTCATCAATATAAATTGACAGTTATTTGTTAAATCGGAAGGGAGGGAGGGAGGTATGGGTGTATTATGAGGTAAGATAATTATATCGATTGTGTTAGTTCATATCATTCACAATAAGATAAAATATACGAGTACAACAAAATGATTTTCAAAATGCGTAGTTTCAAATGTGCAATTCTTTATTCTTTTTTACTCATTTTAAGTACACAGATTTCTCAAAAATCTTTTAAAAGTTCTAATAAAATCATTCAATTTATGGAAAATATGTCATGTATTGCGTGCAGCATAGCATAGCAGTGCTACAGGATCATGCAAGACATTCTACACAATCAATATTAACCTGCGCCATTCTATCTACTCCACAAGACTTGGAATCTGACCTAACCCATCCAAGCACGTATGCCCCAAGGTAGTGTTCTGGGTCCTTTACCGCAAACCCTGAGTACAATAGGTTTGCCTAGTTTTAAATGTCGATTGGTCCCTTACCGCTACCTACGCAGATGACACAATATTCCTGGCATCCGATGAATGCTCCATAACAGGATCCAGGAAATTACTGCTGCAATTGTCTGGCTTCGGACCGTGGCTCACAAAGTGAAATATTGCCATTAACATCGATAAACCAATTCACGTTACATACAAAGTTAGGAGCCGAAACTGCCCTAGCGTAAGTCTAAATAATGACATGCTGCCCACGTCCACTAAATATGTTCAATACCTAGGGTTTACTCTGGTTAGAGCACTCAACTCGAGCAACTACTTGTTTAACAAATGGATCCAGCTCAACCTTAAGCGTCTGCACTGGTTACTCAAGCCTAGAGCGCAGTTCTCAGGCGATTCTAAGCGCAATAGCATCTAGCTGTGGGGCTCCATTCTAAAAGTTCTTCGCACTAGAGTAGATGCCCCCTTCTATGCTCGCAACAATGTCATTCATTGTGACCCCAAAAACGCTACGAACATCGACTTGAAAACCATGTAAATGTCCTCGCAGCGCAACTCCTGGACGATTGTCAGCAACGTCGCAAAGTCATGCAATGTCATCTAACTGAAAATGTATTGATTGAACCATCAGAAAAGAGTGAGATTGTGAAAATGTTGAGATTCTATGGTAAATTTATGAAGAATATCTTAAATGAGACAAGCAAGAAAGGCTAGATCTCTGATATCCATGATATCATAGAAGAAAATAAAGGAAATAGTGGACATTTCTGATCGAATTCTGCTGACTGTTGCTGCTAAACAAGTCAGCTTTTTCTTTATGAATGCACTAAGCGAAACTGGATAAATGTTTTTAATCCTTACAAATATAAGTTCGCCGCAGCAAATGGTTTGGCATATTGGAGAACTGTGAACATGATAAGCTTCAGTGCTGATGATATCGCGATATTTCGTCGTTTTCACTTAAATTTTATTGTGTAATTGATGGACTGTACAGATGTACAAAGCCTTTCGGAACATTTTGTTCGGAAGGGGAACTTGAATCCCTGATTGAGTATCTCGCGTTTCTTTATTATTTATTATGTTATAATTGTTATTATCTTTTTGTTGACTAGTGTTAAATACATAGTTCCAATCTTCCATTGAACCAAAACCCTTAGATCAAGTTTTCTTCTATAATCTGCAGCTTCGTATACCACAAAAAAAAAAGGTATATTAAGAAACCACTGAGATCAGGTTAGTTATTTCTTCTTAAACAAAGACACTTTTGCATCATTAACATCAACATCAACATCACCATCATCATCATCATCATCTACAATAGTACATCAAAGGAAGCCACAAATATTACCTCAACCGCAAGAAATGCAATAAAAATAGTCAAGATAAACATCGTGACATGTGCCTCAACAACAGGAAAGTTAAAAACAAAAGTTATTTTTAAACAACAAAGCAATAAATAAAAATAAATACAAATAATAAATCAATCCTCCAAGTGACTCAAGACAAGAATAAATTATAAAAATTGGGGGAAAAAAAAGAGGTAGAAATAAGATAAAAATGCAGTACAACAAACCACAAAAAGGCCTAAAAACTCACATGAACCCATGACTTAAATGGGTGTTTAGTTAAATCGTAACACAGCAGTAAACTAAAGTTAAAACTGAATTGCAACAATTTGCATCATCATCATCATCATCCACAACATCATTCTCATTAACAATGGTGAAAATAACAATGAAATCAAATAACAAAACAAATAAAAAACAAAAGAAAAAAAAAAATAGAAAAATATATACTTATACATAAGTAGATACTTTCTCTGTTTCCATTTCACGCTCAATGAAATGATTTGATGGGCTAGACGACGGGTCTCTAACAACAGCGGAAGTTGCCTTCAGCAAGCTCCGACACCAACACCATGAGTATTTTTGTTTTGGTGAAATACCGGCCGCAAAATATAATATACAAAGTATAAAACTTGTAAAATAGTAGAAGATAGAAACGCAGATAAAACCAATAAAACATACAACTTACATCTTATAAGTATTTAAAATTTGAAAATTGCACAAAATACCAAAATAAAAGAGAAAATATATAAAACAAATAAAAAGGTGCACAGCAGCAGCAACACAAAATGATACAAATTTAATTAATGTGGTGCGTTCGTTTAGCTTTTATTATTTAGTTGTTTATTTAATTTCAGTATGAGCGCCTCCTCTCGTTTGCTGCAACTAATTACATTAGATGATATCATATCCATCCATTGACCATTTGGACAGACAACACCAGCCAACTACAATTAACCACCACCGGCAAGTAAATGAAATAACTTCATGCACGGCAAAACAAACGTCATCATTAGATTAGTGTAAGATACTTGTTACCACTCTCTGTAGATTTTTAAATGCGTAATACGATCCACTTGTCACACTCACTCACTCAGTTAGTGACTCTTTTAAACATCTATGTTTTGAATGTTGTAAGACTCATGCAGATTTGTCGCATCTATCAATGCATATTTTTTTTTTTCAAACAAAATCCATTGATGAAGTGGATAATTGAATAAGTTAGCATTTTTTATAACCTACCTACTACAATAGTATAATTATAGTTTTTTGCTCAATACCCAATGTATGATGATGATTTAATCGTTAGGCACTTTGAGTCATGATTTTTAGATGCAAGAAATCATTACAAAAAAAAAAAAAAAAAAAAAAATCTTGTTGAAAGTTAGCGCGCTTCATCTAAAATTGTAATCGTTGTAAAGTGCAGTCGCCGCCAACCATCAGATAATTGTGAAAAATCATTAACTTAATTGTTAGTTTACTCTGTGTTAGCCGTAAGTACTGTAGATACTTTGGCTTGGGATTACACGTGCTACAATTTGTTTAGTCATCAGCCATATAAAGTTATTGCAGCATCAGTAAGAAATCTTTTTTTGAATACTCTTTTATCGCCTTTTAACGTATGATAGATCTATTTTCATAAGAAGTTTGTAGCAAACTAAAGATGAATACTGCTTTTTTTTTTAATAAAACTTCTTTGTTTCTCACCCTTGAACATCTTAGAAATTCTCACATTTATTAATTCATAAAAACCACAAGTATCCAAAATATATTGGCATTTGAAGGGTACTTATGTTATGTAAGCTCTGAATAAGTACTTGAAGTTATTCAAACGTACATAAATACCACATAGTGTTAACAAATAGATTAACTATCTTATGTCAGACTGTTTAAGAGTATCATGCTAACTAAGGTTATTCGAGGTTACCATGATACTTCAAGGGTTCTATACTTATGTGTCTATAAAGTTATAGTTTATAGTATAAAGACCAACTTCCTTCCATGGCAATCTGAAGCAAATGGCTAAGAGCAACTGGCAACAAAATCTATACAGGCGGTCAGGTCACTTCACCCCTAAAAACATTTAGTAGGACTGAAGGAGCAGCTCTTTTCTTCTTCTGCTTCGGAAGCAAAAACCTAATCTGCCACTCACATGGGATACCAACCTTAAGGTCTACTGATTGAAGGAAATATCCAAAAAGGTATGGGCTCTGCATTCGCTAAAGGTTTCCATTCCAGTGATACCACACAGTAATCAATCAGCATGGCCCCCAATCTGATCACAGCGCTGTAACGTTAGGAGTAAACACTTCTATTCTATTTCAAATTACTTGTGAATTACTTAAGGAAATATCTTGGACTAATTCTCGATAAAATTGAAAAGAAAACAGCTCAACCTAAAACTTTTAAAAAAGTCCTGGCTTTTAAAATCAAGCTCGCAGGCTAAGCCTGAAAAACAAGTAATTACTCTATAAATCCACACTTAAACCGGTGTGGTCTTATGGAATACAGCTTTGGGGCACTGCTTCCAACTCAAACATTGAGATCATTCAAAGGTTTCAGTCCAAACTACTGCGAAGGATTGTTGAAGCAGAGATCTACAGACTTCCATGATCCAAAAGAGCTCACAAGAATCAGCAACTCATATATCTCCAGGGTGGAAAGTCATGTTAATCATCTTGCAGTCTGCTGCTTAACAACAGCCAGCACATCCGTAGATTGAAACGGCGGCATCCACTGGATTTGCCGTTCAGAGTTTATCATTAAATTAAGATAGAAATGTAATAATATATGTATTTATGAGCCTATAAAGTTATAGCTTCTTGATATAATGATAATAAATACATCACTTAAGTAAGCAAGCAAACTAAGTATTGTATAAGATTTGTTCTTAAGAAACTTTAAATGACTAAGGGTATCAATATTCTCAACTTAACTAAACAACATGAAGAGTATTTCAAGATTTATTAGAACTCAATTTAATGTTATTTTTGTTTTTTTTTTTTTTTGCAATTTTTTGTAATAAATTGCATCCTTCATCGCTATTTATTACGACTTTACTATTGACGGCATTTCATTTGAATGTCAAATGTGGCAATCTCTTCTCGATTGCAGTAATGATAAGCCCTACCTCATTGTACTTGTCTAACATATTATTGTTAATTCTACTGTACTGTATTGTGTACTTGTAACAAAAAAAAAAATGGTTGGATGGTTAAGCCACGACATGACTCAGTCATTTGCATGCATGAGATAATCCGGCAAATAGACAGAAAGACAGCAGTCGGTAGCTTGGTTAGTTAACTAAACACGATCATGGTTTATATATACAAATGAATAATATATGTATGTATGTACTAAGTAAGTGTAATGAGTAAATTTGGTTTTAATATTGTATAAAGTTAAAATTAGAAAGATGCATATAGAAGATGGGTTCATGTATTTTATGTAGTACGAGAGAGTATAGGTAAAATCCATAAAGTAGGTCATCTTGTTTCTTTGAATCTTTTTTGAATTTTTAGTTGGTGTGTTATCTTATAATTAAAACTGAAGTAAAAAAAATATTTTGAAAATGACTCTCACGAGTTGTAAAAATAGGTTATGGTCTGGAAGACAACAAATTTTCATTATGCGAGTGTCTAGGTAAACTATTTTTATTAACTTGGAACTGTTAAAGCGTAAAACTTGAAACAAAATTTACACTCATTTGGTTAAAAATTTTCTTTTTTCTCCTCTTAAAAATGATATTCGATATTCACATTATTATGAAATTTTAACATTTTCAGTTATTGTATTTTTTTTTTTTGCACTGTTAACAGCAATCGCAGTCGCACTATTAATGCCGGACGTCGGAGTTTCAAATCGTCATAGGTGTCTTAACATACGAGTAGTTAAACGCTATGGCGTCACTAAATGAATAACTTCAGCACTTGGAGTTAGGACTAACATATTGTATTGTACTCGTATGTACAATAGTATTATTGGAATAGAGTTGAACTAGTAAATCAACGCCACTGCCACTAGTAGCTGGAATAATAAATATGCATGCACTGTATGTACAAACATAGATTTATTGTACAAATAACTAAAAAAGAAAACCAAATCAAAAACAAACCAAAACAAGTCAAATCAAATCAAATCAAATCAAACCAAGTCAAAGAGCTGCTACTCTAAAGCCCACATTGCGTATGTGTGATATATTACAAAAAAGATACGTAAGAGTTGATTTTGCAAAAAATCATTTCATGTTTGACTGAAATTTTTACTGTTTCTGGCATAAGCCAAAAATATTGTAAATGCAACAAAAGAAAAAAAAAACCAAAAACCTATTGGCAACAAATAACATTTAGAGACTTCGGGTATCATATAATAAATTGTTGTCTATGGTGCACATACAGACACACACACACACACACAAACACACACACACACATACACATAATGCTGAATGATTTCACTTTATATACTAGTTTCTTTTTCTAATATCAAAAACACACACTGTGAGTGCAGTGAAATAAAAAGAATTAATTATAATTATTTAGATATTTCACACTTAATAGAGATTTTTCTTTAATATTTACTATTTTATTGCATTGTGATTTATTTGCATTTTATAGCAATCATAATAAATTGATTGATCATTTAAAAGCATGAAGTTGAAATCAAAATTGCATTTATGTACTTGCCAATCGTCAACTTTGTGTAGCGAAAACTATAAAATTTCATATTTCTTTTACTCTTTCATTTATTGGCATGAAATTGTTTTAAATTTAATTATTATTAATAAATTATGCAAATTATTAGTTAAGCATAATTTAATTAAATGTTTTGTAAGGCGGCTTAACTAGCGAAAAATATGCTCTAAATTAAACTAATGAGACGACGACGGATGCTAACAACGGAAGTTGTGAAAGATACTCTTAATACTTATGCAGATACTTTATATGGAATTACTTACTATGTATCTTACCAAGTTGGGCTACAGAAATGGTATGTTATCACTGACAGACTAAGAGTGTCTGCTAACCAATAAAGTGAAATTTTTCAGTTTGGCACAATTTGATACAATAAGTTGGTCATCTCAACAAAGAATATGGAATTATTATTTAAGAACTTTAAAGAAAACTTGTCATTTACATCTCCAAATATTCAAAAGAAAATACAATGGATTTGTTACAACAAATCAAATTGCAACCATCGTCAAAGGCTGCCAAAGTGCTGATCACTTTATGATAGATGAAAAGAGCAAGGCCAAGGCCAGAAAGAAAAAAGGAGGAAAAAATGATGGCGATAATAAAAAAAATTAAGAAATTTATAAATATGAAAAAGGATTGTTTTTAGTGAAACAATTGAGTCGACGTAATTCTGTGGACACTTGAAGAAAAGAAGGTTACCCCTTACCAACCAAACAGAAGACTGGAAATCGCTGAGCGGCCTGTGATCTTTCTTATAAAATAAAAAATAAATATTTGGACCTTCAAAAATATGTAAAATATGCAACAGTATCTTTGACTACATGAGAAATAATCTACACAACTAAAAAATGCATGAAAAAGAATTAACTTAACAATTAACAAACAAAAAATGTATGTGAACTGATGGCTATAGGCATCATTTTTGTTTCGAATGTAGCCCAGCGATAGAATTTTAACAAAGTTTGATGGGGGTTCGAAGCCAAAAAATAAGAAAGCTTACTATACCTACAAGCATCAAGCATGAATACATAGTAATGTAGTAACAAAATGATCTATTTTTAACTAGGTTAAACGAAGATTGATGATTTAAACTTGAGAAAGAAAAAAGTTAATAAAATGAATATTTTGAAAATACTGTAATTATTCGATAATCCAACTAATCCTTGATACGAAATGTTACTTTTATAGCATTTGGTGATTCTGTAATCTGAATTAAATGCATTTCTTTAAACCAAATTGCATGATTTACTTATTTTTTCAATGGAATTCAAAGTTTAAACGGCAACATAATGACAAAATGTTGTTTAGAAGTCATGTAATGGTAAGTATTATGGCAAGGCAATGAAGTTATTCACTTTAAAAGAAGCATGTGTTTTCTTCACAAACTATTATGGAAACTTAGAAAGCTGTTTTAAATTCCATAGAAAACCAAGAAGATACTAGTCCATAGGGTTTTTATGAGATAACTTGTTTAATATAGAAATTTAAGCAATGATAATTTAAATGACAGATTGAAGAAAACTGTAATACTAACAATGAAGAAGATGTAGACTATCTGGCAGAAGACGATGAAGCCTATAAAAGAAATTGATAAAATATCAAATGCTGAAGATCTGACTGACTACAATATTTAAAGAAATACATTCTATGGTCCCAACTAAATGATATTGAGCAGGAAAAAGTTGTACAAATGAAAATAATTCTAATAAACAGAATGTGATTTGATAAAACGAATGAGGTCTGCGATCATTAGATCGGATAATCGACTTGCTAATAAATTTTATTGTTATTTTATCACTTTTTTTTAAATGAATTCAAATGAAAATTTAAAAAAAAAAAACTTAATGTCATGCAAAATGCAACTGTAACAAAGTAGACCCCCATCACATCTCAGCTGATAAATTTGTAGCGACAGAAAATCACATTCTTTGTTATTTTATATGGCAGAATGAATATTATATTATTTATTTGATGGGTCAAATATTTGAACATCATTTATTGTTTTTATTGAAGTTTAGTTTCTTATGAAATAGTATACAATAACAGAGATTTTTGATTTCACACCAACGGCTGTGTGATTTACAAACAACACGACAAAATGATAATGATTTCAGGTATAAAAAATCATACCATTTGGCGTCCTTATTTTCACCTATTTAATACGATGAGAGCGACAACTGAATGTCTGAAATGAAATTTGTTAAATCAATTTTCTGCAAATGCAAAACAAAATGCAAAAAAACAAAATGAAGATAGTTTTCGTGGTTGTTGAAATTATCTCGACAATGCAGCATTTGTAACTGTCTTAACGGTTGTCAATGCCAAAATTAATTTAAGTGACTTTAGTTGTTGTTATTCTATTTTTCATTATTGTTGTTGTTGTTGTTGGTCCACCATTGTTTGGACTTTAAGTGAATTCGTTAGCCACAAAAATAAAATAATCATGAAATTACAAAATTTTCTAGTAAAGTGTCTTCTTAGGTCGCACAACTCTTTTTGTTTATTTCAATCCGGCGGCATGTTACAAGTTTCTTCTGTACTACAATAAGATGCAAAAACTATTGTATCTGCATGCTCACAAGTTTGCGTGAGTCTCGTTCATTTGGAACAATAGAAGAAGCATGAATAAATAAAATACTATGAGTATTGTGCATCTGAATGAAACTCGGTAGACATACATATTTACTTACTATATTTATTTATGTTTTTATTTTTGTTATTATTATTTTTATTGTATTTTTTTTTAACTTTGAGACGTGACCTTAAGGTTTTTATTCAAAAAGAAAGAAATATAAATAAATAAAATGCTGTAAATATGAATACATTTTTTTTTTTTTTTTTTTTTTTTCTTGGGAAAGAAACACCTCTTTGGTTTCATTATTATGAATCTCAATGGAAACACAAATTTACGTTTGTCAAAGAGCTCAAGAAATGTTAAGTAAGTTGCGATCGAATAAATGTAACAAAAAAATGGCGTATGATGATTCATTTATTATTCGAATAATCAAAGAAATGTCATAAATTCACCTTATCAAAGGCAGTTTGAAGGTTGATATGCATTGTTATCTTTATATAAATAAACAAAAAAAATAAATACAATAAGAAAAAAAAAAGAGGGCTATGAATGAAATATGAAGCTATCGATGGGTAATAATTAATGATAAAATAAAAAAGAAATCGCTTCATTTGGGAAAGTTTAGCAATTCAATGTGTTTACACAACACATAAATTGTGGGTGTATTTACACTTTAATAGATAAAAGTATCTACTTGTATATATACAACATCATTATCATCATCATCATCATTCTATATATTATACCTACATAAGTACATAAGATTTTCAAAGAAAAATAAATAATTAGAAAATTATTAGGCTAGAAATATTGTTGTGTATTTGATTTTGTTAAGTTTGTTTTACTTAGTCAAGCTTTGATTGTTCTGGCGCATTGCACATGCGTATCAAGTAACTTGAATTTAGAAATAGAAAAAGAAAAAGAAGCAAACGATAAACCGGGAAATACAATAACATGAAGATATTATTATTTAAGATTTCAGATTTCTCATCTGTAGAAGAGTGCAAAACGAAAAATCTTGCAAAACAAAATTTTAAGCTGACAGAAAAAAGTCAAGCACCATAACCAACAACCAAATAAAACTGACTTTAGCAAGAATTTTGCTGTGGCAACATTAACAATTAGTCACCGTTTTCTTGACGGATTTCTCAAGTAATCAGTTTGTTGAGCATTTAAGCCGCTTATAAGTTTATATTTTTATAAAAAATTGGCAAATATTAAGAAAACAAAAACAAACAAAAAATATAATTGCTAAATAATTTTTAAGTGTTTTTTTTTTCTGTTTTAAAGCTAAATTAATGAAATATCTGGCAATATAATTTAAGTAAATGATTCATATAGATCTATTAGTTTATTTATCTATTGTATTATTATAATTTTTTGTTTTGTTAACACTTCTATTTTTTTATGTCAATTAGACAAAATTTGTGTTCTTTTCATTAAACATTTTAAATGATTGATTTTTTTTTGTTTTTGTTTTTTGCATGAATCAATTAAAAACAGAATAAAAAAAAACATTTGCAATTAAGCAATACACACGTATAAAATAAAAGAGACAGTCAGATCCAATCGATTATTCGCAAATCTCTTCCGCAAGGAATAATGTTTATACAATAAAAATTAGAATTAATTAAGTATATACTTAGTAATACGAGTATGTGGTAGTGACTTCATATCTCTAACAAAATATTTATGTATGTATTGTATTACCAAACTTACTGTGTCATATATCTTTCACTTAAAGGTTTAATTGAATTTACAATTTGAATTTATTTTTATGATTAAATAGAATCATAATATTGTGAACTTATCAGCTCCTGATATTAGAACTTGACACAAGGAGTAGAGAGAGAATTGAAGGGGATTTACGGCTACCTGCCAACTTATAATCTTATTAAATCACAGAATTTATAATCATCAATCAGCACAAATAACTATATTCGCAAGTATCAAATTTAAAGTGATGCACACTTCCCCTTCCTCATGTCTGACCAAATTTTATACCTTTTAGATCTCACAAAGAACATAAGAAATAACGGAATTGACCCGGAAACATATTCGTGTAGTCTCAGGATTCTCAACAGGGCATTATTACAGAGTTATGAAACAGAAAAGGAGACTAGACTTTGCTATCTGGGTAATCAGTACATGGAGCCAAATGAAGTTACAGATTTACTTCCATAGAAAATCTTGGAATTCAAGATGAATATCAGCATCTCCGAGCCGTTTGTCAAAATAGTCCCATTTGAGGTAGCAGTGACGAGATGAATTAGGTCCCGCTCTTCCTTCCTCTTATATATGTAATGTGTAATTCCTCTTTGATGTAAAATTTAGTCTATTAAGCAAAATTCATATTTCTACTCTTATCATACAAAGCAAAAGACGCGTTGACAGAAAACAAAGGGACTTTACTTCTAAATTCTTGTATGTAATTGGTCGTTGGTGTCAAGACTACGATGGCTTTCCACATCAATCATTATAAATAACTGACTCAGCAACACAAACTTGTTCTGCTAAACCTTTTCATATTGAAATTCATCTATATCCAATCTCTCTTTAAAAAAAATTTGTGCCTCCCAAAATGAAAACTTAAAATATTAAAATCATTCTTTTGAGCACTTTTAGTTAATGAAATTTGCAAACAAACATTGATACATAGATACGAGTAAATTGATTTGTCTGTCATTCTTATAATTTATTACAAAGTCTTAACACCATTTTTCACACAATTTTTCATTGAAATATTATGCTGTGTGGTGCACAAAATCTCTACTGTAACTAATTGATTTGATGTCAAGGAGAAATTCAATTCAATTTGGGTATCAATTTCAAATACTGAGTCAGCTTTGCTAGTCTTCTTTCATTGATATGCTAATGATGCAGTATCTAGCTATCATATAAACATTTAAATAGAAACCATGGAATTTATCTGCTGCTAACCAAGTAACACCTTCCACTTAAAAATCACTTTTGACCAAAAAGTTTCACTTTCATAAATTCAAATTTATTTTGTTTGTTTTGTATTTATTTAGTATGACTTCCTTACTTTATTTAAAAGTCATTAATCTTTTGCTTCGTTAGCTCATTCGGCACCATTAAACTCATCCTCATCGTCATCACCATCATCGTCGTCATCTTTACTAATCAACAAACAGCCAACAGAAGCCTAAAGCTTGAATATGAATTGAAAAAAAAAAAAGTCTTCATTGTTGTTTATTGTTTTTCTTTTATGAGTTTTTTTTCTTTTCTTATTTTTTGTGTTTTTCAGGGACAACTAAATAATTAAAATTCAGTGGCGGAAAACAAAACCAAAAACGAAAGAAAATGTTAACTTAGATCCGCTTAAATCCATGTATCTTTTTTTTTCGTTTTGTGTTGAAGCAACTTTAGTGTTTTTTTTTTTTTTTGTTTTTTTGCATACTCATTTGTATTTATTGTTGTCGTGTATACGGTAGTAGTTAAAGATACATTCATAAGTTTTTAGATTCAAATTGTTTTTTTTTGTTTTGGGTTTTTATTGAGGAGGAAAAATCTTTTGCAAACATACGAGGTCAATTTTAGTACGAGATGTTTGGGAAAAATATGTTTTTGTCTTCTTTTTCATAATTTTGAAATATTTCTTTCTTCATTCTGAGAGCTCATATTCATAATTCTAGGCAACACACAGAAAATTATGAATGTTTCTTTTTGTTTTTGTAACAATTAAATTGATTAGCTAATTCCATGTTTGTGTTTTTATCTGCAAACTGTGGGAAATATCTTCATATATCATGTTATTGTAGTTTCCTTATCAACACAAAAAAAAAAAAAAAATATAGAGGGGGATTAAATTGAAGACTCCACAATAAATTTACCAAGAAAACACTGGCCTAATTTACATTCAAGGCATCTCAAGACCCTTAAGATATGATTATTAAAATTAATATTTATTATTATTATTTTTTTTTTTTTCATTTTCGTTTGCTTTTTTGTTCATTTATCTTGTGTCTCGCAAAGATTGCATTGATTGCAATCTCTAAATTTGACGAGACCTTAATACTATATCACATATGTATAACAGTGTAATAAATCAAGCATGTAAACCTTCATAAATATCATTAACAAACATAGGAAAAAAAACAAAAAGATTTAAAAAAACATGTTACAAGCAAACATTTTATATTTTCCCAACAATTTATTAACATGGACGCAAAAATAACAATAATATTAAGTTTCAATGAACCATGAAAATTAGAGTCAACTACAATAACATTTATTGGACAAAAAAATTCAAGGACTTTCATCAAGAAGCAAGGATAATTAATTATTAGCCACATTTATGCTTAATTCTAAAAAGATTGATGTACAAATCTCCTACTTGGGGAGTTACTCTGAAGACTAAATATGTAGAGCATGTAGACATAATTTTTACTGATAGTATCTAGTAGTTAACTAGGAGTTGTGGTTATGATAAAACGAATCTACTACATAAACTTTGTTTGGTGAACTCATTCTTAGTCAATTCCTAGAAATTTAGCAATCATACAGACGCACCAACTCGGATCACTTCTGTTTCTACCAATTTTCGACTTGAATGCGCAAGCAGGCGAGCAACATCTTCAATACATTTTTCGGCATATTGGAAATGCTAAGTAACCAAGTTCCAATCGGGAAATATTTAACACAATGTACTTTTAAAATATAGAATTGCCGTCCAACCTTTTCCATTCGCTGGACCACATTGGGAGTTTCATGGTGATCTGGCACGCAATAGGTTTGGGCAAAAAAAGTTGATGAGAAAAAACAAAAATAAAGTCTCGTTTTAGGTTGACTAGCACCTTTCACACTCGGCCCGCACTAACGCGTGCCTTGGGCCACGTATTGAGCAACCGTGAAAAAGAGCAAAAATCATTAAAAAAAAAAAAACAAGATAGATAGATTGCTACAACACCCCAACTCCCTAGCAAAGGCCCTAATTCACAATAGCGGCAAGAGCAATACACACTCTGTAGAATTTCAATTGGCTACCTATAACAATTCATGAGATAGAACGCGCTGACAGATTGGTGGACGGAGAGTGAAGTTTTAGTAACAGCGTCCCTTGGGTACAAAACCCCAAAAACAACGCGCACATGTGAGAACCATTGTTTGCAATATTTGAATTTTTTAAAATCTTTTATTTAACTTAAAATTATAGTTTGTTAGTTGCCAAATATTGCAAGCTGAATTAGAACCACTTCTTGACAGCCGATTAAGCTGAAATTTTGCATACACTTTTAGTTCTGGAGACAATACAATATGCAATAATTTTTTTTTTTTGGAAAATCCACTGGTAGACGGAATTGATGGCGGTCAAAAACCCCTTAAATACATCACAGTATTTGAATCATCCAATTTTAATTCTAATTTTAATATTTCTTGTGCTGCTCAATGTACTATAGTTTTTTGATAAAGTTATTCAAAAGTATTTGGCGTGCATGGTTGTTCATTTAGTAAGCCACTGGAATTTGTTATGTGTCTATCCGTTTGTCCAAAACAAATGGCAGCGGGAAACAAGAATCAAATTCAAGATATGTTTTATCCAATTAATGCATTAAAAACACCAACAAACGATTTTCAAAACAACGAATTACGATTTATTTCATTTCACTAAATTCAAGATCATACTGAAATTGTTTTGTTTCACACAAATTCAAGGAGGTTCTTTGGAATCTTTTTTAGTCACGGCATTGCTGAACGAACAACTAGATTGTAGTAAATTCACAGGCAAGTGACCGTGCAATAATGACTCGTTAATTGAAATGAACAGATTTAAAAACTTGTCTAGCAAAAACTAAGATTTAAAAAATATATTAATACAAAAAAAAAAAAAAATTTAAAAATAACCTTTTGAAATAAATCAACAGAAAGCAAACTCATAATTTTGTACATTGTACAATTATATAATTTTCTTTTATAGACAAACACTACTACAATATTTCTACTTACAATAGAATCACTTTCAAATTATAAAGGGTGTTCAATTTGAGGTATGTACATATCTTTTTAATATAAAAAATAAATTAAAATTTTAATTCCCAATGATTCTTGCGACAAGCTTTTATATCATTTACAATTGTGAAATGGAACAAAATTATGGATTTGCTTTGGATTGATTTATTTCAAAAAGGTTGTTTTCAATCTTCAGAAGTTAAAAATTGTATATAAAATCTCTTAACATTTTATTGCTAAATAAGTATTTATATTGAAACACTTGTTATTATTATTTCGCCAGTACAAACATATCTCATATAAACAAAAGCCACGAGCACAATAATGTTTACCATATGTCAACAGACACGAAATGCGTCAATATAAAGCAGTTGCACAGCTGTGCAGTTCGTATGACTCTGTTGACAACTTTGAATCTGAAGATAGACCTCCCTCCTATTGTGTTCACTTCTTATTGTATTATGAAAAAGATTTCATTTAGAAGTCCTCTGTGAGACTTGCTTGCCTTGAATTGCTCTAATCGCGGAAGAGATTTCTAAGATTCAAGATTTACACATACGCCTAGTTCTTCTATAAAAGCATCAATACGGTTGGTTATTTTGTTTCGAAAGTTCATGTCGGTTATTGGCAACAAAGGTACTGCATACATAGATAAAATAATTTTAAAGAAATTAAGTTAACAACAAAAAACTAAAAGGGTAAACGAAAATTCCAAACAAAAAAAAAAAAATAATAATAAGACCGAAATTTCTTAAATCGAATAATACACAAGAGTTTGACCTATTTTATTACTTGTACTTCGCACACTTCCTCCTCTCTCTCCCTATCAATTACTCACGACTCTCTTTGATTGAATAAATGAACAACAGCAACAACAAAAAATCAGAGTAATGAGTAATCATTTATTTAGTAATTTGAGTTGAGCTCAATGTGAGTGTTTAAATACTTGCCAAAGAAAGCTTTAACTGAGTGAGTGAGTGACTGAGTGACTGATCGAGTGAATAACTGACTGACTGAGTCAGTTGAGTTGAGTGAATGAGTGAGCGCTTGCGCAGACATTTTATTATATTTAATGGATGTGTGTGTGTGTACAGCAAAACAGTTAAATACAACTGAAATGCAACACATAAAAAAATAGTTAAAAAAAAAAAAATAAAAATAAAAAACACTAACATACAATCATATAAATTGCAATAGTTTTATTTTTATATCTTATTTATATCTCTTTTATACCAGTTTAAGTTTTTTGCATCCAGTTTAAATCATTTTGCTTTACTTTGGTTTGCTTTGATGTAAGCCAAGTGTAGCGAGCAATGCAATTGTTTTTAAACTTTTGGCAACGATGATGATACCGTTCATTTCTAATGACGAAGATACACCATCAACATCAACATCATCAACATCATCATCATCAACACCATTGGTGGTGGTGACTCAAATGTGTGCACAGCACAGCACAGCCCCTGCCCCATTGTCGGCGTCATACAATTTTAATGCAATCACGTAAAGTTTTACGAAATTATGTAACGGCATTTACTAAACGCTCTTTTCTTTTATTTTATGTTATTTTTATTTCTTGTTATTGTTATTTTTGCACGTTTATTTGTTGCGTTTGCTTATTCTCACTTCACTCGTTTAACTTAGTTATTTTTGAACTAGCGCTAGATACTCTCACTCCACTCACTCGCTGGTTGAATCGTCGCTTACTTTACTCTCCACATGCAGTGTTTTTATTTTTATTTCAATTTTCCATTTGTTTTTTTTTTTTTGTCTTCAATGTATTTACAGTTTTATTTTCTCCATTTTGTTTTTTCTGTTATTGTTAGTTTTTCTAAACAAAAAAAAAAAAAAAATCATATATGGCAACTACTCTCTCGTTACAATTAATATGTTTGTCTTATTTTTTGCGACTCACCATAATTAGCCGCTGTTTTAGTAAGTAAATAGTTGAAGAGAAACTTGAGAGTTGAGTAGTGTGAGCCCCACACTTTTATATCGTAAGTTTGCGTAAATGGTTTATTTACATACTAATATGGAGAAGAATTAGCACTAGATACATTTTTCTTTCATATGTAAGTATGCAGTTCAAATGCTCCTAGTCGAGTGAATGCATATCATGTTGGCTGACAGTTGAAAAATGAGTTAAAGGAAATCGCTTGAATTACTTTGTGTTACCAACATACTTATTTAGTATAAGGCAAACTCTGCCTTTGGCGGCATACCTATATAGTCAATTGTTAAGAAACAATAGTACAATGTTGTAAATTGTGAGAATTAATGTGACAGAAACACACACAAACACACACACACACAAATATGTATATATGTCACTTTACATATTCAAACACTTCAATGTGCAGATACACAGATGCATAAAGAGATCTAAGTGAGTAATGATAATGTTGTTTGCTATTTTATTGTTGTGTTGTACAATAAAAAGTGTTGAACGCTGGAAATCAGTTTAATTAGATAAGCACGTAAAAATGTTGCGGAAGAGTTTTCTCTTCTTGCGAAAAAGCCAAATAAGATAATAATGATTTTTTTAAGTAGTCGAGACATGAGAGAATTTCTAGATTTATAACTAAAAACAGAGTAGAATAGAGTAGAGTATACAATATGAGATCCAATGGCTTAAACAATCCTTAGCAAAAAAATTGTTTAGGATTCTTCAAAGGTTGTTTCTAAGGAAATTCATATATGGAAATTCATAGACTTTCACCCGACAGTAATTGAGATTGATGGTCCTAATAACATGTTCTTGCAGAAAGCGATAGAAAAGTCGAAATAAAGGAATTTAATGTCTTTGAGATCTTGCTTACAACATCAATCAATGATAAAGAATACTAAGCTTTCTTATAAACTCTTCAATACAAAAACAAAAAAACTAAAAAACATCTATTCATTAATATTGTACATTACCCGTGACAAAAGATATCTTCTGACAGACATATCAAATTCCTAAGGCTTCACTTCAGGCACAATAATATTACCCATCTGCACCCTACACCAATCTGTCAATGATGCTATATCCTTCTAACTATCACCCACATCTTTCTTGAAATTCCCACATTTCAACTTCAAAGATGCAATTATCTGCATCTCAATCCTATACAACTCCTTTTCGAGCAACGTTCTCAATTATTAAGTAATCTATACCACCTAATTTTATAAGTTTGTATAGATCGCATTAAATAAATATATGTTAATATTAACAATAGCAATATAATAATAGTAAAAACAATGTATATATTTGTAAGAAACTTAGGCAAGCTTAAGGCCTTAGATGCTATTGCTCTTATTTCTTTTTAATATAGTATAAGTATTCTCTATTTGCAACTGTCCCAAAGGAGGAGAAGTAATGCATTTTTTTTTTTTTTTTTTTTGTTTTTTGAGTAAAGTTTGACAAGGAGTTGTTATATAAATTAAGATCTATTATATTAGGTATTTATTGGGTGGAGTTCTTCCTTTACTCCTTTGATGATGTGAAAGGGGACTCCGAAAGTCGGTGGCTATTGTCGAACAAATTAAACCAAGATAGTTTTCTTGCAACTCAAGACAAAATTATGTGTTTTTTGCGGCATTTCACGATTTCCTTTCTTTCACCGTTGGCACCTGCAGGTCTCTGTAAATGACAGAGTTGCAAACAAACAGCATTGAAACACCTTCTTAAGAGCTTGGACTGAAACCTTCGTAAGGTTTGAGCGTTTGGTTTTGAAATAGTGCCCCAGAGTTCCATGCCTTAGTTCCATACTGGCTCATGAATCGTTTCGTAAAGGAGGGGTTTATTTCTCAAGATTAATTTAGAATTGTGCCATGTTTCCCTGCTTATCCTGAATAGTTTATGGTTCAATCGCTTTATTTTGATTATAATGTGGGATTTTAATGTCAATCGCATATCAAGTATCAAACCGAGGTACTTGGCTTAGTTCATTATTCTCGTTTAGCTGGACCGGTAGCCAGGATGTATGTCTAAGAGTGAAGGTAACATAAGTATGCAGATTTATCTGCATTGACGCTAATATTCCACCACTGTATAATTTAAATATTGCTCTGTAACTTTCTGACTACTTGACTGTTCCTTTTTGCCAGATACACCTATAGTAATCAATGTTTGCTGAAACTCAACCGAGACAAAGGAATATTTACAAGGCAAAAAATAATTGAACAAAGTTCACCCACCACAAGATGATTTGCATACACAATTGGAAGTATTAACTGAGTGTTGATTCCCAATTTGAAACAAAGCTGTGTAAAATCAAAAAAAAAAAAAATTCTATCTTGCCTACTTGAATCCGTGGACAACCGATATTACAAGTAGATTGACCAATTTCAATTAATGAGGATTTTTCATTATAGTACATAAGTCGTTAACTATTTCCTATTGAGGTTTGCATTCAAAATTTATACACTCCCCACCCGTTCAGTTCAATACAAAGCAATACAATATTTGCATGGCATTTTATAGTCCATTTTGTATTTACCGATAAACTATTTGTATCTACTGCTTTTGTGTATTTAATTGCTTTTTCAAATATAATTAATAGCCATGCCAAAATAGCATGAGCTCCGAAATCGTTGTCATTTTATATTATATTTTTCGTAATTGGCCAACTTTCATTGCAAATACAAACAAACAAACAAATTCGGGTTATGACTAATACAATAAATAAACAATGAATATCAATAGATAGTAGATACACACACATACATTTATTTAGATAAATTTCAATGCTTGATTGTAATTGTGTATGAATGAGTAAATGGAATGAAAATTAAATTAAATATATTCAAAGTGAACATTTGTTGTTAATATTCGTACAATATTATAGCAATTGAAGCGATGATTTCACATATCACAATACAATATATAAATAATAAAATATATAGACGTATATCCACGTACATATACATACATATGTATGTCAGTCAGTATAGTAACAATATCAAAAATATTATATATATATTATAGATGTTTATAAAGTATTGTAGATAAAGTGCGAAATGGGCGGTTATATGAATATGAATATATGTAAATCCCTGGAGCTCTCTTAATGCTTTTTGCTTTGTGCTTTTGGCAATGACTGTAATTTATGCACCCTACCATCAATTAATTTGGCAAGACCCCGGCAAGGCTGCTGGCATCAATTAAATGTCAAACATTCGTTACGCATATTGGTTAATTGCTCAACGTCTGCTGGCTTAATGACAATTCACTCGCAATTGAATGAAAATTTATCTAGCCGAAATTGCCAAATATTAGAAATGACATTCTGCTTGAAAACTATGTTGCGTTGAATTAAGTTAATGGAGTATTATTATTATTATTATTATTATTATTGTTTTCGTTACAATTGGCCAAGTTTGCAAAAAAAAAAAATTTATAAAATTTATATATTTTTTTTTTTTGTTTTTTCTTTCTTTTATGATTTCATTTAATTGTATTTATATTGTTTACTATATGCTTTTGTTTTGTTCGCATACGTTTGTTTGACATCAAATTGTTTTCGGAAAGTGAAAATGCTTTCACCTTCTTCAAAGGTTTGTATCTTTTTTTGTATTTCTTCGAATTTTTTTTTCTTCTTATTTTCACCTTCATTCTGCAAACATAAAAATTGAAATTTTTCTTCACTTATTTTTCTTTTTTTTTTTTGTTAAAACAATTAAATTTCAAAAAACACAAATAATAAAAAGTCATACAATTGCATTGTAGTTTTAGACAATGTCAGCCTTCATAGTCATCGTCATCATCATCATCATCATCAACATCATAATTCAAATTATCTTCATCATCATCAGCATCTGCAACAACAACATGCCACAAAAGATGCTGCTACTGCTGCTGCCTTTATAAATATTCATTCATTCATATTCAACTTTAATTTCAACTCTCGTTTTCTATTTTATATCTAAACACAATAACTACAACAACTTCAGCAACAATAATATTAACAAAAGATATAAGATACTTTTCCAACTTCATCTATAGTTTCCATGGTAAGAAAACAACAATTGTCGCATGTGATTAATTGGACAATTTAAATTTGTTTGATGTAAACAAATGAAAGCAAAAGTAAAAAAATTAATATCTTGTTTGGTTGCAAACAATAGCAACAACAACAACAACAATAGACTATTGTTTGACAATTTGACAGGCAGACAGACGGTGGAGATGCCAGTTAAAGTAATTAGAATAATTAAATTGTCAATGATTTATAGAGAGTTGGATGTCAAAGAACTTTGATTTACATAATAAATTAGAGTTTTTTAAAGGAAAGAAGACAAAAGACATTTTGTTTGAAATATTTGGTAAAAATATTTAGAAATTACTATAATCCACAAATATTGTCTCCATGATTATGCCATAAGTTTCAGAGAATTCTACCCAAAGGCAAATGAAGCAACTAATCCTTCATCTACATCTACATTGGTCCAGCAAATTTCTTGTTTATACATGAAGTTTTTCAATATAATAGCTTATTTTATACTTTGGACTTAAATCATGTTGTATAATGCAAAGATAGATCGATTGATTTTGGGATATATTTATATCATTTTATATCAATAAGTCTTTCAGTATAGTACCAACTTTCAAAAAACTTTTGACTAAATGACATTATGAAAATTAGTTTAAAGGTTATGATGGTCTTGCAATTTTCCAATAAATTGAAATCCAGGGAAATCAACTATTATTGACTGATATACTGAAACGTTCTACCAAAAAGGATCCAAAAAGTTAAAGGAGTGTTGGAATGCACGTATCAGTTTTGAACATATGTAGGTTTCCAAATTTATTTCGACCCCCGCCCAAATGGAGCTGTAAAAGAATTCTAGTACCCAACTCATACCACATCACCCCAACACCAACCCAAATTCAGCGAGCAGAAAAAGACCATCGGGTTAAGTAGGCATGCAAAAAAAAGGTCATTGGTTTCAGTTAGCAAGCAGCATTGGGCCGCACTGATAGTTGCTTTGGGCCGCGGGTTGCCTCCAGCACGCACTTAGGAAACCTAAAATATATACCCTAGAAGGAGAGTATGGTAATGAATTCGAGTTTCAAATTCTAAAATAAAATAGACGGTTTTTTTAAGGTGAAATTACACCGAACGACATGACACAACATGTCAAGAACACCAAGCGTTAAAACCACTTCGTTCAAATTTGCTATACTATATCCTTTCATTCGAATGACAAAACGCGTTCTTACCAATCGATAAAAACATGAATGGCAATTGATCAGACTGTTATCCACTGCTTTGAATGACAATGTGAATGTCACAGTGACTGACAAATATAAGACACCGAAACATAAAAACGCCATTCGCATCTCTGTCATTCATTATTAAATAGTAATTTTTCTTACATCCTTAATTTTTCATTTTAAAATATGAGAGCTACGCTTTCCAGTAATCGAAAAATTCTGTCTATGTAGAACACACTTATTTGCTCTAATGCAAAATTTTGTATTAAAAATTAAAAGAATAGATTGTTTAGGAAATAAGAATTGGAAAAAATTGCAACACTTTATGGATAACAACTATAAAAATACTCACACCTCTCTGTTTATAATGTATGAAGTACATGGTTATATTTATGGTATTTATATAAAAAATATATAAATATATTAATATACACATGTAATACAATAATAAACCTAGGCATGCTAGTAGACAACAAGATGACGACTGCTTCCTGCTTATAGTGTAGTTAGTAGCTCACTCACATGTTCAGTGCTCTCCTAATGCACTCATTCACTCATTGATTCATTCAATCACTCACATTCATATTAAATAACACGATAACACAAAAATATAATAGTATATTTAGTGGATATTAAATTAATAGTACAAGTAATTTTAGGTCTGATAGCCAACTTATCGTGGGTACGAAGGAAGGAAGAAAGTTAGAGACAACTAAGTAAGTAGGTAGGCGATCTGCCCAAGGCAAGTTTTGATTACTTAACGGTCTCTACGGTACAAGTATCTTGGCCATGCACAATCAATGGCTGTGACAGATATAAAACTACAAATTGAAAAATATGTACAATACAATATACTTACTCGTACAATAATAACGATTTGCTTTACTCTACACAGCAACAACAACAACCTTTTGTATCTAATGCACATTCATTCATCTCTATTACAATAGTTGATATTTATTTCATTACAAGTTTAGTACTTTTTTTTCTTCCATTTGATTTACTTTTCATTTTCTTTGGTTTTTGTGTGTGTACTATTTCTTTTTTTTTTTCTTTTTTTGTCATCTAAAGGTGTTTTCTTAATTAAAATTTGACGATGCATAACGTAAGCATCTAAGGTTGAACTAACTTAACCATTGAAGTTGGGCACAAGTTTGATTTGGTTAGTAAAAAAAAGAAAAAAAAAAGAAACTTTAATAATTAAAACAAAAGTAACAACACGAAAATTTTTTTCATTTTTGGACATTATTAAAAAAAAAAAAATAACAAATTTATACGGGTTATTTATAATATGAAAGACGTAATTAATAGCGATGATGATGATCATGATGGCACCATTATAGAGATTGGTATCTCTGGTATAAAATGAGTCAACCAAAGTACCTGTTATGTAGGTGTGGATGATGAAGAGAATTTCACAAAATATTAAGGAAAAAACAAGAAAAAAATGAATTGGAAAGTGACTAACTCCATTAAATACCCAAAAAGAGAAATCTCCTGGAATTTATAGAGAAAAAAATCTATATAAGTACAAGCAAACAACATGATCTGTTTCAAGAAAGGAAGTCACTTTGTTTAGAGGGGTATTCCCATCATCCTTTCAGAGAGCTCAATTCATTTAGACAAGAGTAGATGCATAGACACAAAAACTCTCTAATTTTTACTTCACTTTTAACTTTAAGAGTTTTCAAGTCATCAAATCCTAAGTCCACTTTTGAATTCATCAATGTAACCTTTGGTTTTTCAAGTACTCGGTAAGTTGCATAATGAAATATGTGAACAATTGTTCTTTAGAAACTAATAGGAAAGAAAGTATATAGAATTTGTATTTTCCATTTTTATTAAAGATGCCTTTCAGACGGTTAAAATTAATGAAATACTGGGGCCTAAGTCCTTAAGAGTTTAAAAAGAAATTGTGAATTGGTTTCTTTTTTTTTTGCAATTTACTTAAATGCTTAGTTTGTATGGGGGGTACTACCCCTAGTGGCTGATTCCAAGAAGTTTATAGCGGCTATATCAGAAACTTGTAGTGTCCAAATTTCAGTTCGATAGTGCAAAAATTTGATAAGTTTTTTTAATAGGACCCAGAATTTTAATGGAGGTTTATATGGGAGGTACCACCGCTAGTTATCCGATTGGGCTGATTCCAACAAATGTATAGCGCCTATATCAAAATCTTATAGTATGTAAATTATAGTTCGATTGTGCAAAAAAACGAAAAAGTTTTTCTAATAGGACCCTGAATTTTATTGGAGGTTTGTATGGGAGGTAGCACCCCTAGTGGTTCGATCAAACTAGTATATGGCCACTATTAGTTTCTAATCCATTTCCACCAATCATGTAAATTTTAAGACCCTAGGGTTATTGGATCGCATAGCTTCCATACAAACCCATACGTGGGGATCACTATAAAATTTTAACTTTATTTTATCTTTAGTATTTGCTAATAGAGCCCGAGGATCGACGGATGGACGGACGGACGTTCTAGCCTTAGTAATAGTGTTTCGTTTGATACTCTTTGGGTACCGAACCCTAAAAACTAAACAATTATAGTTGAGTCAACATATGAAATCATTCAGTCAGATATCGCAATATACCATATTTATAACTTGTTACAAGTTACTCGTAACCAAACTTAATGCGCTTTAACCCCAAAAAAAAAAAACAATATTATAAAAACTCAAGAAATCAAAAAAAAAAACAAAAAATGGTGCGTGGGCCCAACACAAACAACGAGATGCTGTCTGTGCACCTAATTGATTCAGTCGATGATGTTAATGATTATGACATGGAGGAGGTAAAGCGGCAACTTTGATTGCTTTTTGGAGTTCACATTTTGTTTTTTTTTTTTTTTGTTTTTGTTAGCTCACTAACTCACAAATACTCAATATGTGTACTAAGTAGTATGTGAGTACACTTAATATTGGTTAAATGACCTGAGTCTGTTGAATGAGATCATGCGAAAACTTGCATGAATCAACACAACAATATGAAAGTCATTAATGCAAAGAAGAAAGAAAAATATATAAATAATAATAATAACAATAATAATAATTATAAATATATAAAAAGAACTGGAAAATAATTTATATTGAAAGCAGAACGATGTGACTGAACTTTATCCACTTTTTTTTTATTTTTTATTTTTATTTTTTTCTGTGCGAAACGCAACTCATGCGGTAATAAAAAAAATATGTTTAAGTAAACAGAATATTTTTAGTGAAACCAGGAAAAATTTCTGTATTTTATTAAAAATAAACATATTCTTTATTTATTATTAACTTGTTGACTTTTCATATTTTGAATTAATAAATCTTTTCCTATAAAAATTTTCAACAATTTTTATACCCTATGCCGATAAAAGTAAGTGTAAAGAATATATAAGTTTTATGTACAGATAAATGGAGAGGGACAAAGAATCCTTAAAGTATACAAACATATATGTGCGAATACATAAACTAAATAATAACGCCGTCTGAAAGGATTTCGAAGTTCTTATTTGAAATAATAATATTTATGTGGGAATAAAGATTAAGTTCAGCAAGAAGTCAAAACATATTTTAAATTTATGCCAGGCCCCTAAAATACGCCCACTTCCAGAGGGGACTATATTGGAAGCAAAAAACTTATTTTAAACACATATTTTTCAAACAATAGTCTTTGTCCATACATGCAAAGGGTAAAAAAAAACCTTGTTTAATATATTTATGGAAATCAGTTTGATATTTTTAGCTGATATTTCTTTTGCAGCAAATATGTGAAAAATTAACAAACGTCCCTCAACATCTCTTCTATTGAACATAAATTTTGTACATCCGGGTATAGGGTATCCAAAATTCTACACTAATTGAATACCCAAACTTAGAATGACTAACATATTTGGGAATCGATAAGCCAAAAGCAAGAAGAGTTCAATGTGCTCATTTCTTCTTTTATAAAAAAAAAAGAAATGGAACACGATGTACCCTGAAATATCTGCTAATCAATCTATCATCATTCTAAGCCCACACCGCAAAGCCAAATACTGTTATAAAATATTGAAAGATTTTAGCAACACCTCCACGTATAATACAATAATTAACTAGTAGACCCTGCGGTGAATTGCTGATTGTTTTACAAAAGTAAATGAACTCAGAGAATTTGCGAAAAACTTAGAAGAAAAAAGGAGAATTCATAGAATATTTTTCATACCACAAAAACACAATAGAGAAATAATAAAAAAAAAATACTTAATTTCATTCCTTTCATTAACAATAAAATAATAAAAAATACAATAGAAAAAATCATATAGTTAATAATTATGCAGTGTAGTGTTTCTTTTTCAAGGTTCTTAACTAACGACCAAATTAGCAAAAAAAAAAAAACAAAAAGGAAAAATACAATAAATAAATAAATAAATAAATGGTAGTACGAGTACAGTGTTACCTAGATATATTGCAAATTAACTTAATGCAGACGCAGTCATAAAGTATTAAGTATTAAAATGGCCACTGACAATCATATTTTGACTGATTTAGTTTAGCTTGATTCAACTTGGCTTGGCTTGGTTTGGCTTGACTTTTGCTTGGTTACTGACTGATTGAATGAATGATTGCTACTGGTCGTCGTTATGGTGAGCGTGGCATGAATTTCAATGAATCATAATGTATAAGTATTTTTTATAATTATACCCTACACACAACACAACAACTGTGGTTTCGATACACTCTACTAAATCCTATTTAAAGTCATGGACAGTCAAGTCAAGCCATGAATGATGATGATGATGATAATGATGATGATAAAATATTAAAATATAAAAAAAAAGAAAACAAAATTTAAAGAAGTAAAGTAAATGAAGCGAATTATTTTAGTTGCTTAGGTTGGTTAAATAAGGCGTTGATTGATGGATGGTGATGGTTTAACAACCTCACTTAGGTGCAAAAAAAGAATGTTCTATAGAATCCTCCACCTACCTAATAAAACTAAATCCTATTTCTATCTGAGTTCATTTAACTCATTAGACTCAAACTCATTCATTCATTGAGTAACTTACTTTTGTTAGATTTTTATTTTACTGTTTTTATAATTAAAGTTTAATCTTTTTCTTATATTGAAGGAAAAAAAGAAAAACTAAATCCAAGACTCATTAATATCTTTTCCTGCCCATTAAACATTAGACATATTGAGACTGATGAAATGGTTGAAAAACGAAACTAGGAAAAGCAATTTTTCCTGATTAAACAAAAAATAAAACAAATGCAAATGGAAAAAGAAAATCCATGTATTGGATTACAAAACAAAGAAAGTGTAATTTGCAAATGGTCACCATGACACTTTACATACAACACAGAATTCTACTATGGTGAGCAATGTTGACAACCATGTATACTACTACTACTCATAATACATTAAACAGTCAGTCGTCTTGGTTAGTTTGATTCGTTGGTTAGCCATCATCATCATCATAGTCATAACCATATTTAAGGTAGGTCAACCAAATGTCCATTAAAGAACGACCTTAATTTCCTCCATAAACGAATAAGACTTACATATTTGTACTATATAAAATTGATGTAAAAATATATAATATTTGTGTTTTTGTATGAAGACAAATGTGACAAACTGTAATATACAAATGAGCGAATGAGTGACTGACATGTTGGCGTCGTTGGTTGTCCACAAAGGTGGACGGACCAGGTGACGGTGACATACTCATAGCATTATATATAACCAGGTTACTTCATGTTGATGCCACCATTAAGTAAGTAAAACACGCAAAATGTTTTTAGAGAGTGTGAAAAAGTATTGTACAAAAGAAAAAAACGAGGAAAACCAAAGAAATATGGGTATGAAAAAGAGGAGTACAATGGTAACGAAAAAAAAAAAAACAAAATGAAAACAGAACACGAAAAAATGGTAACAATTATAAGAAATTTTGCATAAAGCAAATAATTTTGACACAAAAGATTGAAAGGAAGAAAGGTAAAGAATTTTGTGGGTGTAGAAATTTGTGATGATTTTTGCCCAAAAGATACTAGATACACATATGTATGTAAGTATGTAAAGGGCAAAGACTCACACATCTCGTTAACAGTATGAACATTGAAGCAAAGAAAAATCAAAGCAAAAACAAAAAACTTGATCAGCAATAACAGGAGAAGCTTAAAAGAAAGATACAATACCAACAAAACTGATGATGATGATGAATCATCAGACTTCGCTTCGTGTTCATTTCTAAAAGAGATCTGTCGGAACAACAAAAAAGACAACATAACAAATACAAAAACACGATTTAAAAAATAAATTAAGAACTGGTTTTAAATCCCCCGAAAGCAAGTCAAAAAATATACTGGCAATGGTTGCTAATTTATTTATGCAAATTAAGTTTGTATTAGCAAAAAAAAAAGAAAAATAAAAAAAATTTATTAAAATCGAAAATTAATTCGTGTTGTTTTGATTCTTGTTTTATATTATGTTCAAGTATATTGTATTAAAAGAAAAAGCAAAATGATGACTTCATGCTTGAACTCCAAGTATTGAACGTGCGCAAAAACATTTATTTTATTTTATTTAAAAAAATTAAACAAAAATTCTATATTCAATTTTGCGAATTATATAAGAAACTCATAATAAACTATATTTTTATAATAAAAACTTTAGTTTTTTTTGTTACATTATTCAACAACTTTGTTTAGTAGTTTCTACCTTATGTAGTGTTGTTTTTGTGTGTGGGTTTTTTCAACACTGGACCGACAAAAACCAAAGAAGTTTCACTGGTTTTCTCGCTTTTTTTTTGCTCTTTATTATGGTATTTTTTTTTTTTTTTAATTAAAAGAATTGACAACTTTAGTAGGTTGATTGAATGATTTGTGCAGGCGGAAGTTCTATTAGGGGAACTTACTACCTTCTATATAAGGCAATGGTCGGCACTTAAGATTTTATGTTTATATAACAAAATAATTTGTCATTACTGAATATGTTTGGGTGATCTGTTCAAGTTTTTTCTGTTAACATGAAAATACAATTCTAAATTATTGGATAAAATTAAAAAGTTTACCAACAATGTTACTTGCCTTGATCTCAATAACTCTAAAAATTGTTTAGAACAATTAATATAATAACAATAAAATAATTAAGAATTGCTAAATTGCACAAATAATTAAGTTTGAGTAATTGATTTTGTCATAATAAATACACATTTTGAGTAAAGAAAACTAAAGTCCCTTGCAAAATTTCTACTCCCTTTTTTTGAAGAAAGAGTAACATGAAATGTGGGTAGATTGTAATCCAATAATCTTACATCAATATTCTATAATCTCTATGAAATGCAGTTAGAAGTCATAATATAATTTTATATTAATGCATACAACAAAAAAGGAACTTTAAATTCTTAAATTAAGATATTGGCTTTGCCTTCTTGTGGTTAGAGATCATGACTTCCGTTACAAATAATCTGATGATCCACAACTTAGAAAAAAAAAGCAGAGATTATCCTTGTAATGCTTACCATTATTCATTACAAACATCAGTGTAAATTAATACTACTTTCCAAATATTAGTGAAGTGTAAAAATGATTGTAAAACCATAAAAACGCAAGTAAATCAATTAATTAATCTTTTAATCGATATTCTATTATTGTCCGACACTTGTATAAAAAGAAAAACAATACAAGTTAAAACAGGTTTTAACCAACAGGGGTGTGTTCTTGAAAAACATATCTATTTCATCAATCGGATCAATCCGGATGTAGAAAAGAATAGATGATGAAAACGTTATTAAGTACAAGGAGAATTAACAAAAGTAAAACTAAAACTTTAAACAAAATTTGTTAATATTCCATCAAGCCGAAAAACAAACAACAAAATGAGTTCATGTTATATAAAAACACCCACATTCAAAAAGCAAATAAGAATCTGTTACTAGTATTAGGTATAAAAGATATTTTGAAACGTAGAACAACCAGACTAAAAAAACAAGAAAATATATACTATGTACATATCAAGGCAAGCTGTTTAAATAAATAACAAAATATAATTAAAAAAAAATTTATATAGATTAAAAGAAAAACAAAAGATAGAGAGAGTTAAAGAAGATATAGAAATGAAACAGGGGAGTCATAGTGGGTTACACAAGTAAGAAGTACCTTTAACATTTAAACAAATGAAATGAGATTAAAGAAAAAATATAAACAATAACATTTTATTTGATATCATTTCATTTACTTTATATTGTTAACACATCATTTATTAAATAAAAAAAAAAGAAAACAACTAAGAAAAAGAAAAAGATAAATAAAAACAACTTTATAAAGAATCGTGATAAATCGTGTTTTATTTTAAAATACAAATGACTAATAAATTCAGTTCAAATCAACTCAGCTCACAACACAATTAAGTGAACAACTAAGGCAAAAAAAAAGTGAATTTCAATATTATTGTATTAATGTAATTGTATTTCTCTGGCTTTGAATTGGTCTTAACTTATATTGTAAGTAGATACAATTGTATCTCTCTCTCTCTCTCTCTCTATCTCTATCTATCCGGTCGATTCAATATGTTTTGACTATTTTGGTTTCTGTTGTTAAGCTGCCGCTTAGCATGTTATTGTTTCATTGTTGCTTTGCACATTGTTCTCAATAGGTTTCTTTAACCATTTCAAATTGTTACTTAAAGTTGAACTTAAGCGCAACAAAGCAAATGGGCGTCGAAACACGTTTCTCGGACACAACAAAGTACAAAACTACAATATGCAATATACAATAAGTATATCGAAGTGGTAGTGATTGTAGACAAACGTGTCTTATACTCCGATTGCTATTATTGTCTTTCTATCTGTTTGTCTATCTATCGGTCGATTGGTCTGTCTTTATACAAATCTAAGTAAGTATTGTATATGGATATGTATGATGTATATTTGAGAATTAAAAATTATAATAATTTATATAAATTATGGCATTAGCTAATGATTTTGAATGTCTGTTTAAGGCATATTAAGCACAAAGAAGAAAGTTGAATTTCTAATACAAGAATTGTACAATAAATAAATAGGGTTTAGCACTTGAATGGAATAGTAACATCAAAACAAAACTACATACCTATTTTGATTAAACCAGACTCATAAGTCATCTTTAACGTTGGTAATTTAGTAAGTTACTTAGTGAATTCATTAGACCAACCTCAAAATATTTAATCTAAAAACTTCGACTGACGTCAGTTCTTAATTTTGCCTCAATGAATGAAAGAATTCCATATACATTAATATACACATACATATGTCAAATGTTTGTATAAATGTTTGTGTATATGTTTTTGGAATTTTTGTGGTCATTTTAACCACAAGAACACCTCACTTACATACTTTGTATTGTACATCATTGTCATATCATATGAATGAAGAAGACAGATAGATATACACACGTGTGCGCTCAAATTAATTAGAAATTTTCTGCTTTTGTTTAGTAAAACTCTGTAGGGCATATTAGGTTTATGGGGATGTATAATGATAGACATAATAGTTCCTTATTACAATTCAATCTAATTATATCCATCAATTTGCTTGTCTGTTTAGATATCACGGTTCTGGATAAATGACTCAAAATTTTGCTGCATCAATTTCGAAGATTTAAAATTACTAAAAAATAATACTAAATAATATAGAAATGGTAAACCACTCCAAAGGTCCAAACTATGGAAATATCGGGTTTAAATAATCACAAAAAAAAAAAAAATTCATTTATCTACAATAATATTTTTTTTTGTTTGAAATTTGTTTTTATTTGCAATCTTTCGTAAACGATATTCAGCGAATTTGATTGTGCACTCTTATTACGTTTCTATTTTAATTTTAATGATAAACTCTGAACGGCAAATCCAGTGGATGCCGCCAATTCAATATCCGGGTTTGCTGGCTGTTGTCAAGCAGGTTGACTGCAAGATGATTAACATGACTTTCCACCCTGGAGATATATGAGTTGCTGATTCTTGCGATCTCCTCACGGATCATGGAGTCTGTAGATCTCTGTGTAGGACTGAGTTTCTCACGTATCAGAGAGCTCCAACAAGTTTACGCAGTAGTTTGGAATGAAGCCTTTGAAGGATCTCAACGTTTGAGCTTTAGGCAGAGCCCCAAAGCTGAATTCCATAAGTCCACACCGGTTTAAGTATGGGTTTATAGAGTAATAACTTGCTTTTCAGGCTTAGCTGCGAGCTTGATTTTAAAAGCCGGGACATTTTTAAAAGTTTTCGGTCAAGCTGTTTTCTTTTCAATTTTATGTGGGGCTGCATAGTTAACCTTTTATCGAGAGTGAGTTAGTTCAAGGTATTTCGCAGATGAGCTTTCCGGAATAGTGTCTCCATTTAGATTTATGGAGAAATAAGTGGGTTTATTGTTGGCACTTAACATAAGAATTTGATGCTTACAATCCATAAAATATCAAGTTGTGCTCAATTTTGAAAATGTTTAGTGTTGCAGGGTATTTCATAGTCGAATCTGTCCATCTTCACAGCCCTTACATGTTAATATTGTATTTTTAATAAAATATATGAACTAAGACACGCATTTACATATGATTTAAGTCTCACAGAAGTCAGTCAGTCAACATTGCAACAAAAGGAACGCGTGTATCTTGCCATTTCAGTTGGTTGGTCAAATTGGAAACAAAACCAAGCCTTTAAAACCCCCAAAACATAATAAAATAAAATAAAACAAAATAGTATACAAAATAAATAAAGTAACTCAAGGTGAAATTCACACTAAATGCCAAGAAAAGAAACAAATGAATATCATAGTCTTCAAAAAACAAATATAATAATAATAACTTTTTGTGGCTTTTTTTTGTCTTTTTTTTTTATTTTTTTTTTTTTGGTTATTTTTGTAATAAATAAAACTTAAAAGGTTTTAATCAACTCAAGACTTAATAGAACTATTAGCTAAATATACAAAAATAAAAAATAAATAAGCAAACCGCATGCAAAAATACCCCAAAAGCCCATTAGCCTGATGAGGAAAAACATGAAAAGTGTAAAGAAAAAAAGTTCAAAACCAAATGATTATGACATTTTGTGTTGTTGCCATTTTTGTCTTTTATTGGTAAGAAAAATGGCACAAATTAATTGAAGAGGAGGGGAAGCTAACATTAGTGATTTAAATGGCAATTCATTTGCTATCTTCTGCAGCAGACAAATCAATTTCTTTGTTTGAAATTTAAATATTAACATTGATAGACATTGAATTGTGTCAAATTGTGTTGACCTCTGGGGATGATGGACAAAAGTTCAAAAACATATGAAAATTGTGCGTGTTCGTGCAGGTGACACCGTCAAGGCTACTTACTTAATAAGTAGAATTTTCTACGACTCAAACTAAAAAATTCAAATGTGCCTGAAGCCCTTCATTAATTCCTTATACTCTTTGACCTTTTCAGTTGTTTATTTGCTTATTAACCACTAAGGTGATGAATCAGAATGTTCAATAAACCAACGAAACCCGAAGTATGTAGATTTTAAATAGAGTAAAGAGTACAAAGCGGCTTAGAAGGTTTAATTTTTGCTTCAAACAAATTAATTTCTTTTAATCCAGTTTATTGACTTGTATTTAAGACTTAAAAATGATTTATTAACTTCGATTTAATTAATATTTCTTATATGTTTTATACAACCTGATGCAAAAAACTGATCTAATTAATATGTTGTATTATTTTGTGTGCAAGGTATATAATAAAATATAAAATATTATGATCGATATAATTATTTAAGGAGATGTGAATTAGAATGGACAAATTTTAAGACCCATGGTTCTGATATTGTTTTGATTAGTAACATCTGTTGATAAGAAAATAAGTACATACATACACATACTCGTATATCAAAACGCAAAGAACTTTCTAACTTCACTAACCTTTCGTCAGTTCTTTCATTTAAAATCCTACTAAATATTCATTTGACACAATTTTGATGCATCATAAACTTTAATATTTAAAATAATATTGATTTTTATATTATATTCTAATAATTTTCTTAGGAAATACACATGTGAACCAACACAGTTGGACATTTACATCATAATAATTTCATTTGAACTATTTTTTTCATAATGGAGAGAATGGGTTAAACCAAGAACTATGAGTAAACATATCGCGTCAGTGTGTCGACGACCGCCAATGAATGAATTGTGAGCCAAAAGGGAGGCCTGGGTTGCTAGGCCTTCAAGACCAAAGACCATTAAACCAAGCCAAGCCCCAAGCCTTCCCAACCCAACCCTTAGTTAGTTTGCATATCCATTGCCATTGGAAAGGTGCCACTAAACTCTTGGGCAGCAATGCGACGCAATTACTGTCATTGAATTGGAAATAGACTGGCAAACAAAGAGTCAGTCATAGAGTCAAACAGGCGGACAATATTATATGACATGCGACGACCATGGTGGTATCGCGTTGAGCTGCACTGAGCTGTGCTCAGCTAAGCTGACTAGTGAGAACGCATTATAATTTATATTGACAGAAGGAACGTTTCATACTGTGTTTTGTACCTACAATTTGTCATATACAAATTGTATCGATTTTCTTTCGTTTTTTTTTTTTTTGTAAGTGGAAAATTCTATGTTTGTATTTTTATTTATTTACTAAAGTAAATAAATAGTACACAAAAACATACACGGCAGCCAAAACTTGTTGTTGTTGGTTTTTTAATGAGATATTTTTCATTGCATTTCATTTGAAGCTCAAATACTCAAAAGATAAAAACACATGGACATAGCAGTACAGAAACTTTTAGATAAAAAAATTAATGGGTTTTACATTTATTATATATAAAAATTGCATGTATGAGTATGTGAATAAGATACTGGGTATATTTGTCAGTAATGAACAATGGAGCTGGTGGTGTGATGTGTCATAGAATAAATAACAACATTTTTTATATTTTTATCGCAGCTTGCCACGAGCTACCCATATCAATATCTAATGGCAAAAAGCCACGCACCCGTGCTGCTCTATAAAGTAATGGTTAGAGGGGGCCCTACCTTCTTCTTCTTCTCTTTCTCTTTCTCTCTCTCTCTCTCTCTACATGTATCTCTCTATAGTATTGGTATTACTATTGTCGATGATAAGGTAAACACCTACATACAATCACTTGGTTGCCATTTTACACTACTTTGTACTTTCTTCAATTATCAATTAAGTTTGTCTTTGAATATTAAATTTTCACAATTTGTTGATTTGGCCATGAACTTTTCTTTCATTTCCCATTGAAATTCAAATGACAATTTCCTTATGCTTCAATATATCAAAACATTTCCCAAATGTATCTCAAACTATTGTTTTTCCTTATTTTCAGTACGTTAAACTTCAGTTCAAGGTGTGTTTATATTGTATATAGTTCGTGGTCGTTCAAGTACAACCTACGCATTTTTAGAGTAAATAAATTGTATTTCACTTGGGATTTTTTTTTTTTGTGTCATTAGCATGATATGACTATGACTAGTCAAGTCAAGTTCAATTCCGAAATTTCATTTCCATAAAAGATAGTATCCTAAGAGGTAAGTGTGCTCATTGTAATAAGTGGTTACAGTTGTCTATGTAAAAAAAAAAAATATTGAGCATTTCATCGCTTGAGTTGTTGTTGACCTTTAAGCAATTGTTTTCTAATCTATTATATTTTGAAAACTTAAATATTCATTAGTTTATGACATTGTTCACCATTGTCATTGTTTTTGTCTTGAATTGAATGTCAGTAACCATTGGCAAAGGACAAAAATTTTGTTGAACTTTAGTTCTTAGATCATTCATTCATATTGAGATGACGTAATTATTGTGCAAATACATAAATCCTGTTAAGTCACAATAAATGATTTCATCATCATCATCATCATCATCTACAAAGGAAATTACACACAATATACATTTTGTTGAATGTACATACAAGAATAAGTAAGTAAAAACTTGAATAAAATTATTATAAAATATTTTATGAACAATTAACATAAATAACTTATGACTTCGATCATATTACTTTTAAATACAAATATGTACTTACAAATAGAAATAGAAATAGACTGTTACGATAATCTGAGTGACTTGTCCAGAGTTTGTATTTCATAGTTTTTGGTTAGGTTTAATGCCATAAGGAAAGTTAAGCATTGAACCACTTGGTTAAGAGTTTAAGCTCTATGACTCTGCCTAATAGTTTTATAACCAAATTGTATATTTCAAGAACCTTTGATTCCTAAGGATAACATCGAATTCTCTATGAAATAGAAGAAAAATGTATAAAAAAGACTTGACAAAAGAGATTCTCGTAGTATTTGCAATAATTTACAAGGTAAAGACCCAACTATGAAATCAAAAACAGGCTTATTGTCACCTTGCAGGTCAGAGGTCCGATGAATCATTAAGATGAGAGGACATAATCAATCTCAAGTCAAATAAATACATAGAAAATACTTAAAAAAATACTCTTTTAATATATGTATTTTCAAAAAATGATGTCCTAAGTATGAAATCGTAAACAGAACTATTGCCATGTATTCAATGACAAAATATCCTAAAAATTTATAGGTAAGATGAAAGAAAATTCCTAATAAAATATAGCTACAAGCTTTTAAAAAGAAAATCATGTTGCAATATAATTATAGGTATTTCATACATTCAAAAGGAAAGAAGAACCTAATATGATAACAAAAACCATTACCATTATTAAGTACTTTAAGAGTTACTATATTTCTGAATTTATATTCTCCGAACCGTATACCACTGTGGAATATACTTAGGGAATTTATAATAATTATTTGCCCTTAGAAAACAAAGGCTGCTTAGTGTACTGTGTATATATATATAAGCTTCTTACAACTTGAAAGGTTTATTTGATGGTGGCTAATCGGTACCAGGGTGAATGTTTTCCCTAGATCACAGACAATATTTTTTAATAAGTAGAACACAGATGATGTCTATCATACTAAGTATGTACATATGTACATGTATGAATCCCATTTAAATATTTCATAAAATTATGAGTAATTGTTTTCTTCTTTAGTTGTTCTATTTTACTATTATTCTATAATATTGTATAATCAATCAATCAATCAATATTATGTAAATTATTGTTCAACTTACTTCAATTTTACTGGAATAATCCGTTATAAGTTTTTCCTGTTGCTTGACAAGCTCTTCATTCTTCTCGAGCAAAGCTTTACCAAGTTCAGCTGCTAATAAAATATCGGATTCCTTTTGTTGAAGTTGTGTATAAACATCAACTTCCGGTTGTTCATGTTGAATGGATGATGTACGGGCCTCCATAGCGGTGATATAATCCTCTAGATTAATTGAACCAACAATGTTTGTATCACTCATAAACGGATTTCTTGTTAATGTTGATGCTGCAAATGTTGTTGGTGATGTTGATGTTGTTGCATTAGTTGCAGTAACTGTTGCCATTGTTGTTGTTGTTGTTGTTGTTAATATTGTATCACGATGTAGATGATGCAGATGATGATCACGTTTGGATTTAAGAGAATGCGAAATCGAAGAAGCGGTATTTAGCTTTGGTTTATGCATGATTTATATGAGATAATAACAATAATAATAATAATAGTAATGATCTTGATATTGATGATAATGACGGCGACATTAATAAACGAAATGATTTAAATGTTGATGCTGATGATGATGATGATGAGGATGATGATAATGATACATACACAGATACATTGGTAATACAACGAACGGCAAGCAACGGATGTGGATGTTTAAAGTTGATGTTGATGTTTTCCTTTCGTTTATTATCTTTTAATTAATTTTAATAAATGTTTTGATATTGTTTTTTTGACGTTAGGTTAAAGAAAGACAATAAGTTAATGGTTTTTCTATAATTTGCCAATAGCCAGTTTAAATTTGATACAAATTTTTCAAATGCAATGCAAGTTGATTACGTAGATAAAATAATAATAATAATTTTGTTTGATGATGCAGCAACATCTTGTGGTTCTTTTTTATTTAATCGATTATGAAATCCTTCCACCAAATTTCGATATTTACACTCATTTCGATCGATTGCTAAGGTCAGTCAATTGTTGATTATGTTTTATATACAAAATGATGACTCCACAACATTAGCCTTCATATGGTTACTTTGTTTAACCATGAAAGAAAGTACTAAATACAAGATTGTACTTGGTTTTAGGATATTTGAAGAAAGCACGAAATGCGATATTGGATTTACGTTAATGTGAGTAAAACTAAAACCGGCATGAGGTCACGTAAGAACTTTCAAGCACGATTACTTGGTTGAGTTTGTTTGAATGTTGCTTTCTTGTAAGACATACATATAGTTATAAATTGTAGTTGTTAAGGAAAATATGATATTTTGGTTATAAATTCAAGCATTTTTAAGGGTTAAAATACAAAAAGAAGCCACACTTTATTTTGATGGGGGGTTTTTATTTTTTGCTGCTGAATATTAGCCACGTTATGTTGTTTTAGTTAATGGAATATTTAAAAGAGAGAACTCGATGAATTTTTTATTATATGATTTTGTTGTTGATTTTGGTTTTAATATATAAAAAGGAAAAATTTATAAATTATTTAATACACACTTTTCTTCTTTTTTTGGTGTTGGTGTTGGTGTTTTTTTTTTTTTGGTGTTTTGATGAAATACAAATTATATTTATTTTGTTTTTGTTTTAAATTCACGCTTAGTTGCCTTTAAAGTAACAATGCACACACACACACACATTCACACTAATTACTTCTGCAACTCAGTTGTTGTTGTTGTTGTTGTTATTATTATTATAATATTTGGTTTTAATTTTTTGGCTTAAACTTAATAATTTTAGCCAACTTTATATCGTGTATAGATTTCTACATACAAAAACACTGATAGACACACATAATACAAGATACAAGAGGAACGCGGCGTATAACCTCCTCAAAACAGACAACAGTTTTTATTATTATTATTATTATTATTATTATTGTTGTTGTTATTGTTACTGTTGCTATATTTCCGTTATTTATGTCACTTTACGAAATTATTGACAAAACAAAGCAAAAAGCATAAAGAAATGATTTTTGAAAATAACACAAAATTTATTTATTTATTTTTTTGTATTTTCGTTGTTAAGCATTTTGTTCTGTTTTTCTTGATTTCGCGCTCAAAGCCAAAACAAACTCACAATCACAAATTTGAACTAAAAAAGAACACAAAATACTTGTATGTAAGTATTATAATTCCAATTTCTTAGTCACGTTAAGGCCACCAAATCATTATAGAGTATTGAGAAGTTTTGAACTCGAACTTCCACCAAATTGTTGATGATGATAGATAGTTTTGTTATTTCATTTGAAAGAAATTCATATATTTTGATTGATGTCGTCTGTCGGTCTGTCTAAGCGATATACAACGACAATGACTTCAATGACACACACATACACACAATCACACACTATGTATTACCGCTGTCCGTAACGTATGCGATTATAAAGTTTTTATTATTATTGCTACTACAATTTATTGTATGTGGTTTTGAACTAAAAAAAAATGTACCGCGTTATTATTATGTATTTCCCAATGAATATGAATGAATACATGTAGTAGAAGCGACGGCAGCGACGCAACGAAAACGACAACGGTAACAGCACGACTGTTGATTGTTAACTGTTTAGGAGGAATTGGCTAAACAAATGAGTAACCAAGCCAACCAACCAAACGAACGTCGAATGAACATACGAGTATAACGAACTTACTTAGGCTGCAAACAACCACATGACAAATTGTGATTGTTTTGTGTGTTTCAGTATAGTGTGGGCTCTTGCCATTCACAACAACATTCACGTGAATGGCATTGTGGAGTGAATAGCGGTTTTTGGATGAGAGTGAATGGCAACTATGGAATAGGAGTCATATATTTTGCACTGACGCACGTCTGTTGCTGTTTTGTCTATAAATATTGTAAAAACTTCTTTTTTTTTTTTTCATTGCCGCGAAAAAGAATGATTTCAATTCAGTGCCGAAAGGAATTAAAATTAAATTGTTTCGTTTTATTTTTTTTTTCTATTGTATATTTTGCATATTTTACCCAGTGACTTGAATTGAATTGCTTTTTAATATTTTTCTATATTTTTATGTTATTTTTGAATGGTTTTCTTACAAACATTTGCTATCACATGTCTCCCCCACAATAGTGCAAATTAAAGATTTAGATATTGGTATCATGTATTCCATACTCACAAAATTGTCGAGAGTGACATGCGATTGAACGAATTTCGTCGGTAACAATAAACCATTGTTGGCATTAAAAATTTTAATTAAATTCAATCATTTTAAATTCCATTATGATTAATTAATCTTAATACTGTATTTAATCATTAATTTTCAATCGTTAACCACATTAACTTTGGGTACTGCAACTGCAAAAACTCAATGGTCATGTGCCTACTTATGTCAATTAAAACAATCAGCTGATGTCTTTTTCAGGAGGCACATGACCTTCAACCAATCTAAATATTTACCATTCATTGTTGTCATCGATTTGCAAGCACTCATGCTGTCATTCGAATGACTTGTATTGAATGGTAATTTTGTGTAAATGTAGCTTTACTTATATTACTCATTCGCTCGTACGTAGAATGAAGTTTCTATTGTAGTTGTTCGACCAAATGAAGTACTTACTAACTTGTTAAGAGTATAAAAACGTAAAGAGACTAAAAGAGCAATGAATGAGAAAAGTTTATAGTTTCAAAGAGAAAAAAATTTATTATTGCAATGCAAAAGTAATGTATGTATGTAATACCAGTAAGGTGGAGAGGAGTATTGTATGTAGATAGATAGGTCAATAAATCTTATTGTACATTAAACATTTCTTCTATGATTTGTTCTTCTGAATGTCGTGCATGTTAATTAGATTATTATCTCCTCCTCTAACTGTCGTTTTATATATAAATTTTTATGCAGATTCATTACAATTTTTCTTTCATTCAATGATTCATCAAAAATATTTTTATTTTATTTATTAAGCGGCAGTCAGGGCTCATAATGCTCTACAATGTTATTATTTTCTACGATCAAATATCGTAAGAAAGAATGAATGTGTCGACTATGTGGATCAAGGCCTGAAGACATCGGGCAGCTGCCTGATGCTTTGTCTGCTCCATTGTAGTAAATAGTCAAACTGTAGCCCTTTGAGGCCTCGATTGGGGTCACCTCAAAGGTGTGAAAGGTAATCCTCAACTACCTCCAGGTTCATGAGTTGAAGCAGGGTTGAGTTTCTAATATACCAAGGGCACCCTGTTCTTATGCGCATTGTCTGGTTCTGCAAGACTTGTACTCTATTCCGTTGGGATTTTGCAGTGGTTCCCCAAATGTGGGTACCGTATTTCTTAAATCGCGAAGACATTTTCTAATTAATAGTGATACAGTCACTCTAAAGGTTCTCTAATATTTACATATGCTTTCAAAGGTTTTTGCCACATAGTAATCTATAGATTTAAAACGGTTTACGACATCCGCACAACCAGAAAAGTACAAAAAAAATGTATGGAAAGAAATGAAAACTGCATGTACCAATTATTTTTGCCATATGTGTATATTCTGCTCAGGCTCAAAAATGTTTCTCTTTCTCCTTTTGGATCTGTCAGATTGTTGTTAGATAAGATGTTTAGAATTCATATTTTGACAAGATCAGACGGAAGGTAACACGACTCAACTTTATCCAGACTTACGTAAACTTGATGTCTGTAAGAATTGGTTTAATTATATGAAAATATTGCCAATTATTAAGATTTAAGTTTCTGAAATGTCGTCATACTGGTTTTCTGATGATTATGATGGTAACCTTTAAGAGAGAGAAAGCACTTTTACTCTTTGCTTAGGACATTTGGCTTACACTCTCGACTACCACCACTCACACACAAAAATACTCTCATTGCAATTAGACCTTCTGCAGCAAACAACAAAATCAACAATCCGAAGACAAGCACCCATCAGCAGTAATTATCTTCTTCCCTTTTGTGTTGTTACTCTTTCAGGTTTCCTTGGCAATAAGAATATTGACAGACATTTGTATATGGTATATGGTATTGTACTACACGGAATCTGAGGTTGCATTTTATAAAGTTTTTTGCTCTTTTTTTTACTCTCATCATACTCTGTTTTCAATCCTTATTCACTCGACTGGGTGCTCTTTCCTTTCGCATTGTTGCAACAACACCTAAATGTGACCTTATTTTTGAACCTTCGTACCACCTATCTACTACTATCATGTCTGCATTCGTAAGTTTGTATTTAAAATTACTGCATTCCTTGCTTTAATATTGTAGATTTTCTTTTACTTTATGTGTTAAAGGCCACTTCCTATTTGGCATAATTATCCTAAGAGACTATCCAGATAATTACTCAAACTTCCGTTGAGCGGTTACATTTTTTAATTACCTTTGAAATACCACGTTCATTCTTGATTAGTCTTTCATTTTATAAATTAAAATGTTACACAGATGATGAATAAAGTACAAATTATCGTAATCATGTATCTAACTATGAGTACATGTGTGTCTGTCTCTCTGTTTGTATGCGATAGATGGAGTACATTGGCTTTTCTACATTCTATTTAGTAGTTTTTGGACTTTTAACTCTAGTTTTGTTTTTTTTTCTCGGTTGACCAATTGTTAAAGTTGTTGTTGTTGTTGTTGTTCTTTTTTGTATCTAGTATTTGTAGTTTCCAGTTTAGAATTTAGTTAGCAAATGTGTTTCTTGTTTTTTGTCTTTTTTCTTTGTTGTTTGTCAGTTGGCAATTCTCACGCCCAGTTTTTGTTCGGTTTTGGTTAGTTTTGTTGAACTGAAACTAAAGACTAACCTTTTTACGGTATTTTGACACAACCATTGAGTTTAAAGTTTGTATATGTTGTAATAATAATACAATAATAATATTTTTGGGTATGTTTAATGAAATGTTTTCATATCTCATACTGGGAGAGAAAAAAAACACGAAATTATTTGAATATATGAAAATAAAAAACAAAACAAAAGCAAGCACAGAGTCCAAGAGGTGTGCAACAGGTTCAAATGATTATAAAACACCCAAATTGAAATTGGTTTATGATTTACAATCATCTTTTGCTTACTCTATATACAACATACCTACATATACACATACATATGTATTCATTTTACTCTCTTTTCCTTAATATCAAATTTTTTTTTTTTTTTTTTGTATCTATGACTTTTGTCCTACATAAACTCAGCACGAATGATGCGCACTACATACGAGTAGAGTTAGTAAGCTGATGATGACCGCCAAAGTGACACGTCCTTTCTAAAAAAAAAAAAAAGCGCAGAAAATCAAAAAGAAACCTTAGCTGCTTCTGCTGTTGCTTCTTGTGCTGCCACTGACCAAATATCGAATGTCTCTGACATACCCATGATATAGTAGTTGCAACAACATCGACATTATTGTCTTTAGTCGCAAAAATTGCGATTGTGGCCAAAAATGAAAAATAACAAAAGCTAAAGCAATTGCAACAAAAAAATAGCAAAAAAAAAAACACCCATCAAAATAAATAACTCATAAAAACAATATATTTATGTACAATATGTACGATGAAACGAAGACTGGTATAAGGTACAAATAAGAGAAAGATACTTGTAATAAAAACATGAAATAAAAACAGAATAAACTAAATAAAAGAACTAAAGAAACAAAACAAAAGTAATAAAGCTTTGTGGCATATTTCCCTATACAAAAATTCGCTCGACTCATAACACAAAATCAAAAACAAGAAATATAAATGCAACATAAATACACGACAGAAGTTTATTAGATATCCCCGACTTTCAGATACCCAATATTCTATTAAAGCTCAGATTTGAGTGCAATGGTCATGTTGTTCTATTCCATAAATAAACCAATTTAGATATATGCATTTAATATTGAAGTTATCCAAAATTCTTAGAATAATTAAAGACTCCTCTTTGTGGTATATACATCAGAAAAAAGGTAAGAGCATTGAACTTAAACGAAGCTATACACAAAAACTGGTCAAAAATTCTAATCTAGATCTCTTGTTACTACAAAATTTCTTACCGCTTGTGTTAAAACAATTGTAAAGTCCTTTTATTAAAGCAAATTCCTCAAACACAAATAGGAGGCTCACAAAAAAAAATTTCGTTTTTTCGTAAAGTAAACGCAATCAGTAATGCATTTTTATCTCTCTCTTACTCATGCTTAAGCATTCATTCTCTACGCTGCATCCCCCCACTACGTCTCTGAAGCATAAAAAATATTCCCAGAACAGGACTCGAACCCCACGTCCTCAGTTTGCAAGTCCTACTCTCTAACCACTACGCAACGGAGACATTTCAATTGTATTTGCCTAAATAACTCCAATATCAAATTTTGATTTTCGTCACATTTGATTTTCATATTTTTCGCTAAAGAAGTTTCACATAAAAATTATTCAGTAATGTTGCGATCATATTTCAAGATGCAAGTTTTTATATACACATTTTTCATAAGTATTGTACTTAAACGATTTGGGATCCTGAAAACCTAGGAACCCAAGTAAACTTCATTTCTTTCTTTTAGGTTTTTTTTTTTATAAGAAGATTGGGATCATTCTAAATATATACAAGTTTGAAATACCTTTTATGTTGAATGGAAGTGTATATTTTAAAGAAATAAAACATAAAATAAGAACGTCGACAACAAACAAGACTTGACTAAAAACAATAAACTAAAACAAAAACAAAAACAAAACACGTTAATATGTACATAAGTATTGTAGTAATGTTTACAAGATTCTACAGCGCAGTCATGAGGGGTAAGACAACAAACGGAACAAACTTGGATATACTACAGACAGTCGGATGGTTGGATATCATCGCCCAAGACTCAAAAGTGCCTACAAACGAGAGTGAGTGAGTGACTGAGTTCACTTCAGTTGGAATTGAGGCGCAAGAAAAAGAAACTCAAGAACGTTTCAACCGAATGATTATTGCATATGACTTGCGGCCTACAGGGCAATGGACAAAACAAGAATCTGGTCAATCATTAAGTAAATACACTGGAAAAAAAGTTATGGGATCTCTAAAAAGAATTACTTCAACATGATCAGTGGGAGATAAAAGGAACTGGCGAAAGTTCAAAACTAAGTTTTAGGTTAAAGATCTGGTGATCTTAAATACATTTAAAGAAAGCTTCAAGCTCGTGAAGATGAAGATGGTTTCAAATAAGCTCAATCGTTCTTTGCTGAGGATCATTTAACATCTCATAACTTTATACATTTCTCTCCTTATACAAGAATTGTTTAGAATGATAAGCGGAAGCCGACTACTTAAACATAAAATATAACTTGATTCTAAACATATGTCAACGGCAAACGGAAATTCTCTATGGGCCAAAAAGAAACCGCCTTTTTAACCAAAAAATCATCATCAACTAACTATAAAGAACTCAACTTAAACAAAATAATAAAAACAAACAATCAAAAACAAATAGTTCCACTTGAGCAACCGCAACTATCAAGACCTCTGAAAATGGTATTTCGTAAATGACCAAAGAAATAAAAATAATAAGAAAAAAATACACCCTAAGCAAACAATTGAAAAAAAAAAAAAATGTAGCAACCAACAGTTGGCATAACCTTCATAGAAGTAAACTTCTTTCCTAATAATGGCAAAGACGAAACCGAAATTGAAGCCTATGCCAAGTTATGTACATAGGTATGAGGTATGTAAGTAACTTACGAGACATCCAATACTATACGTGTAACTAGTAATAGTAATTTTTATCCAAGTATACAATGACTACAAAATACTGAAATCTTCCAAAAGTAAGCATTCGAGTGAGTGAACGAACGCACGACTGTCAGAGTTCAGTCAGCTAAGACTGGCAAAGAATGCAATTAGACCAAGAGCCCATGCCGACCTACCAAACAGAGTAGCATCCCAACCAAGTACAATATAAGCATATGAATGTATCTATGAAGGTATCAACGTCTGTAAGTGGAGCTAAGTGCAGCTGTTGAATTATTGTGCATGTTCAATTTTATTAGCTTTTGTTTGCTATTTACGAGTAGATTTAGATGCTTCTACTTTAGTACTTAGATTCAACTCTTTGTAGGTTTCTGATAAGGCAAGGCAAAGCACCTCGTTCTCTATTGTGTTCATTTTACCATTCATTCTACAAGTATCTTGTTTTGTTTTTTTGTTGGAGCTATTGCTATTTGTTTCTTTTACTGTCTAATAAATTTTATTTTTTCTGGTTTCTTATTCACTTAAGTTCTTCACTTTCGAAAAACGAAAAATACACTGAAAGAGCATAAAAAACCTTACAATGAAAGATCAAATTGGTAAAACAAAACAAAAGAAACTGACGACAGAGAACACGTTAATACACTCTTAGTATTGGTTCTCTTTAACAAACAAATAAAAAAGTATCTGAAGCTCTCTTAATATACTTACTAACTTTTGTGGATCGTATGAAGGGGTATTTTCATGAAAAAATATGTGATGATGAAAGCATACCATTTTTTGAAGAAAAAAAACACAATATGAGGGTATGCTTATTTTCAAGAAATCAATCAAAGCTGGAGAAATTACCAAAATAAAGGGGAATTGACACAAGTATAATAAATTATGAATGAAGATATTTAGTTTCCAATTAATACTTTTCTTTTCATGCTAAGTTTTTGAAAATATACAGTATCTCAAGAGGATAACCAACATTTTCTTCTAAATTTAAATCTTAATTTTTATATATTTTCGTTAACAGTTAACATAAGCTTGAAACATGTGCAAAGCCCAGTGGCCCCCATAACCGGGCCAGGAATTGGAGTCTTCCAATATATTTTCGCAGTCCACTGTACTCATTTAGATTTTTTGACAACTGTTACTGAGCTGATTAATCCCTGGTTGTTGTTCAGATAGAAATCATTCTTATATAGTTTCTATTCGCTATTCATTTTTATGAATTACAGTTTCGACTCTACAATGATTTAAACACAGACATCCCGACTTTGTTCTATCTGACAAACTGTTGGTTTGCAACTTTTGAATTTTTTGCATTGTTAACTTAACCGAATACTGGTTATAAAACTGGATATATGGAACCCCACTTTGAGGCACAGCAGTAAAATCCAAAGTTGAAATACTTGAAAGAGTTCAATCCATGCTCCCCTGAAAACTTGTTGGACTACGTCAAAAATTCAGTTTCGCACCGAGATCTTCGCATACTAACATTGAAATAAGAAATCGCTAGGTATAGTAAAAACTATAAAAAACGATTAGAAAATCATAACCAAGTAATAACATTCAATCTTTAAGACAATACCTGCGATGATATGAGAAGACTTAAACGGTGTCACGCATTTCACTTACCATTTGGAGCATCATGGGCGATAACGAACCTTTTGGACGCTGGGGGTTTTCACGGGAGCAGTCGAATGCTCAGGGTAAATTAAGGAGCATTGGGGCAATCAAACGGAAGACAAATTTTAACATAGAAATCAGCGCTGTCCAACCCGCTGCTGAAGGCAAGTAACAGTGCGGTCCATTACGTCTCTTAAACTTAATAAAATTAAATATTATGGAGGGCTTTAGGACACTACTTTTTTACAACTCAAAGTGGGTGATGGGTGGTGATGTCTTTATGCAAAATCTCTATTTATAGTGACGCTATCTTTTGGCGAGACAACTACATTTGGCATTGAAAGGAAAGCGCTATGCCGATATTGAGTCTATACAAAAGGCGTCGAATGATGCTACATTATCGCTTATAAAGCAATAACTCGGGTTCTAATTGTCCGTTGGTCATGAAATTTTTACTCCCGTCAAAAGTTAGCGTCACTATAAATAAAGATAATGAAAAAGTCTCAGTTTACTTTGCGACCGGCCTTGTATATATCTGAGTTGCTCACTTACCAAGGAACACTTGTTTTACTATTTAGAATCACAGGCTGGTATCTTTTCCGTATCAAGGTTTTAACGATTTTATAGTCATTTAGTTCTATAATTCCAATTGTATGTATCTAATAGGACAAAGTACATACTTCCTAAGATCTTATTTCCAGGTTTTGGGCCGATCTAAGAAAGATGAATACATATATCCGTCACATTTGTTTCTATATAAAAAGTAATTTGTAAGTGATCCATGACCAACAAACTACGGTACATAGTCCCGATCTTCATGGGAATAATAGCATTCTATACATAACAGAATCATAGTGTTGTGAAAAAATATTAATGCAATTGTCGCACTCATTTCTTTCGTTATCAAGCTACCTCGATGATGATCCTCAATTCACAGAATCCCGAAGTGTAGCAATCCTTCAAGATATATTATATTATTTCTACCAATAATAAAATTCATAGAATATATTTTTTTTATTTGTATCCGAAATATATTTTATAATTTCGTTAGTAAAAAAAAAAAAGAGAATTAAGGAAAATTATTGGAGATTTTTTTTTTTATTTAAATTATTGTAATAATACCCAAATAATTTAAACTTTGATTATTTTACTAAATTATTGATGTAGATTTAGCATTGATTGAAATTATAAAATCTAATCAAAATTCCTTTTCAAGTTCATTGGGCTTAACAAAGGACTTTTGGACCAAGTTTAAAATACTCGTACAACAAACAGACCAAAGGTAAAAATCTAAAATCATTTTGTGCAATTCTAAGTGTATAGATTTGTCTTCTTCATTCATTCACAACATATCTAGCCTATCTATATAAATTTGTTTTCTGTGTGTGTATAAATATATATAGAACATCTTATAGCGAACATTGCGTGAGAGTAGATCGGATATTCCACAAAATGAGTTACTTAAAGCCATAAATTGCTACCTGACAGATGACAGACAATTACTATAGTACAACAATATTTTATATCACCACCACCACCACTCCCGATGATTTACAGTTTCAGCACGCGTTTCACTTCAACAGTGGGAAATGTAGCAAATTCACAGTGTGCTGCACGATGGGGTTTGCGTTGCAAATATTCACCGAGAATTTCAGAAGCCAGGTGGGAGGCACGTGTTGTAATTTCAGCCTTTTGCGGCAACTGCTGGTGGCGACGCTGCATTGCGACTATTGTCGACGGATTTGTCGCAGAATTTTGTGGTTGCGCCTGCAGCAATGAAAGCACCCAAGCGTGCTTCATCTTGGTCAACTCGGCATCCAGTTCATTAATGCGTTTATCCTGCGGTTGCGGCACGAAAATTGGTTCGAATTTCTGCAGTTTGTCGCGTATTTCCTGTGCTTGCAAGCGAATTCTTGTATTGCGTTCATTATTGAATGCCGTCTTTAATAGTTGCAACTCTTCCGCCACAATTGGGGAACTGGTTACTGTGTGGTGTGCAGTATAGGATGCGCCACCTGCACCACCAATGCTGCTAGACGTAATGTTGTGCGAGCTATCCAATGAAATGTTTTTGCCTCCACTCGTATTTAGTTTAAGTTTGTCACGTAAATCGCTCTTTTCGCTTTCCAATTCATCTATGTCTTTCTGCAGATGGTCCATGGTCTCCTCGAATTCCTTCTCCTTCTGTTGAAGCAGTTGACTTGCTTCTTCGTATTGTCGTTTCCACTTGTCAACCGCATGCTCATATTCGCTTTGCAGCACTGAAAGTTTCTTCTCAGCGAGATCTTTACGAATTTGCATTTCAGAAAGTTCGTTCTGCTTCATTTTCGCCGCAAGTTTTAGTTGTTTGATATCAGCCTCGCGGTTTTCCAATGTAGCAGCGAGCACATTCTTCTGCTCCAATTGCTTTTTGATTAAACCAGCGCGTACAATGATCGGTGAAATAGGTTTCTCTTGCTTTTGACTGGCCGCTGACATAATCTCATATTCCTTGTCAAGCAAATGTTGAGCTATGTGCTGCATATCGTTATTGGCTTGAGCTAGCAATGATTTAAAGTTATGCGTGGGACCGCGATCATCCTGCTCGTAAATGCGTTCACAGGCCTGTGATAATAACTCCCAATATTTCGTTTGGGCAATTGTATGCTCTGCGGTATTATCGCTTTCGATGGAAGTGAGTATGACCTGAACAGCTTGCTTTGTAGCTTGATGCATGGCGGACATGATGCGACTCAGAGCGTGTGAATGTTGACGCATCGCCTCCACTTTGTGTGCTGACAGACCGCACTTAATGACGTGCAAATCAGTTGGCAAACGTCGCTTTATCAATTTAACCTGTTGTCTAATGGACTCCATGTGTTCGTTAAGGAATTGTATCAACAACATTGAATCACTTGTAGCACCTGCTTCTTCAATAATAACACGTGCGGTAGCCGTATCACTTAGTATTGACTCACAAGCTGAGCCCAACGAAGCAACACAATCGCGTATCATTTGTATCTCATTAAGCAGATCCTCACCAGCCAATAATACCGAATTCATAGCATTGAAGAAGGCAACACACTTTTCAATGTTATCTGTTGATGAATTCTCATCGAGTTGATTGGATTTCAAAAGCTCAATTATACCATCGACTATCTTTTCCTGTGCTATCATTTCCGGCAGTGAACTTCCGGCACGTAGTAGTGTATCCGGCTGGCAGCTATTGAGCCCATAAAGAATTTGATGTAGGGCGCATTGCAAGTTGTGTATGTAGTGCAAGAGACGACATTTAAACGCAAACTGCTGCACGGCATGACCCTGTGTGACAGCTTCACGCGTTACGGATTCGACTGCAGGGAAACGTTCACGAGTCTGGCTGACAACAATGCCACACTTAAAGACAATACGTGATATTAACAAAATGACTAGTATTGAATCATGATCACCACCACGACTCATAAACGATTCCGGCATGAAGGCCGTAAGCATTTGGACGTGCTCATTGGCTTGCGTCACTTCGATTTGACGCAGTTGAACATCGATTGCACGCGTGTAAGCCTTTGATTCAGCAAACATTTGTTTATAATCGATTGTTTCGCTTGCGATCTTCATGCTTGGATCCTGCAATGATTTCTGTTCATTGTTTGCCGAACGATCCCGCAATTCGATCAATTGCTCGTTCAGTTTTTGCACAAGCTCACGGAATTTCGTTATGGTCTGATCACGATCGTAGATCGTTTCAATAGCAGCATCACGTTCACGCAGCACTTCCTTTTTGGCAGCATTTGCTAAATCCAATTCCTCACGCAAATCCAATTCTAGCTCATGGTTGCTCTCAACCAATTGTTCATGGACTTCTTCAAGAGCTTCTAACTGTGAGATCTCCTCTTCAAGCGTTTTCACTTTATCCTCCAATTCCATTTTCTTCTCGGCGAGTTGTTCGACCATCTCTTCGGCGCCCAGTGCAGCGTCAACTTGTTCCTTTGGAGCAGAAATTTAATTTTCAGTATTCAATTCTTGCATTATATTTTGTTAATTCTTTGGTAATGAACACTTTCATTATGGTTATGTTATGATGATGCTTGATGATTATGATTAATTTTGAAAATGAACAAAACAAAAACGAAAACTTTAAAGTAAACCAAAAAAGAATTAAAGGATTTTCGCTTTTACCTCCTGCAACCCACGTTTATGTTTGTTGGCCAGAAAAGAAACGAAAAACAATAGAGATTAGGTTCATGCGAAACCAAGATGATGACAAGAATAAAGAAAAGGGATCAACAATTATTAGCTGTGAGTAGTGACTACAAAGGAATGACTAAACACTACAAGTTGAGTCTTTGATTGAGCCCAACCTTATTGTTTTGTGATAAAAATACCAGTAATTAGACAGACATTGAAAGCTTTTGCAATGGAAAAGAATTTAAAATAAAAGCGAAAAAAGGGAACCGAAAATCAACAAAGAATGAGAAAGGTAAAAATGGATTAAGTGAGTGAGATAAGTGCAAATAATGAATATATAAAAAATTAGTATACATTAAAGCTAGAAATCCAATTGAAATGTGTTATGTGTTCTTGGTGAAATTGCTCCGCTTCTAACTACAAATCAATAAAAGATCAGATTAGATCAGTTTAAGACATACCTGCAAGTCGGCAACTGTCGCTTCGAGTTCATCGATTTTGGATGATAACTTCTCTTTTGTTCGCTCCAATTCGGCCACTTCAGATTTCTTTTGATCCAATTCCTTGGTCAATTTCTGTATATCATGTTTATCGTGCGCCGACAAATCGCGCAAACGTACAAGAGTTTCTTTGAGTCTTATATTTTGTTGCTCAAGTTGTTTAAATTCATATGTAGACATGCCACCAGTACTTCCATCACCAGACATATTACCAATGGAAGCCTCAGCTTTGTTTTGCATTTCTGAACGTAGCAGTTCCAAGTCAACTTGCAATTCTTCGATGCGTTCTCTTGCCGACTCGAGCTCTAACTGCAATGTATCTGCCTTTTCTTCAGCCATCTCTTTGTCTAATGTTATCATTTCAACATTATCCGATATGTCGGCCATCTCTTGAGCATGACGTTCTCGTGCCTCGATGGCATCCTTAGCCTCCTGCTTGGCGCGTTGTAGTTCTTTTTGAAGTGAAGCTTGTGCGGCCATAATTTTTGTGCGAAACTCTTGCATCTGCTCGAATTGTATTTTCATTTTATCGAATTCTCGTAAACGCTCCTTGTCCTCATTGCGTCTCTGCTTCAGTGTCTCCAGTTTTTCAGTTAGATCAGCAATTTGAGTTTGTAAATCCGCGTTGAGCTTTTGTGACTCCAACAATGCAGCTTTTTCTTCAGCAGAGCTGCCACCAGTTGCATTTGGCGGCGTTGTAAACGACGGTGAACGCATCGGTTGCGAAGGCGTAAACTGTGGCTTTAGTATTTCAAGAAAACCAGTCTCAACAAATGAGGCTCGTTTCGATGAGGCATGGGAGCCATTATTATTGCCAGTACCACTTCCCGCACTACCAATGCCACCGTTACCGCTCTCTACCGGCTGCCGCCGTTGCCAATGATGAAATGGACGATGAAACTTTATTGTGTGCTGGCGCCAGTGATTTACGTGCAATGCTTGTGTTGCTTGCTGTTCGCTCATTGAGTGAGGTGGCGAGTTGTGTACGTGAGCCTACCAATGACTGACGACTGGATGAAAGAGAGGCGCGTGAACCACTCAGCCGTGCCCTTGTGGGTTGTTGAGACGTTGGAGTGGATGTACTAACATCCTCGGATGACGATTTTTTGCTTGAATCCGGCGCAGCTCCAATTACACGCAATTGCGTCGGTCGTACAAACATACCGTAATTCTCTTCACATTGGAAGTACGATTGGCCTTTAATGGAGCCATTGTTTTTGCCCTTCGCATCATCCAGTACAACGCCCACCCACTTGCCAACGGCAAAGCTGGTCATGCCAACATACGCAACCGTGCCATGCAGATCTTTGCCGGTGAGCTCGACACGAGCTCCTACCTTTAAAGCTTTCTCAGACATTTAGGCCAGTTTTATGTATGTGCTTAATGAAGTTGGCTATGCATTTGCAGATTATGTAGTGAGTGAGTGAGTCAAAGAGCGAATAAAAAAAAAAAAAATTAGCTTTGATAAGCAATTGCAAAAATCCAATTGTTAAAACTTACTCAATGAAAAATTCCAACTATAAACAGATAATATTGTTTTCACTGCCGTTGCAGCACAGGCCAATCCAAGAACCAGAAAATGTACGAACAACTAAGTACTACACGCAAAATTGGTAAGAGAATTGTTGACATCACATTATTAGTCAGCAGCAGAGCTCAAGTTGGCCCAAATTTCATTTTGAGTTTCAAATAATAATCTACTTACATTTCTCAATGCAACAAATGTGTAGGGTATCTTCTAAACGTTTAAATAATAAAACTTTTATAAATTTATTGCAATTACTTGTGTATGTTTTTTTTAATTTTAATTTCTTTCTCTCTTATTGACAATTAATTGCTGCCACAACTGTTTCTGTTTCTGCCCTAGTTGGCAGCTCCTACAAGTACAGTGGAACCGGTGAAATGGAATATTTGTACATATTTGTAATTTTGTTTAAAACATAATTACATTTTATTAAATAAGGACACTATTAAACTGTACTCTAATTGCATGTAATCAAACTTTTATCTACATTTCTCAACTTAAAATAAATGCTTGTTTAAATATCTTAAGTTAAACATTGTAATAATTTCTTAGTCGGAGTCCTAAATAAACAAAATATGATTTTCTCTAATTTCAAAATCTATATATTCATTGATAATTTACTATAATTTATGTGAATAGAAGACCAAAAAGACCAAACATCAAAGCCCAAAGGATTAAAAACCAAAAGGCTCGAAGAAGCTGAAACCAATATTGGCAAGTGATTCCAAGTGTTATCAAATTCAATACAGTGCTGCCAGAGTTATACAAAAAAAAAGTATTGCCAGGCAAATAATTGCATCAGCTGATTGGTGATAGTGACTATTTTCATACTTTTATTGTTCTTGTGGCAATTTTTGAAAAAAAGTGATTTGAGCAACAAACAATGGATGACGAGGAAGATCTACATCGCTATGGCACACCATTAGAGCCTCTGGCGAAAGGTAAGGATGTATTTTAACAATATTTTATTTCTTATGAATCCATTTTCGTATACGTTTATGTGTAGATGAAGTGCCTGTCAAGAAGCCAGTGTCTGTCGAGGATCAAATTGTCAAAGACGAAAATGGAAGACGCCGCTTTCATGGAGCGTTCACGGGAGGATTTAGTGCTGGCTTCTGGAATACGGTTGGTTCACTGGAAGGTTGGGCACCACAAAGTTTTAAAAGCTCACGTGAAGAACGTGCCGAACAGCGCACGCAACAACGCCCTGAAGATTTTATGGATCAAGAGGACTTGGGTGAATTTGGCATTGCACCACAAGGAATACGAACACGTGAAGAGTTTTCTAAGGATGAATATGCAGGAAGTCGTAAGCGAAAGTTAATGCAACCCAATGATGGTCCAATACCTGGTGTGCCGGTTCTAGAACAGCTTTATAAACCGGTGGGCGATAAGGTGGCTGTGCGTATTCTGAAGAGTATGGGATGGAAACCGGGACAAGGTGTTGGACCGCGGCAAACGCGAAAGGAAAAGAAGCAATCTAGAGCCCGCAATAAACGGGAGGAATACTTGAAACTACATTATGGCTGCAGTGAAGACGATGGATTGCGTACGATTGCTGACAATGGCAATAGTAATGGTGAAGAGAATAGCGGTAGTGATGAAGATGCCGAGGAAGAGATTACATTTGCTCCCGATGACTTTGAGCAGATTTTCTTTACAGTCAAAGATAATCGATTTGGTATGAGCTATACAGGTTTAAGTCGTGCTCCTGTTTTATCTAAAGGTAGCGATATTGCATCCACATCGCAACATATAAATCTCTTTGGGCCGCTTGAAGTGATGGATAAAAATAAGAAGCTTTCCATAAAAGGTCAAGCCTTTGGTGTTGGTGTATTTGAACAGGAGGATGAGGATATATATGCTCGTGAAGATTTATCGCGTTATGATTTCTCATTGGCCGGTGATGGCAAACCGAAGGCAAAGAAAGTGAAGCATATTCAAGAGCGAAATGTTATTGAAGGATTTTCAGAAGATAAGGACAGCACAATTTATAACGAGCCTTTTACCATTGATTTGCCACGTGATTTCAAACCGAGGAATTGGGCAATACGGAAAAGTCGTTTTGAGCCAATGGAACCAACACGATTGCATGAACTAGAAGCTAAAAATGAATACAAAAAGGCAGGTTTGGGGCGTCACGATTTAGATCCAGACAAACGTGCACAAATATTAGGTGAAGAAGTGGCTAAAACTGAAGAGAAAGTGTCTGAAGTAGCAGTAGCAGTAGCAGAAGAAAAACTAGAAGTGTCCGATAAAAAGGAGATAAAGAACAATAATGCAAGCGTTCGTACAAAGGAATTACTTGATCGAATCAATGCGACAAGTAATAATTTCACAAGTGGTGGCCTTATTACAGAAAAAGGTGAGGAAACATTGAATAAAACAACATTGGATGTAGCAAGTGAAGTTGAAGTGTCGCTTGAAGTACAATCTGATAACGCAAAATTGTTAGAGAAAGCAGCAGCAAAGACAAAACATTTGGGTAAGAAATGATAAACATAATTTCACTTGTTTCATTATTCATTGACAGACTTTTTAATTTATAGAATCTTCTATACCAAGTGGTGGATTTAAACCATTTATTAATGATGCAGCGAAACAGAAACGCTATGAACAATTCATAGCGAGTAATTTAAAAGTGGAGTCTGAGATTTTAAAGTTTTTAAGTGAAAGACAACCGGTGACACTGTCACCTTGGGATCGTGAAAAGGAAATGAAGGAATTCATACAAGCACGGAATATTTATAAGCCACTGGTTGGCATTATGTCTGATCGTTTTGTTACCGAAACAGTTGTTGTGCAAGAACCTGAAAAGAAAGAACTAAAGCCTGTGCCTGTTGTTAAAAAGAAAGCAGTCTTGAAACGCTCAAAATGCTCGTGGAAACCAAGTGCAATACTGTGCAAACGCTATAACATAGCTGAACCTTATGGTGGAACACTACCGGACGCAGAGAAATCAATTAAAAAGAAACCGAAACTTTCTGTTTTTAATTATTTGGAAGCATCGGTTAATACAAAGGATAATTTCAAAACACCCGTAATTTTACCAAAACATATGGATGCCGAGAGTAAATTAAAACAAGCGGAAACATTAAAAAAAGCAGAGACCTCAGAAAAAGTATTGGGATCACCTAAACAAAGTGAAGTGACTACTGCCACCAATGCCGTTACATTGAGTCGTGCAAAAGTGGATGTTAATACAAAGAAATTCATTCCTAAAACAGACTTGGAGAAACAAGTTGAAGAAAGTAAAAATAAACCAATTTCAGAGAAGGTTGACTTATTCAAATTAATTTTCGATAATAATGATTGTAAGGATTTACCGCAGCTGGCACCAAAAATAAAGAGACCTGTAACAAAAGAGGATTTCCTTGTTGAATTTTGTGCTCAAATGAATCTTCCACCACCTAAACTAAAAGGTGCAGCTGAGCAAAATGTTCTTCGGAATAATTCACCGCCACGTGGAGTATTTGCAGCACTCGCAAAGCCAATTGAAAAACTACAACAAAAACCTGAGGAGAGAAAGATTCCATCAAAACCAAAAATACCCTATAAAACACGAGCTGAGCGCTCACAAATTGAAGAGGGTTTGAAAACCTCTGCAATTTCACCAATTGGCGATGGACTTTATGGACCGAAAGCACCTGAAACTGTGAATCCACCTATGGAGGAGAGCGAAATCATTAAGAAACTTCAGCAATTGAGACAGCAACACATAAATTCATCAATTGAACATAAAAAGGTAGAGAAATCATATAAAAAGGAACAATGGATTGAGAAGCCAGCGGACACCAGTGATAGTGAAAGCGATAGTTCAGTATCGAGTAGCAGTGACAGACATCATAAGAGAAAAAAATCTAAGAAAAAGAAATCTACTATAGGAAAATTGAAAAAGGAAAAGAAGACAAAATCAAAAAAGAAGTCAAAGAAAGGTCATAATAAAGAACGATCATCATCATCATCATCATCTCACCATAAGTCTCACAAAAAGAAAAACAAACATTAGATTTATACGAGTATTTATGACCTTTCAGTTTAATAAAAAATTAAATTTTATTAATTATAATAATTTAGTAAATAAAATTAATTCTCTAAATTACAGTTTTTTAAATAAAAGAAAGATTGTCGCTCTAATAATTCTCAATACATTTGAATGTAAGAAATTATTAGTACCCTTTAGATAGGTTCCCCCACTTTTGTTTTAAAACTTATTTAAGGATATCTTTAATAAAAATGCAGGTTCTTTATACAAATCATTACAGCAAATTTTAACAATTTGGATACAATACTTTCCACTCAATAGGCGTTTTTATATTCAGAAGAAGGCGATTTCCCCGATTTTGGGGGTAAATAAAGCATGAATAACAGCTTTGATCTGCCCCAAAACCAAAGCAAACTTTGTTTATATATTTCAACACATTTCATGCAGATTTTGGGAGGGAATTTAGTTTTTAAATTGTTTGGGGGAATTGTGGCTAACAATATTGGGAGAGTTGGAAGATGCTAATAGAAGCAATAAATGCTAAAATTGTATTCTTTTTCTCCATTATTTTATATTGCCCTATGTCGCCTTACACTCACTGACACCGTAAGTAACTTTAATGTTTAACTTTTTACAAGTTGAACGAGAGTAAGCTCGTAATATCGTAATACATATCTTCAAAGATACTCTTGACGCTTGTACTCTCTCTCTCTCTCTCTCTCTCTCTCTCTCTCTAAACCTATGCCTTAAATTATCTTAACGCTTGCGCGAGCGTAAACAATAAAACCAACAACAACAACAACGACTACGTTCACAGGTGAGTGAGTGCCAATGGCAGTGAGTGAGTGCCATGATGATCGTAAAAAGAAACTGCAGAATGAACTTCAAAATCTGACGAAAACTCTTGGCCAAGTCTGGCTTTTTATTTTAATCGCAAATTACATTTAACCAAAGAAAGACGAACATGTAGAATGTCGCTCTTAACGTGCGCAGGCAACGAGCAAAAAATTTGAAAAAAATAAGAAAAGAAAAGAAAAAAATCATCAAATATAAAAAGTTCGAAGTATAGCCTTTGTGTTGTTGGTGTTGTTGTTTGTATTTATTATATGTGCAGATCGTAATGTCTGTGAGGCGTAACGAAAAATCTTTAATGGCATTTATCATTATATTATTGAGTGAAATGAGTTGTGAAGTGAGTGAGAGAGTGTAAACTAAGGAAAAATTTTGAAAAATTTAACCACAAAAAATCATTTAAAAATCTACAATAAACAAAAACAAAAAAAACTCTTTTACAAAATATCGAAAGAAAAGAGAATGCATTACTAATCAAAAATCCATCATAGGAATTAGTATTAAAGGTGAATAAAATCTGTGATTATGATTATGATTATGACTGACAGACTGACAACAAAAAAGAAGAAACATGTTTTTTTGTGTTTTTCAGTTTTGTTTTCTTTGCTGAAGGAAAATTGTATAATTTATTGTAAAATCTGCTTTGTTGGCTATTGACCAGTTACGCCATTATTATTATTATTATTGTTGATGTTGTTGTTGTTTCTGTTGTTTTGTTGTTGCTTTTGTCTTTTATCTTTTATTTTTATTGTATTTCTGAAGCAAGCAGAGCAACAAACCAAATACATAGCACCAAAAAAATACAGAAAAACCAAGTGCTAAATAAAAGGCAACGTCAAATGGAAACAAAATATCTAAAAACGGAAAAAATACAAAAATTGTGAAGTGAAAAAATATAAAATAGAAGATTTAACTGCTTTTGTTACTATTGTTTTTGTTGTTGTTGTTTTTTAGCTAATAAAGCATTTTAATTCGTAAAAGTACAAACAAAAAAATATAAAAAATTAAGAGGTAAAAAAAACATCAAATAGACGGACGGACGGACAGACAACCAAAAACAACTGTCAAACATGCAAAGAACGAGTCTGCAGTAATGTGAGATCATTTATCTGTCAGAGCGCGTCACAGAGAGCGAACGAATAAGCGAGAGTAACAAACACAACAACACACCACAAAATATGGAGTAATATCGTAAAATGAGAACAAGATATTCAACTCAGAGATTGTAAATATATTGCTCAGCTGGTAATAATAATAATAACAAGAATGAATACACGTCAATAAACTGGTACAACTTGTGGGTGTTTCGACTAGTAAGGGAAAATTTATTACTTATATGTACATATTTCTTTTGACAAGTTTATCTTCCTCTTTCTTTGTTGCTTAAGTTTTTTTTTTTCTGATTGTTTTTGCAAATGTGGCTCATCATTAAACGAGTTCTCTTCTTGACGTGTACGAATATGTACTACACCTGTTGCTATAATTAAATATGTTAATTTTAATGATGATCATTACTACCCACCCTTCTTACAATGGATCAAGCAATACAAAGTAACAAGTGTCTTTGACTTACATACTCACATGCCATCATCATAGGGCAAGTGGCAAGGTGCTGCGAACACAAACTAGGAAGTAATTTTTGAAATTTGCAAAAGGCCCTTGGAAACGCTTTTTGGCTACCCTCTTTGGGTAGAGTTAGTATACATACAGCATTTCAACATTAAGACCGAAATATTTATCTGAGTGCTATACGATTCAGTAATCCTAGGGTCTTGAAATTTACATGCTTAGTGCAATAACACAAAAACAATAAAGTTTTTCTAATACACGTAAGAACATGAATTTGAATTTGGTTTGTAAAGTTCGTGCAAAATTTCAGCTTTCTAGCTCAAAAACTGAAGGACTAGTTTGCATACATACAGGCAGACAGACAGACGGAAGAGTATAAAAAGGATCTGTGATGAATAAAAGTTCCATATAAGGTGACTCCCAATTAAATGTTTCCCCATTAGGCATAAGTATAAGAAAATTGGATATCTTAAAATAAGAGAGAAATAAACTGAGATCAATAAAAGTCCCAACAGGATAAATAAACACAATAATAGTGCTTTTCCCTCAGATACTCCGATGTTTAAATGTATAAATTCATATTTACTTTAGGTAAGGGGTCCCGTAATTTTATGGTGGCCCCTTCTGGTCAACACAAGCCACTGCATGCCATGTATAAAAGTAGTATTGTAGATGTGAGACTACATAAAGCATAATTAACTTAATTAAATGAGGCATGCGTAACCATAATTAAGTTGTAAGAATGAACAGACAGTTTAAAATGCTTGAATAAATGTTAAAATTGTTGGAACTAGAAACATTTCATCATTGAGTTATAAGAACAAAAAATACATAACTAATTTATGCAGAGCAACAAACTAAAATAGTATAATAGATACATACATATTTGCCAATATCGTAAGAAACATTTGACGTTTACGCATGCGCGCCAAATATCAAAAAGCAAAGAAATAAATTTACTGTTTTCTGTGCTCAAATGGCAATTTTTTATTGTCAACGTAGCTAGGTTAACTTCATTTACGATATGTACAATATTATATGAAATTACGATATAAAAAAATATTATTAAGTATTATTATTGTAGCCTAGCAAAGTATCTAAATCTACCTGGTTGTGGTGTGTGTGTGTGTGTTATTGCATTTTGCATTACATACTCGTACTTATTTGCTTATGGCTGCGTTGCACGCATGCTTCATACAATAATCACAATAGCAACAACATTAAAATATATATTTTCCGCATATTTTCATGTACTTTTCAACAATATTGTAACAACAAGTTTATATGTAAATATAGTATTTTTTTATACGATACATGAATACAAGACAAGACACATAGACAGACGTGCGACAGGTCTTTCTTTGCAACTTTCATTAGTTAAAAACGCGCTTTGTGCAAATTTTTCTCGTCTTTTCTTTTCTTTATTTTTTTTTTTTTTTTTTTCATTTGAGTTTGTTGTACTACGATATTTCTGTTTGTTGTTCATCCATCCATTTGCTTCTTGTTTTCTTATTTGTTATGTGTATAGAGAAGAAAAGATATTTGTCGGTGTCGTGTTTGTTGCTACTATTGTTGTCGTTAATGATTGTTCACAAAAGAGCAATAAGACAAAAAGAAAAAACAAAAGAAATTCGTCATTCTTTAAGTTGCTTAAGTTGCCTTCATGTAATGAACTTACACAATTAATGAATGAATGATTTCGCTATGAACTATTGTGCGCGTCTCTGATATCGTAAATTGTGTTTCTAGCACGTTTTCTCAAGTTTTTCCATTTTTCCACATTTTGAAACTTCTTTCTGTTGTTGTTTTAGTATATTTTTAAGGTTACTGAGAAGAAAATCAATTAATGGAATGTTAAACATTTTATAAAAAGTGTTCAAATTTGAGGTATAAATTATGTGAAACTTGTTTCTATGGTTCCGGTTAATAATGAAAAATATCGTTCAATTGACCTTCTCTGCTAGCTCGTTAGACCCGTTAGTATTATTATTATTATTATTTTTTTTTTTTTGTATTTGTGACTAACTTTTTCATTCATTTTTTTCGATTAATGATATTTGCCCAATCATGTTGTCTTTGAGGTGTATGACCCCAACTATAAGTTTATGAAGAAAATTAATGCCTACAACGCCAAAGATGAAAGAAGCATATCAGAGTGAGATGGCAAGCGAGAATCAAAAAGAATTGTTCGTGAACAGTTACAATTTGGTCTTGTGGTGACCAAATGGAAAAGCAATACTCGAGGAGTGGATAAATAACAAGAATCTTTATGGTATAAGGGTCATTGAATTCTATATACCAACATTTAGTGAAACCAATACCATCATTTGCCTTTTTAGCGACGGTTGAGATATGTTAATTAAAACAAAGCTTAGGTTCAAAAAGAACTCCAATGTCGTTAAATGTGGAGAATTCTTCATAGAACTTCAGCATTTATTACTCTGTCTGTCTATCCATATTTTAATAGTCCATATTTCATTGGCGTAAAGTAAAACAGGCAGTACGTAACACTTAACGAATTAGAGTTTCAGTTTAATATTAAAGTCTTGATTATTGATAATATTTTTGTATTTATGAAATGTTCTTCCTGAAGTTTCTTTTCGGGCTTTAATTTCTTTAAAAGGATTCCAGTTTTCATTAATACAAGTACATCAGCCTAAGTATTTGATGTTTTGCACACGTTGTATGTTTATAATGTCAACTGTTACGCTCTTGTCCCATTTAAGTTTCCTTCTGCTGATAATAATTTACTTGGTTTTGTTAATGTTTATTTTTAAACAGTAGTTTTTAGTTGCAAACGTAACATGGTTGAACAATGTTTATAGTCCACTTAGACTGTCTGCCAAAAGGGGTAGATTGAAGTATAATTATATGACTTAATATCATATTGTATATAGTTTCAGTTTTATAACTCAAAGGAGTGCGGTGGGTGACCCATAGAAATGTAAAATAGGTTTAAACTTCAAACTAATGTTCAAGATGACTGAGCAAACAAAGATTTGCTTTAACTTTGTAACCTGGCAAAGTAATTTTTATGATGACGTTTATAGCTCACCATCAATTCTATGCTTGGCATCATGATATTTGGTTTTTAAAGAAAGTCCTTACATAAAACCATTAGAGTTTATGACCACATAAATGATAATTACCTCATACTAAAATCTGCATAGTTTTAGGATCTAAAAGAGACCCCAAATTTGAACAGTCTTTACGATAGCAACATATCACATTTTATTGCATAAACTTTTACTTAATTTTTGTAAATTATAAGTAAAAATATCAATCAATTTTAAATAGAATTTTTAAGATAAATCAAAATGATTTATTTGTTTATAAATTATATCAAAAATCTCTAATCATATTGTATTTATCTGAATATCCAACTAGTACGAATATCATCTACTTAAGTATTTGACTACATTTAAGTCTATCTGATCTTGGTGTCTATTTTTTTTTGTCTTGTCTCGGTATTTTTACATTACAAATATCTATACAAAACTTTTTATTTTATTGTAAAACGAGTACATATATATTTTTTTCTTGTGTTTTGTCTCCTTATCCATCAATCTTTTTGGACTTTGGTATGCCATCATTGACCATTTCACATTTTTGATATGCGTTAGCGGTTGCGTCCACTCTGCTTATTTTTCAACTTTTTCTTATTTTTTTTGTTTTTTATTATTGTACAGTACAATTTGTGCGACGACGATGACGGCGGCGACAACAAAAAGCAATAACAACTACAACTGCAACATCAACCAAAGCATAATTGTATAAATTTTTATTTAGTAGAAACTGAAAAACAATAAAAAAACAAAAACCAACTGATTTTCACTACTTTCGTTTTAACCAATAATTTGTATCTTTCTTTTTATGGTATCTCTTTCAGTTGGCTAACAAATCCAAACCGATTCTCACTTACTGCAGGAAAATGCTTCAAATGCTTCCATTCCAATTAAACAAAAAGATAAAGTGAAACATTCAATTTTGTGGATTAATGAAATTCAATAAAAAAAAATAAAAATTTATTAACTAAAGAAAAATTTAAAAAATAACAAATTGAAACAAAAAAATTTTATGAAAAATGTTTAAACCTTAAGAAAGTGTAAAAGTTTCATGATGATGATAATTGATGATGATGTTGTTATTTATTTGTGCAACACCATCACTTGCATAGATAATCGATATTAACACGGAACTCTATGCCAATTTTTGTGGCTCAATCAATATTTGTATTTGTATTGGTGTAAAAAATCTCTCAATATAAAAGTTGATTTAAACTTGTTTAAAAAAAAAAATAAAAAATGTAGAAAGTCTTTTTAATTTTATGAGCTTTTTTTTATTTGTATTTCTTTTGCATTGCGTTTTCTCTTTTGTTTTATTTTTATTCAATTGTGAGTGTGTACGTGTGAGTGACGTCAAAATGTCTCAAACGCGTTGTTATCGCTTTTCATTATCAAGTGCAACATCATCATATAGACAAAATTATCAAGGATCCAGAGGGAGGACGAATAAAACAACAATAATACAATTTTTTATTGATCAACAACATATAGAATGAGTCAAAATGTTGCTGATAGTTTGGTAAGTTTTTTAATTTTTTTTTTTTTTAATATTTTAACTCATAAAATCATTTCTTGTCTATGTCAATCCAATCAAAATATTCCCCCATTTAATAATATAGTATTATGTATATATGGCAACGTTCCGTTTAAATGCCGAAACTATTCTCTGGAACTTAATTTTTGAGATTTATCTGAGATCAAATTGAAATCTTATTTATGGTTGCAAATCAACAAAATTCTCTTTATGGGAACAAAATGTATCACATCTTGATGAATACTAAATGCTGAGACATTATTATATTATTGATTTTGATCAAAATATCTCGTAGTAAATTGTAAACAGGTGCCTTATCAAGGTGGAAATTATTATAGTATGAAGGTTGCCTGCCTTTCATGGGTTTTTGAACAAATCCTGTAAGCGAAGCAAATGATTATCTATTTTTTTTTTTTTTGTAAAAACCGGACACATTGCCATGGTACCATTGCAGCAACGTAGGACGATCAATTTTGAATAGTACAAAAACATTTCTTTGACAAGAGTGTTGAATGAATTGAGGGAAACGAACCGTCGAAGACGAATCATTCTTCACCACGAAAATGTCAGCTAATATATCGGTCATCCGCTGTATATGGTAGTTCTGATTTGGCATCTAATTAATTTTTTTGGTTCCCGTACAGTACACACATTGCAAGGTCAACGATTGATATTTCAAAACACAAATTTGCAGATAATTCAGAGCCAAAAGTGTTTTGAAAATTCATTCAAACGAATGCACAAGTGTATTGATCATCATGGAGAATATTTTACCAAATCAATCAATCAAAATCATGTCCAATGAAAAATACAAACCCCATTAAAATTCCTGTTTTTTTTTTAAGGTTTTAGTTTTCCTAAAACTTTTTTGTTTTTTGTTCTATCGAACTGAAATTTAGACACCTCCCATACAAACCCCAATCTGGTATGGAACTCTCCGTGTACGAGTCTGACTCGCACTTGGCCCATTTTTTCAGTTTTAAAACAAAATAGTTAAGATTGCAACACTAAAACATAAAATTGCCATACCCAAAACCCAACTTGTTTTCCATATTTTATTAATTAAAGGCTTAAATTCTAAATAGCCTTATCTTTAAACATTTAATATTCAAAACTATCAGTTAAGGCAAACATACTCATATTATTCATTACTTCATTGATTAAAAATAAAGTTTAAATCATTCTATGGAAAATAGTCTGTTAAAAACTTCTAAATTCAATGTTCTGATCTCATAAGTGGAGCTTTGTTAACATTATATTTGAAAAAAAAATGGGTTAATCTGAAAATTTGTTCTAATGTCATTTTAAAAGATATGAAATCGAAGAGTGGAACCCAATTTAGTTAATATTTTTAACACACGACGATTTCACTTTGCTCCAATTTAATTTGGAGTCGCGTGTGAATGAGATTTTTATTTGATTATCTTTTATGGCTTCAATGAAGGTGTTAACTTTTTTGGCAAACATTTTAGTTAAGTTTAGTTTAGAAATCTTTTCTTCATTCATTCTTTATGAACATTTGCATAAACTGTTGTATATACTTAGGTATGCATGTTAAAATCAATCAAGGGTAACGAAATGTTTTATAAACTGGTTGTGGAAGATATTGTACAATGATTCAGTTTAATTTAAAGAAAATTACTTAAAGTAAAAAGAAGAAAGAAGAAGATTATATTCGATTAGTCCAAAGTAGTCATAATCTCTTCCCCCAACCCTAGAAAATTTCAGTTCTCTAAGTCAAAAACTGAGGGACTAGTTTGTATACATACAGACAGACAGACAGATAGAGACACGGACATGTCTTAATCAACTCGTCTCGTTGATCAAGATACATATATAGTATTTTATGGGGTCTCCGATGTCTCTTTCTGTGTGTTAAAAACTTCATGACAAACTTGTAATACTATTGACTGCGTGATGAGTATAGAAAAAAGCAGACCAGTATTATTTGTATTATGTTGTAGATGTTATTTTTATTGTTGTTTCACTGTATTGTATTGTATTCTCTTGTAAGTGGTTGTTATATAAGATACATTCATTAATTTGTATTCACATGTATGATGGAAGTATGTATATGGAAAGATTGTGTTGTATGTATATTAAATAAATACTTAAAGATTTGCATAATTATGTCATGTTTTATAAAAATTTTCTCTGCAGATGAATGAACACGTGTTTTTTCTCTGACTATTGATATATGTATCTATGAGTATAATATCTATAAACAATCTCATCTATTAATATTATTGAAGAAACTTAATTTGAACAAAGAAAAGTTAACAATTTATGTAAAATTTAATAGTCAAGACGGAGCTACTACTATTTCCAGCGAACCTTATATACTTTTTACATCTTAGCTGAGATAAGAAATAGAAATTATAATATTTGTAGTTTATGTATCAGATATTGGACTAATGAGTTCCATTTACGAAAATTTGTTTTTATTGTTTTGCTTGAGTTATTACTTAGAAATATAGAAACATAATTTTCTTCTACATTTATCGAGGCTTTATAGCTAAAAAAATATAATCAATTTTTTATCCTAGAAATAATTTTTTTTTTTTGTTTTTTTTTTTTTTGTTAATTAATAACAGTATCTTTGATATCAATCACTGCCTTCAGCCTTGTTGGAATTAATTCCATCAATTTGTGGCCAAATGCAATAGTCACATTTGATCAAATTTTCTGGATTTTATCACCTGTGTCATTGCTTTTTCGGGGTTTATCAATACTTATCTGTTGTTTAGTGAAAGCCCACAAATTTTCAATGATACTAAAATTGCGGTACTCTGGAGACCATGGAAGTAAAACTTTTAAAGTATGTTTCAGGTAATAATTCTTATAACATGGAATGTTGTCATGCTGTATATGTTTGGAATCAACAGATTTCCGTTATAAATGTAAATAATTTTTCCTTGCCATCTTGATCTTTTCCATGTGTATTTTATGATCGTTTCTTTGGATTTATTCTACATCTAAGGTTTACAATAATAATACTTCAGAGTCCTCTATTTATGATTCTCTAGATTATAAGCATCATACAAAAGTGGGAAAACATATTACTAGTTTGAGGTGATAATAGTAAAATGGACTGATAAAAAAGGTTATTCTGAAAAGTGTACTATTAACAAGTTTTACAAAAACAATAATCATATTGTAATAGATCATTTGTACAGTCGTGCATGGCTTGTATCAAAATAACAAAGGAAAAACCAAAATATTAAAACAAATGTTTGTAAATGTTTCACTAAATAATAACGTTGAAGCGCTCTGCAAATTCCATATTGCACATATGTATGTTTTTTTCTTAAAGATTTCTGGAAAAATCTGTTATTGAATAAATTATTATTATAAATTTTTTGTTTTTTCCTAAAACAGCGACGTTATATACTTTTGAACTTCAATAACCTTGTAATTTGTAACAATCAAAATGCTTGCTTCAATTAGTTGTAGCGCATCTGAAAATTGTTCTAGAATGTAAAACTCTATAAGGGAGAAATATTGTAGTAAACTTTTGATATGAATGAAGCTTTGGTGAGCAACAACAAATTACAAAAACAACAAAAAACCCATTTCAGTCTCAATTTGAGAGAAAGATAACGAAAAGCTAACAACAATAAGAAATGTGGGTGCAAAATTCCCACGAATCTCTATTTATGATGACGACGACGACGACTCTTCTTTTCGAAATGATGGATGGAACAAACGAATGAACGAAGTGGAAGTGGTTGCTGAAGCGAATCTGACTGAATCTCCAAGTAAAGCTGAATTGAATTGGAACTGTCTGACTGAGCGAGGGTCCGACCGACCTTATGGAACGGAACAAATAAACCCAAGCAAATAAACCAGTAGAGCAACAACAACCCTCATTATTAAATCATTCATTCATTCGTACCTGTATTTACTTAAACACGCACAAATAAAACATAGCAAAAATAATACAAAACACATAAAATGAGATCTGCGAGAGAGCAAAAGCGTCGATAACCGATAACATATGCTTTTATTATTTCAACTGATACGATTACGATAACCAAGCAACAGCAACAGCAACAGCATGTGAGTTGGTTGTGTGTGAGTGAGTATGCGTCGTCCGAATGCTGCTCTGATGAGAACTTAATAACAAACGAGGAATTAAGTTCTGAGAGAGTTCGTTTGTTTGTTTTCGGCCGCTGTGCATTAAGGTTGTGTGATTTTCTATAGTCGGTCGGTTGTCGGTTAGTCATTTTGTCGGGCTGTTTTCGTCTCCCGTTTGCGCTTTTCAAAAGAAAACTACAAAGAAAAGGAAAAAGAATTGAATTGTTGTTCCTACAATATTCGAATAATATTTCATTTGTTGTTATTTTAGTTTTGCGCGCGCATTAAAAATATTATATTTTTGAAAGTTTATTTCCTTTAAACTAAGGATTTAGTATTTGTATTCTCTTCATTATGTTGCTAAAAAAATTTAATCAACTTTAACAGAAATAAACAAAAACAAAAAATTATCCAAGTTCTTCTATGAATATTGTTTGTTTATTTTTAAAACAAATTAAGTGAATTAAATAAAATATTTATAAAAATTGAATAATAATTTATTTAAGTAAAATGAATCAAAAAGTAGCATCAAAATATCATCATGGTGATAAATAGCAATAAAAATAATATAAAAAAAGAACAACAAAATGAGCTTAAAGGAGAATAAAGTGCGTGCAATAAACCAAAATATAAATTTATAAATAAATAATGCAATAAATTATTGAAAACATACTTAGATAAGGAGAGCATAAAACGTGAATATAAAAGGGAAGAACAACAAGAACAAAAGTGAAATATAATCATCCAATTTTATATTCACCGAATGCTTTTTTATGTAAATGAGAGCGAATGCAATTGCTAACAACAAAAAGGAGTTTCCAATTGGCATGAAAATACAGTAAAACAAACACAAAATTGCTTACAACAAAGTGCAACGAACCCGCAAGAAATACGAGTGATGAAGAAGAACTAAATTGGAAGTTTATACTAAGAAAGCAGGCAAGCAAAAAGGAGGCAAACATTGATTAAGCCAAGCGCACACAAACCCCCCACAGCATCAGCATTAACATCATCATTATTATTGTATTTCTATTGAGAAAGAATCTCACCTCACCATCTCCATTCCCACCCAAAACAAGGCAACAGAACTGAATTCAACTGAACTGAATAGAAGAATAAAACAACAAACAACCAACATTGAGAGCGGCGGGTTGTTTAAATAAGTGAAGTGGAGGGCGGACAGGCGCAGTAGTTTGTGTCATCAGTGTCATTGTAAAACGGGGTGTCAACTCAACTTTTGTTGACTCAGCCAAGTTTACTTACCCCAACAGCAAAGGAGAAAACAACTAAAACTGACCAATTCATCATATTTTACTATAAACCATGAAATTTTATTTGATAATCTCTGAAAATTGAAGCGTGAATGAATGTTTTCGGTTGGTAGCTTATACATCCATCTATATATAGTATATAAAAACATTAAGATACAATAAAATAACAACAACAACAACAACAACATAATTACATCCTTCGAAGAGATGCAATAAACAAAAAAAAAATGTATCTTAGAGATAATAAAACAATAAAAATCGATTATTTTCTATTGTCAACATAAAGCACAGTCAAGGATTCTTCATGTTTGTGAATCTCAACAATCAGCATCTTTTTTGTGTACTTTATAATCTCTCATACTTTACATACAAATGTAAAAATATCTGTGTGTGTTTATGTCGTTGTTCTCATCATAAAGAACTTAACCAACTAAATTTTCATAAAAAACAATAAAAAAAAAACAAATCTGAAAAAAAATAAATAAAAAAAAAATTATAAATATAACAACAAAATAAAATAAAAACAAAATCACGCTCTCTTCTCTTCATCATTCGTCGTCGTCATCGGTTTTGATGTTTGTTTCTTTGTTTTGATTATTTTTTCATTTAATACAAAGAATTTATGAATATTTATGAATAAAAAGGAAAAATTTGATCTCAAATGGTAAATTTTTGTTTGCTGGAAACATAACATAAAAAATTTTTTTATATAAAAAGATAAGAAAATGAAACTCAAAAAGAAAAATCTACATATTTTTCATGACAAATTCACGCTGAAAATCATTAAGATTTCAAAACGTGCTTTTGTTATTTATTTGTGAGCATTTAACTTGATTGAATTTATATGAGATACTCATACTTATTTTACTTATGTACTCAGTTTACTTATGTTATTTATTTACAATACCAAAGGTGTATTTTATATGAAATACAATATTATATATTGCATTTGTTGTTATTTATTATGATTCATCTTAAGGGTAGAGCACTGAAGTTAGTTTGTTTATAAAGAAAAAAAAAAAAAAAAATACCGTTTGTTTTCAATTTTGAAATACATATTTTGTAAGATATTTATTTCTTACATGAAAGAAGAAGTTTATTTTTTCTTTTATTGAATTGCCTTCTTCTTAATATGCTAATTTCATCATTGTTCCAATAAAAAATTTCCCAAGGGATTCCCACTAGATTTTGTATCATATAAATATTGTATATACGATATATGTACTTCATTGTGACTTTACATTACTAATTAGTAATGATATGATCTTTGAATTATGAGCGAAAGAATCCCAGAGTCCCGCAAGCATCACTCATCCCAACCGCAATACTTTTGTTATACAGTCAATTCTACTTAGAAACAAGAGAAGATACTTGCACATTTCATTTATGTGCAGAAAGCAGACTGAAGTGATTTACAGATTTTCTCGCAGTTTATTATCCTTGACACCATATTTCGCTTAACTGCACTAAAAATTGTGGAAAAAATTGTATGCTTTTTAAGCTAGTTTCACTGTATCTAGACTTTGATTAATCTTACAACAACTGAAAGTTGTAGTAGTAATTAGGTATGTCGGGTTGGATATTTTTCTTCCAAGAAACCTAACCCCAACATCTAATGTCCTTAGAATGGTGACTTTCCACACAATAATGTTCAATTTTTTGCAATTGTTCAGTCAACTTGATCCAGTTGCTATTAATGCCTATAGCGATGACTCTTTTCCTGGGTCTATTAACCATAACTCCTCTGCTTTCAAACATTCATTCAACTGATATTTTGTATGGAAAACGGTGTAAATCGAGAACATACTTAAAGTAAAGTATTCATAATAACATCACTATTTCAAAGTAATTTTTTTGTATTAACACGATTATTTATTGAGACTCGTATTTATAAATAGGATTACTAGAACATGCTAGTACTTATGAGACATAAATGCAAGGTAGAGAAAAAGGTTCAGCTTAAACTGCGGGCCTCTAAATAAGCACAAGCTCTGGTTGTCATAATGAGATGAGTTTCTTGTTCGAACAAGAGCTCTGGCTAGTGGATTAACATGTTCAGCAAGTTTATTCATATACTCGTATGTACATTCATAGTTAAACTTAAAACACCCTTCTTTGACTAGTAGTAGTAATTGAAGATCTTTATGAATATCTTCATTCCCAATATACCATGGAACACCTGTGATTAATCTATGCATATTGGATTAAATTCTTTACACAACTTCAATGTTTCTTGAGCTTGCAGTACCATATAATTCGGAAGCAAATTGGTGAAATAATAGAGTTTTATACAGTAATAAACTTGTACTCATGGCCAGTGGAGACATTGTGCTCTTTGTTTCATGAATGTCCTTTTTACATCTACATATTTGTCCTCCCGGTCAACGGAACAAATAACTAAATCAATTTCAAAAAACTTAAAACCAATATGAATATTCATGTAATTTTAAAGATATTCGCATGCACATAATTCATAAAACCACTTCGATCACTCGATACTAGATGCAATTGCAAATGAGATCTTAGATGAATTGGAAACAATTTCAGCTCGGTGGAATACCTAGAAATAAATAAGAGTGCCAAGTGAATAGAACGGAAAAATAATTTTTTTTTTTGTATTCCATCTTATAAGTATTTACTTTCATAACCGTGCAATATGATCTTAAGATATTGAATTACTTTTTGATTGGCATATGATTTTATTCATATGAAAAAATCAATCGATAGAATGACAGCATGAGCCTATCTATCTATCTATTAGTTTGTAATTTAAATGCAATTTTATTTATACTGAAGTTTGTCCATAATTAATTTCTTTTAATCTACTTCGGACAGTATGATTGATTTATGTATCTTTAGGTCAGATCTCTAAGGCGTAGAGCAAGTAGATGATTTCTATTGGTGGTTTAACGAGTCTACATAGTTTTATTCAAAAGATTAATGACTAGAATGTTGACATATACAAATAGATGTGGCACATGTTTTATGGTTTTTGCACAGAACAATTTTTTATTTCTGTTGAATTTTTATTAAATAGCAAAAAGGTTATCTGCCTTATCTACCATAAAAAGTGAATTGCTAAAAGGAAATTAGTTGTTTTTTTTTTTTTTTTTAAATGTAGACTTGTTTTTTTTTTGCGGTTTCTTGAAAATAAATTTTATTATCATTTATTCAAAATTTTTCTGTACCTAAATTGTATAAAACATTGCAGCATATCGTGTACCAGACCCTTTACCAAAGATCAAATGAAATTGATTAATGTCAAACGAAAATTAGTTTAGTTTGTAGTTTTTCCTTCCATTTCATATACAAAGAATTTAAAATATTTAAGAAAAATGTTTGTGACAAATACCGGAAAGAAGTCATTGCAAAATACCACAAAAAATAAATAAATAAATTTAATGTACAATTATTGACACAAAAAGCCAAAAAATATGAATGAAGAAAGGCAAAAGAAAAAATGAAATGCAAACAGACATAAAAAAATCATCATTTAAATAAAAATATAAAAATATTTCTCTTATTTTTCCCTCATTTTCATTTTAAATAAAGAAAAAATTTAAAAAAAAAAAACATTTATTATAATTTGTGTTCATTTTATATGCAGTAAAAAAAGAATATAAAAGAACGATAGGCAGACAGAGAGACAGACAGACTGTTGGACGGATGTGGATGTGGTCTGATGATGATAATGTGACATATTTGAAGTCTATAGCATTTTTTCTTTCTTTACTCATTCAAATACTCTTAATAAGAGTACTGTACATCAATAAGTCCGAGATACATATGTAAATGATTAAATGAAGTTCAACAAAGAGTTTCAAGCAGAAAGTCTAGAACTTATAGTATTTCTATTCATACAAGTGCAATATTGCTTGACTTATCTTAAAGTTGTCATATTTATTTTGATTTGTTCTTTGCTTTCGTTTTTATTTTATTGTTTTGGACAAAAATATCTACTCAAAGTATGTACATACTGAAAGCACCAGCCAAACCCACCCATAGTTATATATGTATGTAGATATATAGATACATTTGCTATCTTCGTTTACTAGGTTAGTTTTGATTGCGCTCACCCACCTACACAAAATAACACATTCAATTGAATTTTATTTTTACTCTATAGATTCTTGCAACATGTCAGATTTGTTTTGTTTAAGATACATACACATATATCTATTGTATGTATGTATCTAACGAATTTACATTAGAGTATCTTTTATGTAATCTCCATGAATAAACGAGGGTGTAATACACAAATATAAGAATAATGAGAGTATGTGCAAATAGGTCAGAGTTCACCTTGAGCTGTCTGTTTAAATACACTATAATGTGAGTAGCCTAATTCAAGCAAAGTATCTAGTGGGTAATTTAATATCTCTTAGAAAAATTACTTGTTTCCTTTATTTCATTATAATTGATACAAAATTATATTATATTTTTTGGTGTAGAAAAAACACAAAACACAAAGCAACTTGAAATCATAAAATAATGACAGTCATTTTCAAGATATTCGTCATTTCGTTAATAACTTATTCATACTATTGTACATCATACTCGTATTTGTTTTCACACTTTTATTTCTATTTTTTTTTCTATAATTTGGGATTGCCATGACTCAGTTTTTCACTTTAGTCTCAGTTTGTTTGTTGTTTTAAATAATTTTTATGCACAATAAATTGTTCTTTATATGCAAATTATTGTGACGATGATGACGATGTCGCCGTCGTTATTGTACACTTACAGATACATACATTTTCTGTAATTGTATCTATGTATGTGTATACATATGAGTAAATGTATATATTCACGCAAATTGATTGCACAAAGGTTAATTGACAATGATTGGTCTGTAGTGCATATAAACATTTATTTTATGCAACATTTGTATATACAAATAGTATCTTATAATAGTAAAACATACATAACAAAAAAATGTATTTTTTTATTAAAAAAGAAAAAAAATCTGCTTTGCAAACTTTATTTAACGTTGAACTTTAACAAAAAGTCAATGAAATAGAAGACATTTGATTCAATTGTCATAACTTACATTTTGATATAATAAATGATAACTTTTTGTGTTTATTTATGGATAAGTTTGAGGGAGTGTTTCAATTTAGTTGATGAACATGATAAATCAAATGAAAATTACCATATGATGATTATCTGACTTTGATTCAGAATTCTAATTGAAATTGTGTGATGAATATTTTCTTTAAACTTCAGTATTAGCATTTATCAAAGTGATCAAAAGAAGTACATTAATAAATCTTGTCTATATACAATAATAAGAACATCAAAACATTTCAACTATCATTCGCATCCACATTCCACATTTAAAGAATATTTTGTTTTTCTTGTAAGTTCTCCATCTTAATTGCTTCAAGTCTGAAAAAATTATACCAAAAACAAGTTTCTTTAGATTCTTTCTCTCGTAATTCTTAGTAACACATTCAAATGATGTTAATCTATGTTAAGAGTAAATTGCGAACTAAATTTTGCAATTGTTGAACAAAAATATCACGCATTAGCCTCAATCTTCTGAATCTGAAGAAGAATTAAATATTTGTGAGACAATTAAAAGTTGCTTTTAAAAAAGAAAAAATTTCCATTCAAAATGAATATAAAACTATTTTCATTAAAACTTGACTTGAAACCGAAAGAAGATTCACATTTTCGTTTTGTTTTTGTTAAAGATTTTTCGTTCTAAAAAACAATGTTAATTTTAATTGAAAAGATACTTTTTCATAAAACATTTCCATGTATTTACATAACATATGTTAAATCAGAAAATATATAAACAAAAAATGAATAACATGAAAGAAATTCGTTTCACTGAAACTTACATACATTTTACACTTCAGCTGAGGAAACTAATAACATGATAAACAGAATCTATAAATTTTATTATTATTTTGTTGATTCTATCTCAATAATTTGCCTTATCGAACCTTTGGATATTTATACCTTCTATTCAACCAACCACCCATTAAAAAATTCAAAGAATCCACAACATCATTCTTGGAAATGTGTTGAATAAATTCTTCCTTCGAATCATCGTCATTGTCTTTCATGTCATTTGAATTTGAGCGATAGTTTTGTATAATGTCGTCATCTGAATGAAACACATCAGGCTTTTAAATCTCATTTTCCTTAAATCCTATATAATGTTTCAATCTTATTCATGCTTCTTAATCAGCATCCATTAAATTTCGATTATTACCAATATTAGTCAAGAAAATTAATGGTACAATGTTGTGATCTCAATTGTTCCATAGAGAATATTGACCAAATTCAATTTATTGTACAATTGTCTGACTCATGATGTCTATATTCAATGGTTTTGATAATTGATTAATGCACTCCATTAGTATAATTTCATAATATATGTTTGTTTGCTCCCAAAAGCTTTAAAGCTTCAAATTTTCTAGCAATTTTAAATTGAATGTAATTTTTTGTCCAGTATGTGTATGTCACTTCAAAAGATTTTAGTTTATTTTGTGGGTTTTTGAATATTCTGAATATTCTATGATTTTCCCAAGTAATTCGACTAAAAATTTGCAAGTGGCAATGATTTTGTTCGAGTTATGTAAGATAAATTAGATAGAATTTTCGCTCAATTGCACTGTAATGCGATTTCGTTCGAGTTATAAGGGGTGTTTAAATTTGAAGCAAATTAAAGACATAAATTTTATGAAATCTTTATTTATTATTTAGTTATTGGGAATATAAGGACATTGGTTTCAGTTAATTATGAAAGAGAATGTTATTCAAGTGACCTCCTCTTCAATTGACTATACAAAAAGTTTCTAATCAACAGAATGAATAGAGATTCACAGTATATAATTTCATTTTCATTTTGATTACCGGAAAAATATGGACTTATTACACCACCACATCAAAATCCACAGTATAAAGTAACTTTTCTTTTTTGGTTCCATTGGCTTTTCATACAATTCTCTAGCACTTTCTTCAAACCAAAGGCGACAGTTTTGTTTGTTTCAAAATGACCTTCATCGGTTAAGATTCTCATTTTCTTTTTGTTTTTCTCGTGTAGCGATCCATTTCAATTAATCCGAATATTTTTAGTTCACATATAAAAAAAAATAACGATGTAATCTAGCACCTTTCAAACCAAAAATGGCACCAATTTAAAAAGATACCCAAATTTGAATACTGTAGAAGTTTTAGTTTTAGATGTTTGATTGTACTTTGTTTCCTAGAATCATATTATTTGTAAACGGCACTAAGAAGTCTCTGTACTAGATTGATAGCTTAAAAGCTGAGAGACTAATCGATTCTACTTATTTGTCACGCTGATCGTTTCTACATACAGTAACGTGCAAAACTGAGCAAATGTTTGCAAATTTAACTTTAATTACAATAAATTCTACAAAAGTAATTTTATTTTATTCTTTGTTTAATTCTTAAACGAAATAGCTTAGAAAATAACTGAACAGACTAATTTAACAAAGAGAAAAATTTAAAAACTTAAGAAAACTGCTATGTGCTGAGTTATGCACGTTTCGTACTTATGAAGCTTAAAGCGCCGCTTTAGTATTTAGTCCACAGTCCTTTATTATTATTACACTTTTAATACGCTTGGGCATACTCTCAACAAGATGCTCAATAAAAGTGTGAGGAATTTGTTGCCATTCATGTTGTGGACGATGCCACAATTCTTTCATGTTCTCAGGAGCCCTTTTATACTTTCCCAGCCGCCTCTTCATTATTGCCCACAAATTCTCAATTGGATTGAGGTCGGGAGATTGTGCAGGCCATGTCAGTATCTGGAAATTTTATTAGGACAGCCATTCCTTGAAGATATTGGCGGTGTGTTTGGGATCCCCGTTTTGCTGGAAAACGGATTCCTCTACTGGGTACGCGCTCAAGTCAACAAAATCTGGCAAATTGGTCCGCAAAATATTCAGGTAGTCTTCCTTTTTCATAATACCAATTATTTTCACAAGTGGACCAATATGCCACCATGTAAAGCAACCCCACATCATCAAACCGCCTCCTCCATGTTTGACAGTTTGCCTCACATGTTGTTTTTGGAGGCTGTCATTCGGTCGACGCCAGTAATAGCTTATTCCATCCATATTGTAGAATTTAATTGGGTATTAATATTTTTACAGCGCCTTAAAGTTAAATTTGTAAACATTTGCTCAGTTTTGCACGTTACTGTATATCTAATCGTATCCGAAAAACACAAGAAAGTAATAATGCCTATCTAGTCAAGTGTGTGATAAAATGAAAATAAACTACATATAAAATGGAAAAAAAAAAAACAATTGTACATGCAAAAGGCGGCATTCAATTGAACATGAGGATGAGTTTTTTTTTTAGGCATCAAGTAAATTGCAAATGGCAAAATTGTAATTTATCGTGAGTTCAGGAAGTGAAAAACTTTTGTATAAGAAAAATAGCAATGTATATAAAAATTGTATTTAGTCATTTACAAGTCTCAAAAACGCAATTGTATTTGATTTCATTTCAAGTTTATTGAATTTCTATTAATTAAGGAAACTTGTGTTGATAATCACTTGGTTGAGAATAAAGTATTTCAAGCGTGTTTCATTAAGTTGGGGCTGTTGAGTGATGATGAACTTGAAAACCCCAAATGTGGCAACTAAAATAAAATTAAAACAATAAATTTCTATTGTTTTACTATTTTACTATTTTAAGTAAAAATTGACAATAAAAAAAAAGAAAGAAGAGAAACCTTTGATCACCCGTATCCAATTACATTCGCTGCTGTCTATTTAGATACACTTAAGATGCTTTAGATTCTTACAAGCTTATAAGGTGACTTTATAATTAACAAAAGATATTGCCGCTGGTTATGTTTATTCAAGTGTTTAGATATTGTTTTTTTTTTTTTCTCTGTTTTTCTAAATGTTCATTAGTTTTTATTTGCCGCGCATTTGTCGGAGCAGTAGCCAAGGTCAGGGGCGCGTTTCAACTAATCATCATTTTGGAATTCAGTTGTCGTTGCTCTTTGTCATCTCAATTAACAAAATGTGAATGAACTTTCTGTGTTTCCCTTTATTATTATTATTATTATTTTTTTTTTTTTGTGATGTCTTGTCTTATTTGAATTGAAGAAGTCAATATTATTTGACAACTACTCAACTTAAGTTTACTCAAGTTAAATGCACACAAAAAATACCGTCAAATTGAGTTGTATTTGTAAGCAAACAAACCAACAAACAAACAAATCGTAAAAATCTTTTACAGAATTTCACAAATCGTCTAAGTAATCATAAAACAATAACATCAACAACAGAAGCAACAGTAGCAACAACAGGAGGAGCAGCAAAAGCAGCAGAAGCAGAAGCAGCAGTAGAATCAGAATCAGTAGAACCGACAAAACCAATATTAATCAAAAGTCATACAAGTGCTTATCAACTACATGATTTAGCGACATTGGAAGAGCTTCAGAGTTTCGGGAATATACAGAAAGCATTAATGCCGCCATTGGAACAACAACATCAGCATAAAGTCAATACTTGTGCTTATCATCAAAAGCAAAAGCAACAGCAACAAAATCAACATAAATCTCCACATCATCAACATCAACATCACCATCATCATCTCCACCACCACCATCATCATCAGCATCATCACCACCAGAATCAGAATCTCAATCAACAACAGCAAGAACAAAAACAGAATTCATCAAAACTCCCCAATAATAAACAAAATTATTATTATCATCAAGAACATCATCATCATAATCAACAAAATCAACAAAAACAACATCAGCAGCAGCATCATCTTCCCCAAAACAAATCATTACCATGCCTCGATGTCTTTCGTTCCGGCACCACAACATTTGGCTCAGCAACCATTTCAGTTGCCGCCACAAAACGTCGTTCACGTTCTGCATCGAAAACACGTCGAAATAGTTCTTATCATTCCTATGATGATCTCGATGCTGCCGCAACGACAGCCGAACGTCGAGTCGTCTCCAGTTTAAAGTATCTTTGTGCCTGCACTGGCGCCACATTGCGTAATTTGTCGAAGAAAACAAAAGATTTACATGCCAAAAACTATCTAAATACATATACAAAGGTAAAATGTAAAATGCTCATTTACAATTTCAATAGATAAAAATCGTTGATTTGCCTTCTGTAGTATAGTACTCTGTCTGTCTGTACTCATCATTCGTATTGTATATTTTTGTAGTGAAATTTTTTGAATGAACTCCTCTCTCAATTGATGTTTATATTTATAATACAATACAATTTTTTGATTTCGTTAAACATACTTATTTCTTTACATATTTTATTTTGTGTGCTTGCTACGCTTTGGTGCAGAGCATTAACAATTTATTGTGTCAGATGGTACCAAGTACGTTTTATTATTATTATTATTGTATTTATGTATTACAAGTAGTTGCATGTTTAGTTAAGATATTGTACTTCTTTTTCATTTAATAATCATAATATACATACTACTTTGCTACTCGTATGTACATAGATGATGAATTTCTTATAGCGCATAAGAGCAGAATAAAAGAAGACAAAAGAAAATGAACGTATTTACGACGAGTAGAGTTGCTATGTCTTCTAGGAGTGGCTGTGACAAATGATCTTTAGATAAATTTCATTTGAAAAATTTAACTCCATCACCAATTTTACAGAATTGCATTACTATAGAGATACTAAAACATTTAATACTGAAACTAGTGTTTTTTGTCATATACTTTTGCTTGCATCTGTATAATGCAATCATCAAATTGATCCCATATTTAGATATAATATTAAGTAGATCATCTTATGGGTCTTTGAAAAGTTTAACCTGTTTGAAGTGAAACTTTTTTAGCGAAGGAGACGAGGAAATCCAAAAAAAATGAAAATGAAATGTTACGAAAATGAAAATTTGACGATATTATTATTATATTGGTGCTATTAAAATTAAACTTTTTTTTAATTCAATTTTTAGAAGCAATAAATAAAGATTGAGTCCTTGATATCTATGGGGATATCAGATTGATTTAAACCTATTATATGCATTACGATTAACAAGATATAGTACAATATCTTTAGAACTAAATTGATACATTACAAAGACACACCATGATCTACTGACATTGCTAGGTTTGTTCCCTGATTTTTTTTTTTTTTTCTGTTAAAACTTTAATTATACTGTTATTAAACTTAAACAACTTAAATGAAACTATATACAAAACAATAACAAAACAACTTATATTAACAAGTGGGAAGGAACAAAACATTTAATATGATCTAGTAGGGAGGTCGACAGGATGCGATCTTCTCAGCCTCCTCGCCACTCTGACCCCTCCCTTTCTGCGTCGCCTTAAAAGCCGCCTGGCTAGATCGTTTGGATGATTTGCCAACCGATTAATGTAGTCCTTGGCCTGACGATTAATCACGTCGCCAATTTTTGGTATTTTCAAGTCGTGCTCAAGGTCCGCTGTGCGCATGAACCAAGGGGCCCCAGAATTCATGTTCCCTGAAGATGAAGAATTTGGCTACAATAGTTTTTATTTTTATGCCTTACAAATACGAAAATCTCGTTAAAGAATTGATTCTTTGATCACATTAAATAAAAGTCATAAAAATTTCATTCAGTTTTCTTTCCAATTTCAATTCAAAAAAATTACTTTGACATATTTATATTTAAATATTCATACGATAAAATCTTATTATTGTGTAAAAATCTTATAAAAACATTTTAAACTTATTCGATTAACACATTTTTAACTTTATTTATTATTTACACGTTATTGACCAATTTTCCACGCTTTAACCCAAATAGCACACAACTGGCACACACACAGACACATGAACTCAAATCAACCTTGACAACATTAGCAACAACAAAAATCACAAGAGATAGAAAAATTCTCTAAATTCTCAATTTATATTTTCCACTCCAAAGAAAAAAAACAAAAACCAAACAAATAAACGAGTAAAGAACGAACGCTCCAATACTCATGTCGAATGCTTAAAAATTCGTTTAATTCAATTAAAACTTTAACACAAATTCTTACATAATTTATTTGTGTAAAAAAAAAAATTCCAAATCATTTTACACTTTTTAAAAAATTTCACAAGTAAAACGCATTTTTTAAAATGATCCGAAATAAAATGGTCAAAGGGCATGATGATATTTGTTTTATTTAATAAAAAATTGTATATTTCAAGAACTTTGAATGCAGGAGAAGTGGTTTTATTCTGTTCCAAGCAAGTTAAAAGATTCAGATTTACTGCTCGTAATTCATGACAGAATTCTCTGTTTTTAATCCTGATGGACTTGAATTCAGACAATTTTCTGGCTCCCTGAGATTTATGTCATTCACTGTCCCGACTAAGGCAAACTTCACGTTCAATGAAGTAATCTATGGCTCACTGTGAGTTATGTCTATCCAAACGACAGATTCAATTCTATCTCTTCAATTAAGATGCCTGATCATCATTTGTGGCGCCACATATAATGATGCCTTTTAATTTAATGTAGCCCATGAATGGTACGAGTATATTATATAGTATCTCCTCATTGACATCACTTTGCACGAATAATTCTTAACTCTTCCATTGAAACAATTAAATTGTTTGTGTTACTCATCTTTCACCTTTACGTTCCAATTGGGTTTCCTCTTCCAGTATTCGCAAATCAATTGCTGAAATAGGTATATTTGTGATATATACCTTATGGTATTGTATAACTTCTGATGAACAGTTTTAACTCGATATCAAAAACAAACTTAAAATCTTTCATCATACTATACTAAATCAGTCCCGTCAATAAACTGATCATTTGTATAAACATTTAAATGTCCTCGATATACTTATACATACATAATAGTGCATTTAAAAATATACTCACCCTGGGAAAAATAATTGAAGGCCTGTTTACAAGAATTTTTCATAAATAGGAGTCTAAAATTTTCTTTTTTAGATGCTAAAGAATGCGAATGATTTATTGTAATATGAAGCCAACCTTAGCATTAACCTCTTAGAACTTTAGCTTGTTCGATATTTAATACTAATATGGGAACATGACCCTCATGACTTTGAGTTCATTAAATTACATGATTTCAAAATATTGTAAAATATTTGAGTATTGCGTTTTGTTTTATTTTGTTGTGATGTAGTGTAATTAAGAATCATAATTGGAGGACAAATGAGCAACTGGATGATCATTGTGACCCCACCAACTATTTACAATTTAATTTTTATACATATAAACAAATGATCTATTATTAAATGTATAGTACTTATATTTATTTTTGTTGTTATTGCTGTTGGATTGTAAATGTTAATTGCTGAATTCTTAAAAGTTAATTGCATCTACACGCAGAAGTATCTAAGAACATACGAGGGTCGATGAATAAGTCATTTGAAAAAGAGTGAAAATAAAACTTTTCCCGATTTTTTTTTTTTTCTTTTTAATTTAATCTCCTTTTAGCTCTATACATTTAGTGCATAATTTTTCCAATTTTTTATCCTTTTCAGTGACCTCTTAATTCGCTCCAAATCTCCTAAAGCCGAGCCATTTCTTTAGGTTTAAAAACAGCAAATAGTTGCAGAGGTCTACATTTGGGGAATATCCTGAATGAAGTAGCAGTTCGTAGCTTAATTTATGGATTATTTTCCATGGTAAAGCACTTTTTTCTTCATAAATTGCACTCAATTTTGATTCGAATCAATCTCGAATCTGTCCAAAAGCTCTGAATAAGATTCGTCAGTGATTGTTTTACCATTTTTAAGGCACTCGATGTGATAGCCTTGTTGGCCGACAGGCCCACCTTTGCCTTCTTTAGTGCACATTCACCCGGAGTAGTCCACTGCTTTGACTTTTCCTTGGTCTCCGGTGTATTGCTTCGTCACGGTGCAAAAATTTGTTTGGATTGCGGTTGCAAACGCACCTTTAAGTGTGAGCCATCGAACGGATTGCTTTTCCATGTCCAAATAATCCTTAAAAATGTGATGTGCCCGCTCAGTTGAGATGCAGTTTCAGTCGCCTCACGCACTTTCAACTTCTGATCGTTAAATATCATTCCATGGATATAATTGATGATTTCTGAAGTGACCACTTTTTTTCGGCGAACTGAATTTAATAAACCTCTTCTTAGTCATTAAAATTGATGGTCCCCATAGTTTTTATCAAGCCTTTCTTTGGTTGCGGTAAGGTTTTTTTTTACAGAAAAAATAATGCTTGAAGAAATTCACCTTTATCCATCATTTAAAATGTATAAAAGTATGTTGCTTTAATTGACAATAAAAATGAAATCATGAGGTCAATATTTCTGAGACTTCAACTGCAGATTAGAGATGAACTAAACTTAAAAAAAAAAAAAACTATTGATTTTACTGTCTTACAGATCGACCCTCGTACTACTAAACTCGTATTCATACACACACTACTTACTTCAATTACATTGAAAAATGTTTTCTTTGCATTGAAAAATTCTTTGAAATAAAAAAACAAAACAATTTGAAAATACATAATTTTAGAAAAAGTTGTTTACCAATTTATGGTTTTTGTGCCAGTTTACAATTTGTTTTATTTTTTTGCCTTTTTGTAGTTTTGTATTTTCGTTCCAGCGCAAATATGAAACATCTGTTGTTATTTATAAATCTACTATAGAATACTTACAAAGTGTAAAGTACTAACGGAAAAATATTGTAGAAAGAATAAGAAAGCAAAGTATTGTGCTAACATCAGAAGCGATCGAGAAATGAAATTAATTCTAAGCATATGCATATTTTCGCTCACTTTATGTAACCTAAAAGGATTAAATCATATTTTAATTATAATTCTGGGAATTGCTTCTATAACAACAAATTAAATTAAATAACTATGTCGAACGGGAACATATTCGGGTCTAAGAGTTGTCAAGAGTGCCAAAATGATGGGCAAGAAATAAGGATTTATGTTCAGAAGGTTATTTAGGAACTAAAATTTTTCTTAAGAAGTATATACAATATTTTAAGGATGTTGGAAAATGTATAAAATAAAGATTTCTATCACAAACTAAAAGATTCTGTATTTCTTTAAGATAAGACACAATAAAGCAACATAATCTATATAAGACTATTTTAATGTTTGCACGTGCTTAGAGATGTTCTACACATGTCAAAAATTACCCCACTCATAGTGTTCTGTTCTGTTTTGATGTTGTTGCCGTTTTGTGGTTTCGGTCTTGTCTTAGGTCAGAGAAAACCTGATGATGATGGCTACTTTGTTTATCTCTGAAAATGACAGCTTTCAATGTGGATTCTTTCTATGCACATGTTGAGCGAAAACTAAAGAGAACTAAAGATGTGAGATAAGCATAGTTTAATTTTTATATGAATTAATTTTTAATAGAAAATTCAGATTGACAGTGAAAAATAAAACCATTTAAAGTAAAATAAATGCTTGTGATGTGTCAGAAATAATAGAATAGAATAATAGAATAGAAATCTAATTAGTTGTTGACTTTTGATTTAAGAATATATATTTATTTAATTGTTCCCAATGTTTTTGTTGCTTGTTTTTGCTTTAAGAATCAAACGTTGATGTCGTAAATTGAAGGTTTTTATGTTTAGGAAACATAAAGAAGAACATCAAATCAACAAGAGAAAAAATATAGCAGAGCAGCGGCACCTTTATTTTTTATTCGTTCTAATCATTAACTTTATATATAGTACACACTTTGTAGAATCGAAGAAACAGTTGCCTGCCGCACACTTGACTTTGACTTTAGTGTCGTGGTTTGCCAAAAAGAATAAAAAAAAAACCAAAAAAAAAAAATAAATAAAATAAAATAAAATAGAAATCGAACAAATGAAATCAGTCTTTTCCTACTCTATAGATCTACATATGTGAGTACAGTAGATCTGCCGCCAGCCTGCCTTATAGAATTTGTATATATAAATTTCTTTAACATTTTATTTGTTTTTTATTTTTACTGCTGATTTTTTTTTTCTTGTTTCATTATTATTTTATTTTAGATTCTTTTACTTTTTCCTTTCCTTTCCTTTTCTATTCTATTATTTTTATTATTTTTTGTTATGTTTTTATTGATTGAATGACGCATTATTTTTGGTAGGAATTAAAATTATTTATTGTATTTTAAGTTGTCGAAAATATTAATAATAATTTTGTTTTTTGACAGATGTCTCTAGTTTTTTATTTATCTGTATGATCCATAATTCTTTGCTCGCCGCCTAGTTAGTGCTAATCTTTGTAGTAATCCACTAATTTATTCACTTATTCATTTGACTTGAGTAGATTATTATTATTAGAAATATAAAAGTACAGTGGGTACTCGCACTGTATCCATTGATATAAAATGGGATAAGAGAAAAGCACATTATTTTCAAATTTTATTCATAATAAGAGTTTTTATATATTTTGAAAGAACTTGAATCTATTGTACTTGATCGTTTTTCATTGCTCAACTTTGCTCCTTTATGGTTGCACTGCGGATGCCTTTTTGTAATTTAAAAAAAAAGTCAAAAATTGAGCGAAATTCCCGATTTCCCCTTTGACTGAAACCTCTAATGTGAATCTTTTTATTTATAAATACTTCTTCTACAAAGCATTCGTTAATCGAGAATCCACTGTATTGTGGTGATCTCTTTGGATATCCAGAAGAAAAATTATTGAATAATATTTTGTTTATTTTCTATGGATATTTTATGAAAACAATTGTCGGAAATTGTAACTTTTTGTCAGGGAAACAGATAAACGCAACTTTGTTGCTATTACAATATTAATTTTGAAATAAATTCTGTATGTTAATATTGGAAAAAATTATTCTAAGCAACCTTATAAAGCTTATCAAAACTATGTATAAACATGCGATAGATAGATGTTACACCCAAATTGGATGGCAAAAAATACAATAGTAGTTGTGCGGCAATAATACAAGATAAGAGACATTAGAAATAAAAAAATAAAAAATAATAAGTGGAGAACAAGATAGAATAATTAGTTTGCTTTAGCGAAACATTCTACACACATTTCGCCCTCCAATTTTTGCATATTAAATGATTTTCAAATGAATTTGTAAAATTTCCTTTGAATATTTGCAGAAATGCTAAAGTTTGTCATACAAAATTAATGAAAACTTAAGAGTTAAATGATAAATACATGAAATATTGATTAGATCGGTCCAATTTTTCAATTTGTTGTATAAATTGTCAAGAAAAAAGCTTCATTTGAAAACAATTGATGTAAATTAATTTTAATTTAAATTTTTTTTTTTTAAGACTATTTCTACTTCATCTTTTTTATCTCTGTACCAAATTTTAGTATCTTATTTATGACGTATTTTCAATATACAGAAATTATAAGCATAGTCTATTTACAAAGTTGATTAATCTTGTAAATACACGAATCGATGAGTTTTCAGACGCAATGGAAGATTAAACCAGAGCGTCCTAGTTCGGTAGCAGGGTTACTGCTTTATACCGAAGGTAATTTAATGCGAGCAGGTCTCCGGACTTGGCAGCTTTGCTAAGTGTACCGTAATATTTCCTCTACAGTACTGCTAAAGGGGAACAGATATACAGCTCAACACTCGTTCACCATTGCCTCATTTGTGAAATGGGGACACCACGAGAAGGTTAGCAGTTGTGTAGAGAGGTTATAAGAGACACATCATACACCATGACCACCCGTACCAAATTTTAGCTCAATAAATTATGACTAGAGCCTGTAAAAATTATTATTTTATTGTTTTGAAAAGAAAACAACAATTTTTGGCATTTTTTTTTTTATGATTCTCTATGAAGACTTAACAATTTTTCGTCACTTTTGGCTAACAGGCTAAGACTTTACATAGAAACAGATTTATTTGAAATCAATTCTACTAGTTACGCAGACTGTTTGTATGGGCTCCGACGAATGTTTCAATACAAAACATTAAAGGTATAAGAATTTTAGTTTTTTAAACAGTAGAAAGAAATTGCAAGCATAGAAGTTCACTGCAGGAAATGTCCTTCTTAACTGTCGTTAAAGGGTTTTTAAAAATTTCAAATTACAGATTCTATAAAAGTGATACTTATTCCTACTTTAGCTTAATTTTGAAACAGTAATGAGTAATGTGTGGATTGTGATATATTAATAACAAAATAATACGAAATACAATCAAACCCCGAACACCATTTTTGAAGAATTTACAAATATTTTCTATTTAACGAGTCTCTGCAAACCACTACTTGCTTTAAAGATATTTATGCTTTGGCAAAAACAAAACCTTTTCTGTTTACAATTGACCCACCATAAGAATATTACATTGCCACAAGAGTAGAGAGTTTTCTATTGTATATCCGGTTATTCAGATTGTGAAGATGCCTCACTAAATCAATTCATTCTTCTCTGGAACAAAACTGATTGTTTAAGGATCAATTTCGAATTGTTTTGCCACCTCAATTATCAATTGCTGAAATTATGTTTCGTTTATGCGATATTGGTAAAGATTTATGCACACTTTTGTTTGTCTTTTTCAAATTTTTAGCTGAACCGTTTGGAAGAAAGCAGCCAACTGAGAAAAAAAATAAATGTAGGAGCGTGTAAGGCGACATGAAGGCAACGAATTCCGCTTTGTAATACAAATTATAAGAGAAAAAATGAATTACAATTTGTAAGAGGTTAAATATTCCTTGAATTCATCATCAAGTGACCAACAGTTTGAATTATTGAGGTTTCCAATATATAGAATCCGATTGTAGTTCATAATAGAATTCAAAAGCTTATTGATATCATTAAAAATAAAATGGAGAATAGAAAAATGTTCTATTGATGACATTTTGGAAGATAGCTAACAACTTAGAGCCTTGAAGTCTTCTTCTTCCTTCTAAAGTAGATAAAATAGAAATCTAAATATCTAAATGCATACTATGAATATTGAAATTTGTAATTCTTGCAAATAAGAACCACAAAAATCTTTGATATAAGATTTTCCATGATTATGTTAATGGACACTCCTAGAAATAAAGAAAGTACATACTTGTATATTACATTTGTATACCTGAAATTATTCCACCTTTCAATTAAGAACATTGAAATACAAAAACCAAAATCACTTTGCTATTAGATGACTGACCAAACTGAAAAGGTCTTTCTAATGAATTTCGTCTTAATGGACAATGGAATTACAAAAAGGCGCCACCATCAAATGTCCAATGTTATTTGTTCCAACAAAATTTCATTTCCAAACAAATAAACAAACAAACACGCATACACAAAAATAAAAATAATAAAAAAATATGTACATTCATGTAAGGAAAAACTTAATTAGTCGAAGAATTTTAGATCAAAAATAGTGTATAAAAAACTTTGTAGAATGTAAGTAGAATGTGGCCAAACCCCTATTAATGAATCAATATTTCTTTCTTTTCCTTTCATTTTATGTACACAGCCCACGTGGCGGCTTTGGGGTGAGGAACATGAAAAAAATGCAATTTTCACGGTTTATCTTAAGAAAGTTCGCTATCATCGACCAACGCCAACAGCGAGTAATGTAAGTACATAGAATATAACATCAAAATAACAACAATAAAAGCAAGCAAAGGATTGTAGCCAAATCCCAAATCCAATTAAGAAAATGCAATTTTATAAAACTTGTTTTCATTGCCACAAAACTAATGCACTCCTTCTTTCACACGCACCCACACAGGATTCCGATGATGAAATTTCGCATTTGGAATGGGAAACCGTTCGTGTTCGCTTCGTTAAGGCGGCAACATTGGCGCGTTTGGTCGAGGCTTTAGCAACCGACGATGGTGAACTCGAGTCAACGTTCATAAATGTATTTCTCTCGACATATCGCACATTCTCAACACCCAAAGAAGTACTCAGCCTTTTGATTAAGCGTTACGATACTCTGCACGATAAACATCTTGAGGAGATTGAACAACATCAGCAACAGAGTAATGGTGATGGCGGTGGCAGTGGCGGTGGCGATACTAGTTACGATGCACTTGCTTCAATACATGAACAGCACAAGAAAACTCTAGTCTCAGCTTTACATGTTTGGCTCGATGGTTTTCCAGAGGATTGGCACGAAGATAATCTTCAGCAGATTTTAGCATTTGCAGGAAAACGTTTAAAACGTTCTGAATTGCATATAAAGGTGTTGAATCGCTTGGAACGCTTACTGCGTCAGCAGGTCTATGGTGGTGGAGGTGGTGGTGTTTGTGTTCCTGTTGAACAACACAATGGTAGTTTACCTCCATGGCTGATGCAAGGCGTTGGCGGTGTTGGCGGCGGAGGTGTTGGTCTGAGTGGCGCTCAAAGCGTTATACTCAATGGTGGTACAATAAATGGCATAGGCATTGGTCTGCTACAGTCCCATTATGGAGGCATGGCTGGTTTACCTGGTAATGCTAACTATGAGCTCTCGGAGCAATTTGCAGGTCTATGTCTGGCGCCCGCTTTCCGTGGTCCCACGCACTTTTTGCAAGCATTTCGTTTTCCCCATGTACCAGTGCGCCATTTTGCTGAGCAATTAACGCGTATGGATTCGGAGCTCTTCAAGCGTTTAATTCCCCATCAGTGTTTGGGTGCAACATGGGCGCGAAGGGATAAAAGTGGTTCTGAGACAGTTGTAGCTACAATTAATCAATTCAATGCGGTGCTGTTTCGTGTAATATCGAGTATATTGATTGAACCAAGACTGAAGCCACAGGTGAGTGACAATATAGAAAATGACATACATAACAAAATTATGATGTAATATCTCATTTTCTTTTTGTATAGGATCGAGCTTTAAATATTGCTACATGGATTGATATAGCACAGGAGTTGCGTTTGCTAAAAAATTTCTCGTCATTGAAAGCAATCATATCTGGTCTACAATCCAATTCTATATATAGACTTTCCAAAATTTGGGAAGTATTGCCCAAAGAGAGGGTAAACAGTTTACAATTTTCCGTTAACAACAAGTAACTGATTTTCATAACTTTACCCGTTTTAGATGGAAATCTTCACCGAACTTGCCAGAATATTTTCCGAGGACAATAACGCTTGGACCCAACGGGAAGTACTCATGCGTGAAGGCACAGCCAAATTTGCTGATACCGTTGGTGAACAGGATCGTCATTTACAAAAGATCATACAGAAACAGGTGAGTAAAGAAAAGTCGGGAATATAATATCAGTTTTTAATTCACAATTCTCACCATTTTAGAGTACTCAAACATCTCATGGTACTATACCGTATCTGGGGACATTCCTCACTGATCTAACCATGATACATGCCGCCATACCGGATACCCTTGGCGATGAGCCACAACTTATTAACTTCGACAAGAAGCGTAAAGAGTTTGAAGTGCTTGCTCAAATCAAATTACTTCAAGGGGCTGCCAATACTTATAATTTGCGTGATGACCCCTTATTCGATCATTGGTTCGCTTCAATGTTAGTACTGACAGAACGTGAGGCGCATACTTTGTCGTGTCAATTGGAACCTCAGCCGCCAGCACCGCGTAAATCAACTGCCTCGACAAATACTTCATTGACCACATCGCAGACAACAGCATCATCATCGAATTCGATTGGTGGTCATCGTAAGACTGATTCGATAGCCTCTAATTCAAGCAGCGGCGCTGGTTCGCAATTCTATTGTGAGCTCAATAGCAGCCTGACTAGCTCTCATTATAGTTCACGACACAATTCATTGGATCGCGATGCCCCAAATGCATCACTTATGTCGGCATCGAGTAGCGTCTCGAATCTCTCACTGGACTCAAGTAATTCCGGTGGTCAGAAGTCCAACTCAAATCACTCCAAGATGACGCATTCCCAATCGACAAATGGTGTACGCAATGCACTCACCGAAAATGGTTCACCACTTATAAATGCACAGCTTGTTCAACAGCCGGGTGGCCTCCAAAGTCAAGCACCAAATTTCTATATAATTCGTGTTACCTATGAAACAGACAATATCGAATTGGATGGAATTGTGCTCTACAAGAGCATCATGTTGGGCAACAATGAACGCACGCCTCAAGTCATACGCAATGCAATGCTTAAGCTGGGTCTTGAAGATGATCCCGATAGATATACGTTGGCACAAGTTTTGCCCGACAAAGAACTTGTAATGCCTAAGAATGCAAATGTTTACTATGCAGTCAATACAAACTACAATCTCAATTTCATACTGCGTCCCCTTAAGGATGGCAACAATACAACGGGCAGTTAGTCTGCGGCTCGTTCCTCTATCTCAGTTATGGTGCTTGGGATATGAGGATGAGTAGCAACAGCAGCTGCGGCTGCGGTTGCTAAGAAATGTACTCAAATTATAATAAATTGTAAATACAAAAAAAAAAGAAATGTCAGAAATTTATTCAAGAAAATGTATGATAAACTAAACTAAATACAAACAAACTCCTCCATGACACAAAACCCATCATGACATATAATTTTGTTGTGACAAATTAGTTTTAATTGTGCAGTAATTATTGTAATTTAAATTTTAATTCTTACTAAGAAGTTAATTATTTTGTAATTTATTTATTTCTTATACATTTTATGCTTTAATTAATTTGATTACCTTTTTGTGTTTTGTTTGAACCAAAAAAGGTTAAATCAAATCACCCCAAACAAGTCAATGAATAATGAATTTTAAGCGCAGCATGTCAATATTATTAAAATGATTTTTATATTTATTAGGTTTATTGCTTAAGATTTTACACAACAAATACTTTGATCTTTCACATGTCACATCTATCTATCAATAAAGTGGAAATGATATTTATAGACTTTAACTGGAATATTTGCTGATATTTTATAAAGAAAAACAAAAACAAAAAACCCACAACAAATTTTTAAAAATGATTGTATGAAAAAAGTAAAAATATTGTATTTAAATGAAATTTGTATGAATATTCTGTATAATTTTACTTCTTTAAAATGATTCAAATTTGTATAAAATTGTATTTTTTTTTTTTTTTTGTACTGTATTATAGAAATTATATTGTATACATAAATAATATTAATATTTAAAGTTTATGTACACAAAAAAGACACAATAAAAGTGAATAAATAAAACACAACAAAACACACTCGTCTCTTTACATATTTTATTGCGATTGTTGTTCCTAATGTCTATTATAGACTCTATAGAAATATACAATAATATGAACGGAATTTCTTTATTTGAAGACTACAGTATATGTATATCCAAAAAGAGAAGTTGGTTCTTAACTTCTTCTCATTTAGTGATGAGTAAATTTAAATAAATAAAGGGTTGTCCCATCTATTTACGGGATAAATATGTAAATTGTAAAATTGTTCAAAGCGAACAGTATTTTGAATACTTTTTACGTATAATTTTTTAAAAGAAAAGTAAATATATAAATTTTTAATGAGTGTTTTTTGATTCCATATTTGCTTTACTTACTTCTAAATCATTGGTTCAGTTTTATTCAAAGCCAAACGCATATCGATGAAAACAAAGTTATGTAACGTTTAGCCATTTCTCGAATGTTTGGGAAAGAAATTACCTTTTGGCAATTCAAGATTAATTTCTGTTTCAAATGTATCTTTTAAGCTACTGTCATGTTGCATTCAATCACTTCATCATGAATATTACATGCTCCTCAGAAACATTGGCAATGAAAGGATTGCGGATCAGTTTTCGATTAATGCAGATTAAAGCAGAGTTTCGTGTTCAGAGTTCATACCTGAGCATAATTAATTTGATGATTTTCATTACTTTTATAGTGTCAAATATATGGTAAGTGCCGCCGGCTAGGGAAATATTGGAAATATATCGCTGTATGCATATATTTTATACAGCAGTTTGATCGTGTTTTTTGGCGCTTTACTTCTAACCATCGTTATGTCAACCACTTGTCGCTTATTTAATATTTTTAGTATGGCTCCGCAGACTACTTCTGGTCCGGGAGCACCAGTTAAGAACCATTGACATATAGGGATTATTTTTTTATGTAGAGGCCTAAAAACAACAATTTTTATGTACTAAGTTTCATGAAATAAAGAAAAACCCTTAAAAACAAAAAAAAACACAGTTGATGGATTACATTGAATTTCGAAAAAACAAACATAGAAATATATGAATGTCAATCAAATGATTTGTGTTGGTTTTCATTGATAAATAAAATGACTTTTGTTAAAAGGACTCGACTTACTTCTTTTATAATATGAGTAAATATCCTTTCCAAAATAATAAGTACAAATCAAATTATTGTTTCTTTGCCTTCAAATCAAATGATTATGTTGTGTGGACTCTCTGTAATTTGTAAACGCGCCGACTCTGTACTTTGCTCAGTCAAATCAAACAAAGGATGGTGTTGAGGGTAAACTATGAGATTCCCGTGATTTGCATTAAAGCCTTGTTCTGAATATCCCCATGGTTCTCTCGGCAGTGACGTCCAAAATTTGTATAGCGTAGAGCCAAGTCGGTGCAATTATTTACGTGTAAATCAGTCTTTTGTTTGCTAAGGACAGTTTACTGGTTAGGCGTAACAACCAGTTTCCGAATGCCATGATGAATTTTACATCTTCACGTCTAGAGATACGTTTGTCCAGGATTATACCGATGTTCCGGTATTCGATCACATTAGGAATTATCCCCCTATTTGGATAATTTACTTCAATTATTAGTGAATCGCTGCAGTTAATTATTGATCATCACTGCTACTTTTTTGGGCTAGTCAGAGTTGCACAAAACGCAAGAGTCATCTGCGTTTTCATCCTACCAAGGCTTTAGAATCATTAAAGGTCGGCATGATCTCACGAGATACTATGCTATGCGAGTTTTAATAATACCATTTCAAAGTTTCGTCGTCGTGGGTGTTAACATTTAATTTACTCGATCTAATAAATTAAAAGTTATATTAAAGGAAAATATTTATTTTGCAGAGAACCTGAAAATTTTCGAGGAACAACTCACCGGACGTTTAATTTGTTGTGCAATTCTGACATAAATGTTTCTAGATATTTTGTGGAGTCTTAATTTTCTTCATCGAGGTGCTACAAATATAATATGTCCGTGATTCATAGAGGTGAGATGGTTGAAAATAAGCCTCAACTTCTGACTAAAATCTTGTAAAATCGTGGTTTCTAATAATAATATAAATTTGTTATTTCTGTATAAAAAAAAAAAAAAAAAGAAATGATAATGAATTTTATTTGATGTTTCTTAAGTTTTTACAATAGAAAACTGTTCCATAAAAATTAATGAAGATGAATGACATCGACATAAAATGAAATTTCTAATTTAAATTTTATTCCATTTGCTATGACTTTTAAATAAAGTCAAGTTTATCTAACTTATGCCCTTCATTTAAGTAAATATTTAACTGGCTTTCATTATAACATAGATCTTTTTATTGAGTATCTTTAGTTGCTTATTTGCTTTCCCATAAAAAAATCTTCAATCATATGATTTTCCAGAATTTTCTATTTAGAATTGTCAATAAAATAATCTCCAATCAGTTGAATTTCTCGAATTGTCTATATTATTGCCTGACTGAAAAAAGTTGAACAAACAAAAACCTTGCCCGGCATTTACATTTTATTTCTCTCGTTTATTGACACTTATGTACATGTTTTCAATCCTATTAAGGTCAACAAAAATATTCATAAATCACACAGAAACAAAGAATTCAAAGAAATCCATCCATCTATCTATCAAGAAATAAGAATTTCCATTATAAAAAAACACAACAACAATAGAATCAAATTTGCATAAAAAACAAAAGATGGAAATTTGCAACAACATTCACTTTCACTCAAATTACAAGAATACAAACAGATTCACATACACACACACACACACACATGCATAAACTTCTACAAAAATTTACTTTCACTCTTTCAACAGAAAATAGCAAAGAAAGCAAAAAGAGGAAAAAAGGAAAGAAAAACTATTTCGGAAGAAAAACAAGCTGAAGAAAACCAATTTGCTGAAAACGCCTCAAAGTCTGCTAGCGAAAACTTTAATTAGATCACTTTAACGCTGCACGAAAATACAAATCTTTGCCGCAATAATAAAAGGCAAATGGACTGACAGAGAGAAAGAAAGATAGAGAGAGAGAGAGAGAGAGAGAGTCAGTTAGGCGAACAGATAGACAGAAAAAGATACAAACAAGACAAAACTTTATAACAAAGAAAAAGGAAAGGAAAAACTTTTCAAAACTCATCATCATAGTAACGTTGTCATGATAGAATAGAATAGAATTGAAAGGAAAAAGCCTTTGTTCGTTCTTATACCCTTTAATGTCGTGAACATTGATGGCGACGTTGATGACGATGTCAAGCATCAAACTTAGACAAACCCCAGAAATAAGAATCCCCAGTCAAACATATGAAACACTCATTTATACTGGTATACGAGTATCTACGAGTATTTACCCATCTATATACATATAAATTGACATAAAAAGTGAAAAGCTGGAGAAGAGAAGAAAATGGAAAGTTGCTCAATTGAAAAAAAAAAAAAAAAACAGGAGCAGCAGCATCAGCAGCTGGGGTGACTTAACTCTGACGTCATTGTTTATAGCACAATAACTACAATACGTCATAACCTCTAAAAAGCAAAAACTATGGGAGTACACAACATCACCCTCATTATAATCCGGAACATGAACATTTTCTTCATCATCATCATGACTACTTCGAGTCACTAAGAATAACAAAAACAAAATCGATAACAACTCAGACACAATGACGCAGCTAAAATGACATAAATACATACATACATACAAGTACATACTTCTTTCGTTGATAAGAACATAGGACGGACGACACAATCTTTGTTTTTCGGAATAATACTCGTAATGACAATACGAAGGATATGCAATAACAAGGATTTTTTATAATAAACACATTCATCATTGTACCATAAACAAAGTCATAGAAAATATATCCAACTACTCGTGTCTGTGAATGAGTGAGTAAGTGAGTGAACCTTGTATGTAATTCAATTTAAAAGTTTTTATTTAACTTATATTGAATGAAGTATTGACGACAATCAACTTATCAAATGCGCACGTGCTTTTTCGTCCTGACATCCATGGCTCCATTGCTTTGTCCAAGAATCATCATCAACATCATCATCATACCCATTAGCATCACCTAAATACAGTCAAGCAGATACAATTGGTTTTCACTTTTCCATTTGCCATTTGCATTATCCTTAGTTTATTGCTAATAATATTTTCAATGGAAATGTGACATTTCTCTGCGTAAGCAGAATGAATACAAAAGCATCATCCATCCATGCATATCCATCGTTCGTTCGTTCGTTGAAGCTGCTGCTGCTGCTGTTGCTTGTTTTTGTTGCATACTTGTAGGCGCTCATTCTGCCAACATTTTGTTATTGTCATTTTTATTTCCATCTAGTCTTCTTTGTATATTTCTTTTTTTTTCTGTTGAAAAATGCAACAACGTGCTGTTGTTCGTTCATGTTGATGTAGAGTACAGTGTGTAGGGTGACGTGGTATGATGTTAGAGTGTCACTAGCAGGTGTTATGTTAGCTTATAAAATAACCCACGCCCCCTTTTTTTTTAAGGACGGTTGGTGTTACGCTAGCTAAGCATGTGCTACTATACGTATACGTATATCATTTGACGTTTATCATTCTCTCATTCGGTGAGAGTATAATTTTGCATAACCATTCTCTCATAAATTTGTGAATTTCTATGAAGCTTTTCAACACACTTTGCTCACTCAGACAAATACAATATTATACTTGTATTATGCGCTTCTTCGCTTTGCTTAGTCTATCTCTATTATACCTGGACTCAGCAGGGGTCCCTTTTTCGGAGTATTGAGTGGTTTTGTTTGCTGAGCAGAAAGAAAGGAGTAGTCTGGCGTGTGGGTGGTGGTTATCATTATTATTTACACTGAGAAAATCTATGTGTATTCTGAATTAAAGGACTATAAATGGAGATGTACAGACTACACCTGAGAAAGTGAAGTAAAGTGAAATTCATGCGATTTTTCCTCATAATGAATAATCAATGAGACCTTTAAATATTGCTGAGATATAAAGAATATGTATGAGTTATTTGACAAGAAGTGAGTTTTAAATGAAATCAAATATTAAAGAAATCTTTCTTATTATGTGAATATGTGATAGAAGATTAATAAGATTTACAAGGAGGGAAATTGGATGCCATAGAAATTTTAAACATCGAAAATGCAAATGTTGATTTCTGCCCACAAAAGGACTGAATATTTTGATCGAGCCGTGGCTTGAGATAAGTTTTTTTCGACAAGCAATCGGAAATTGAGATAAGGTAATATGTTTAAGTTCTGCCATACGACGAAATATGTCAAAAACATCGTTTTCTTCCAAGAGAGGCCAATTTTTTATTATTATGTCAAGACCAAAAACTCAATATTCGTTTGTTTTTACAAGTTCAATGGTAAACTTGTCGAAATTTAAGGCCAATAGAGATTATTTACGGCACATGCTGATTTTCTTCTTCATTCAACAGAAAAAAAAAAAACATCGGAAGATCAATGAATTCACGTGCAAACTTATGGCGAGCTTGATAGAACCGACAAGACTTCATAAAGCTGGTTTCCACGATTCGCAAGTGGTGATTTAACTAGATTTAAAGGTGCCGAATTTCAAGGATTTTTAGATGCACACATACAGAGCAGTTGAATCAAACTCAAACAAGAAGATAAGTTTCACACGAATTGAGTGAATGACAGATGGAAAAGAGAAAAACTGTTCGCTGAATGCTGCTTCAACGCTACGAAAGAAAGGGATTTTTGCATCAGGTCGTGACTGGCGATGAAAATGGATATATTTTTTAAGAATCCTCAAAAGCAAAAATATCATGTGTTATGCCAGGACATGACAATCCTCAGCATACGATCATTTTGAGCCACGCGTTGATCGAAAAACGTGCGAAATAGGTCGGAAAACATGACAAATTCGTTTTTAAGAATGACAACGCACCTCATCATCATCAAGTGAAAGACTCGAACACTTCGGTAAGAAGATAATGGTGTGTGTGTGTGTGTGATGGGGTCAGAAGGAAGTCGTATATTACGAGATCCTGAAGCTTGGTGATAAAGTTACATAATACCAATTGCAACCTCTAGCAAATGCTCGATTTGAATTATGCTCTCACATATTCAGCCAAACTGGTCAAAGACACAATTTCTGCCCTTGGTTACCCTACTCGTCGAATTCAATAATCTTGGATTATCATTTGTTTTTATCGATGGAACACGCACTGACTGCTGCTGGGTGAGCAGCATTTAACAACATTTGATGAAGTGCAAGAATGGATTGGTGAATGGATGTTCGTTGATGAAGGATGCAACTTTCTTTTCCAAAATCATCCATAACTGATATGAAAGTTTGACAAAATGTGTGGAAAATTTGGGTTTGATATTTCAAAATTATAGTGTATTTTCAATAATAAAAAACTACAATTTTACTATTAAAAATTATAAAAATATCCAATTCATAATGATAATCAAATTCGATTTTTTCTATTTAAAAATTTTCAAGAAAATTTCTCTTAATGTAAAAAATCCTATTTAACTCAAATAAAATATCAATCTCACAAAAACAAAAACAACTATAATACTGTAGAAACAAAGAAACTCAAATAATAAAACAAAATCTAAACAACGCAAATGTTGAGTGGAAAAAAATAATAATAATAACAACAACAACAAGAATAACAACAAAAGGAAAATGAATAAACGAACCGAAGATGCCAACGAAGTGTAATAAAAGTAAAATACGAATCGAAATCTACTCAAAAAGAAAAAGAAGGAAAAACATGAAAAATACTCAAAAATAATTCAATAAAAGGTTTTCGGGTAAAAGCTCTTTAGCGAGCGACCGAGCGAGTGCAAATGCCATCAATTCATGAACGCACGCAGTAGTTGGAGAAAAGGAGCCAAACTGTTAAGACGAGACACGGGCTCAAGTGAAAATATAGTAGCGAAACGTCGCGAAACGAAATAAAAGTTTAATCAGAAAAAGATAAAAGGGAAAAGAAAAAATTATAAAGAAACAGAAAATAAATAAATAGAATATTTTAATTTTTTTTTTGTTTGGGATTTTGTAAAGAAGAATAAAAATGAAAGCATTGAACGATTGAGAAATGACAATGAAAACAATTGTCAAGCTGAAATCAGCAAAGGCAGCTAAAAAAGCAGCAGCAGGAGTAGAAAGCGAACAAGCAAAATGAGCTATGAATTGTGACAGTTTCGAAACAGAATACGAGTATGTAGTAGATACATAGTATATATCACCTCCAAAGTAGCAGCAGCAGCACCACCACCACCAACAGCAGAAGTAGTAGCTGTAGCAGCAGCAGCGTTGAGGAGGCGGTGGTGGAGGCAGTTAAGCGAAGCCAAGCCAAGCCAAGTCAAGCCAAGGCAAAGTAGTAAGGCACAGACCGTCTGGCAGTTGAGCAGGCATTCGAATAGATAGAAAGATAGGCAGACAGACAGGACAGGACAGGACAGGACACACAGAACGGCAGCAAGCAGGCAGGCAATCAGGCAGGCTGGCAGTCCTGGCTACGTGCAAGGAAGCTGTCTATGTATATGTATAAAATGTGAATGTATTTGTGTTCAACGTGTAACGCGAAACCAAAAAAAAAAAAAGAAAAGAAGGCAAAAAGTAACCAAAATTTATAAAATAAAGGAGAGAGAAAATTAAATGAAAAACAACAAAAAAAGAAATGAAATGTTGCAAGTGCGTGGCATGCAACAAATGCGTGTCAAAATTCAAATTTGAAAGCTTTTATGCGAAAATTTTAATTAAAATAATTTAAATTAATTAATGAATGAATGAAACCATAAAAATGCTTCATTCAATTTATAAGAGTTTCTAATGAAAATAAATTTCATAAAAATTGAAAATAAAAAGAAAATAATTCAAGTGAATTTTTACCAAGTGAATGCAAATGAAAAAATAAAAAGCAATCAAATAATTGTTAATAAATTAATCATTCTTATTAATTTTATTATGTATAAAATGGCATATAAATGTCGCATAATAAATAAACGTCATAAATATACAAATAAACAACTAACTGCTACAAATTACTACTTACTACATGTGTTCTTTGTCTTCAAATGAATAAATAAATAAAGAAATAGAATGTGAATTCAAGTGGTTCAACAATAACAACAACAGCAACGACAACGACAACAGGAAATAACCTTGAATAGGTGCGTGCTTTTATGCTTTGTGCTATTTGTGTCCCTCTATTCCTTTATTAACAAACATTCTTTCTTCTTTTGCTAAAAAAACAAAAAATAAAACAAAGACAACATGGCGTATACGCAATGTCGACATATGCACCGAAATGTGCTTAAAACAAATAAAAATCCAACAAACTAAGAAAATTAAAATTAATAAAAATCAAATAACAAAACAAAGAATATTAACAAAGGAGAAAAACGAAAAAAAAGTTATAAAAGAAGGTGAGCAAATAATAAATTACAAAATTAGAAACAAAATGGGGGAACATGGAATCAAATTATTTAATAAAATCGGTTTTTTTTCCCTAATATTTTTCTTTATGTAAGTGTGAGTGTATAAAAGTGTATGTATGTGTGTGTGTGGCAAAGAAATTTTTATAAATATTTATTTAAATGCGCGAGAGAATCACGTCAAAAAATTTCGTTGCCGTCGATGACGCATTCCAGCGCAGAGTAGGGCAGAAGGTTAAATTACAAAAACGGCAACGAAAAAAATAAAGAAAAAAATTGAAAAGAAAAAAGGAATCACAATATGAAATATTGTACAACGTGAAATTTTGCGCTCAAAATGGAATGAACCAACAAACGTACGAAGAACGAGCTAGGGAAAGAATATTTTCATATTCGGAATCCGAATAACAACACAAACAAGAAGAAGAAAAGTATAGAAAGCTACAATTTTATATGAAAATTAAAAAAAAAAAAAACACAAGAATTAACAGAAGCAGCAGCAGCAGCAGCAGCAGCGGCAACATAAACAGAAGCAGCAACATCAATACCAGCAACATTACCAGCTCTACCAGCACCAGAAACACAATGTTTCTTCTTATATTGTTGAGTTTGCTGTTTGTTGGTCTGCTATCAATGAGCAGCAAACAAAAACAACAAAGAAAGGGAAACAATAACAACAATGGTAGACGGTAGACACCCTCACAAAAGGCACCTACACTCCATTCTATAATGGCAACGTCTCCGTTGGTTGCTTGCTTGCTAGCTGCTTCTGTAATACAGTTAAACCTCGATTATTCAGATTGCCAGGAAGTTGAAGTTCTTTGAAAAATACAAGTTCTAAGAACCTTAACAGGATATTATTAACCTACATTTTTGAATGTAATGAACAAAAATATTTGTTGAAAATGAAATTTAATGGAATGAATAGTGGTGATATTTTATAATAAAAAATTATTTATCATACAAAAAAAAAAAAAAAAAGATAAAAAATAGGATTACACAAGCATAGAAGTGTTTTCTGGATTACCAGCAGATTATGGGGCCTTAAGAGTTCGAAGTCCTTGAAACGACAAATAATTCCTAAATCCAAAACAAAACTCTTGAAATACATTGTTCTGCCTTCAGTTGAAAGTATAATGTTGACTGAAATCTGATTAAGGGTTACCGTCCCAGGCCAACAATGGGCTCAGTGGCCACAGGAACAGATAATATAAGTAGGAAATTGATTTTCTAGTATCTTAATTAAAAGATGTACATATTCCGTTGATGGAGGTTAATCTATTAATCGAGGTTTTTATATTTTTATTATGTAAGTTAAACAAGCATAAAAAGTGCTTTGCGGATTCCTAGTGGTTCGAAATACCTTGTTATCCCTTCAAGTTGAAAACTACCAAAGGCCTCTGAGGGACAGATAATAGAGGTAAATCAAAGATATAGGTATGTGGTATGAAATTGAATACTCAGAATCTCCTTCTGAACAGATATAATTAGTTGGTGGATATGTCATTAAATGAGGTTCAACTGTAGTTTTGTTTTTATTCTTGTCGTTGCTGCTGGTCTTGATATTCTTATTCACGCTCATGTTTCATTCTGTCTGTGTGTGTGTGTGTGTGTGTGTATGCATGTATTTCTTTAACTGTGCTTGTATTTTTAAGCTTTAGTATTAGTGGTACAAACTTAGCTTGCTTTCTGTGGTGAAATTCTTTGTTAACATTAACATGCAACAATTATGTTCATATTTATTTTGGTAAAATTAATGTTAAAAAATAATAAAAATAATTAAATTCATTAAAAAATGGGGTGAAAACTATCAAAATAAAAAAAAATTTTTGGTTTCTCTTGCCTACTTAGTTGATTTCTTTGTTATATTTTCAAACCACCATCCCACCACATAACACCACATCAAACCAAACCACTCACTCTACTCTGTCGCTCACCATACACAACACCTTAATTCAAACAGAACTCAACTCAAAGCAAAGCATTCTTAAGTATTCTCTTTCTCTAAACCTAGTACAATATGTGTGACTCTGTTAATGCTCTCTCTCTTATTTAACTGTGCGCTCTCTCAGGTCTGCTTGCTTTACTACTTGCCTAAAGCTCGCTCACTTTGCTTCCACATGCATACATATATTTTACTTTCACTCTCAGATGCGCTTCAACGTATTCAATGCTCACTTGCTCGCTCTCTTTTACTGTCACATTTTGTTTAATAAAGAAGAAAAAAAACCATGAAAAGCAGAAAATTTAGTAAAAGCAAAAGGTGAAAAACGAAACCACTCGACTTGATGGCGACTGACTGAACTAAACTGAACTGAACTAGACAAAGACATCGCCACCACCACCAACAATAACAACAACAAGAGAAATAATAGTAATAACCAACACCAATACCAAAAATTATACTACTACAAGATAACAACAGTCGTAGAGCTTCTTCCATCAGTCACTGAACGAATGAAGTGAGCAAGCAAGCAGCTGACTTGCTTCAGTTTTTCTTCGCTTTTCCTGAACTTAGTTAAAGTTTCGCGCGCGACAATTTCGAGACTCACTTTAACGCAACTTGTCCATTTTTCATTTTCTTTTCTTATTTATTTTAATTTTTGTTGGTTTTTTTTTTTTTGGAATAAAAATAGAAAAATCACATAGAACAAGACAAAAATAAAAAAAAAAAACAAATGGTGACAACGTCAAGTTAAAAGAAAAATATAACGCAAACAAAATGATAGAAGAAAAAGTCACAAATCACATTACAAATGCCTAACGACGCATGGCGACAGGATACGCCTGCCTAAGCGATACCAGCAGGAAGTTTACACTGTCCTACATTGAATAATGTTAGCAAATAGAAAAATAATATAAAGCAAAAACAGAATGAAAGAAATAAAACGAAAAATAAACTAAAATAAAATAATAACAAAAAGAACAGCAAAGGTTTTCAAACCAAACGAGTAAACACGAAACATGCACGCAATTAAATGTATCCTTAGAATTTTTGAAATCAGGTGAGAATTATATACATAACAAAGAAGCGCACATAAGGAAATATGTAAAAAATATACACACAGAATGTGAAATATGTGTGTACGTGAGTCCGTTGGTCCTTCCATCTAATATGTCTATTTTAATGTGACATAGTTTGCTGCGTATTCGTACATATGTTGACTTCTTTCTCGAACATTTGTTTTCATATATTCATCGCTATTTTGCCTAGAAACAGGAGACATGGCAAGATAAGATAGGGCAAGGCAAATGACATTTCCTTTTTATACTGTGACATTTTTAAAGATTTTCTTCTCTTGTTATTTATTTATTTTGTTTCATCGCACATAATTCAAAAGAAAGTTGTCTCATGTTTAAGAAATATTTGTAATTAATTTGCCTGGCAGCCAGATATTGCGTATGAGTAATTGCTACTTTACTGCATACACATGTGTGTTTTGAATGATCTATGTATTGTTTCATATCTATCTCAACACAACATAAATTATTGTTATTATTCCGTCGGTCAGTAAGTCACTCAGTCAGTCAGTCAGTCAATCATGGACATTTAATTAAATATCTTCATCTATTCAATCAGGCAAGAACAACATGGTGCCATCCAAGAATACCATGGAATCCATGTACGCCATTGAATGCAATAATTAAAGCGTAGGCTTTATGTATTGTAATACTATATATGAGTATCTTGTGTGTGCTTTGTCCTAACTACGAGTACTACTAACTCAAATGGACAATGAGCTGCTTTGCAAATTTGTATTGTTTGTATTTAGTAAAGTGCGATTTTAAGTTGTGATAGTGAAGATAGACAATGCAAATGAAAGCGACCAAGTTTCGCGTTCCTTTATCGCAAGAGAACATAAATATCAAGGCGTATAATAAATGTGGATAATATTTCTTGTAAATATTGTAGCTCATACGCCTAGTTGTCAAACTAATTTAAGTTATTCTGTTATTGATGATTTTTTTTTTCATTTGAAAGATAAACGGAAGATAATGGAAGATATATTTTTCATTTTTATTCATAAGCTTAAGCTGATTTAAAAGCCGATGAAACAGTAGTCTGTGTACAAGTTCAGTGTTTTATTTGAATAATTTTTCATAAAGAGAATTTTCCAAAATTTAGAGTGTATTTGATGGGAAATATCTGTAGTTTCGGAACAGTAAAATTTTACATTTTTGTCACTGTCTTGGCAATATATTGTACCGTCCTGTGATCAGTGATTAAGCAATGTGGTGCGCTATAAGTATTCGGATGGTTGACCAGCTGGCGATTCCCTGAATATTGTTAAAGGCAATGTTATAAATAATTGGCAATACAACAAAGCTTATTTTGGGCCAAGATTATTAAATTTAAATAAGGCTCATAAAATATGATACGCGCCTTTATGACAGTCATCCACGTTTTGTGGCTTTTAGGATTGTGCTAGACAACTACAATCGATGGTCGAATGTGTTAAGCAGCGGCTCACGATGTATACTCGTACATCAAAAGTTCAAAGCCAGTTTAAGAGCTGAGTTGGTTTTTAATTATTCTTCATCACTAAATCGGTACGCAACACTTATAGACAACATGTTTCCCATGAATAACTCGTAAATGCTACATACAATATTAAGATTGCGTGTAAGAATATCAAATAAGCAATTATAACTATTATTTACATTCATATAAAAAAAATATCGGATAATTACAAACAAAAAAAAAAACCAATTATTTAAAAAATCATTAATGCTTACGCCTTTGAAGCCTCTCGCTCTCTCGCATATTGGTAAACCACTTTCTTTTGGGATCAGAATATCTATTAGATCAGATAATAGGATTCCAAAGGGGCTGCTAACGCCGCCTTGTGGATGCTGGAGGGTTTCAGGAGAGACGGTAAAGGGGCGTTCAAGAAATCAAACCGGGCAACAGAGGAAAATTATATATTCGTATTTTTCTTTTCCTGTTTTCCTGCTCGCCAACTTAAACCGATGACTTAAAGTAACAAATTTTATTGAGCACTACAATTTTTTTTACTGCTTAAAATGGGCGGTGGTCGAAAAGAGTCTTGGAAGCCATATATTAGTTCTTCTCACTAATTATGTTGTTTTGGTTTTCGCTTTCTCTTTTGTGCTTCATTTTGATACGTGTTAACTTGTTTGCATTTCAAATCCATTGACCCATGCCCCAGTAGCAAATATGGTGCATGGTTTAAATGATCAAATTTCCAGGGAGACTCTATTATACAATGATACTATTTTTAAAGAAACTTCAGCTCAAAATATTCATTAAATCCAACAAATTGAATATTCAAATTTATCAAATTACATGATATTTCTCTTAAAATTGAATGATGATCATGAAGTCTAAATTTCTTTACTTTGTCGATGATTTTTAGGGTTCCGGATCCCAAACGTTCCAAAGGGAACCCCGTTATAGAGACTTAGTTGTCCGTCTGTCCGTCCTCGGCCCATATCTCATGAACCGTAATATTTAGATGGTTGAAATTATCATAGAATGTGTAGTCTCTCCGGCATTAACAACAAATACTAAAAATAAAATATTTTCAAAAACTTAAAGGTGTCCCCATACAAGAAACATTTTGGTTTGTATGGCATTTGGATGGTTGGTGGCTATACATAAGAAACTTACAACATATTATCGAAATTTCGGTTTGATCGGACCACTAGAGAGGGTATCTCCCATACAAGCCCAATTTGATCCGGAACTCTCCGTGTACGAGTCTGACTCGCACTTGGCCCATTATATGATTTATTAAACTGATGAAAGGCTCTCCAAATCACTGCAAACCTTTACACATATCAAGGACTTTCTAAAATGCTTTGTAGCAATTGTAAACTTTATTTTTGACACAACACAAACAACCAAAAGCATTTTCTAATATTGTCAATAGTTGAGAACACAAAATTTTGCCAAATTTTTTGTCAAACTCTTTTTTCCATTGTAAAAATCTTGACGTTATTCTGAAGTGCGCCAGCTGCTTGTGTAAATACAATAAAATAGTTGACAGATTGCGCTTAAAATTGATGCCATTACTTTCAATCTAAATTACAGATCCAATTTTGTTCTTATTGAATGTTGCAAATGTTATTGATACTAAATTTTGTTTATTTAGCACAAGTTGTAGATTTTGCAAACTACATTTATATTTCTTCTCAGTTTTACTTTTTCGATATCATTTACATATTGATAGTTTGTTAGTTTATGTCTTAACAAATTTCTAGGAGAAAAACATAATAAAATGTTTCTTTCAATTTAAATATTAAAATGAAAAAATCTAAACAGAAATGGTCCAATTTGAAATGTGAAAGCTTAATTCTATAATGAAACTCTATGATTTATATATCTACAATAAGTTAATTTCTTTATTTTTCTTAAAATTAATTTTAGCTGAACGGTCTTATATCCAATTATGTTAGAATAAAAGAAAAACTTAATAATCTTTAACTTTGCTTTGAAGAGGCAGTTCATTTTCAATCAATCATGAAATGAAATGAAAAAGTAATAAAGCCTAAAACCAATGAAAATTCAGCATTAAACAAGTTTGTTTTGTCAAATTTCAAAACAATTTTAGTTCCATAATCGATAATAATAAAGAAACTTGAAGTAAACCACTTTAGTAGTCACTGTTCTCTTAATGAAAACACTTAACTATCAAGTTACTATCATTATCAAAATCATCATCATTATCATTATCATTGTTACTATAATCATCATCGTCGTCAACATCATAAATAATAAAATATGACATAATCGTTTACTTGCGTGGCATAATTCAATAATTACATTATGATGGGCTTATGAAACGAAGGATAATAGCAAAAGTAGATTCAATTGTTTGATAACCATTACTACCAATTTTCTTCATTTCTTTGTTCCTTCAATCTTTTGTTAGTTTCGTTATTTTCTTCTATGAAAACAATTTTACCTTTTCAAAATGAAATTTCATGAAATGATATTTTATTATTAAAATAGAAAAAGGAGGAAAACTACAACCCAAGTTGAACATTAACAATTCAATTAAATTGAATATACCAAAATGGAATCCGATAAAAGTTAAACAGAAAATGAAGTGGAATCCGGAAGGAAAAGTAAGAAACCCCAAAGAGAGAACTAGCCCTTTTTTTCCAATCAAATGCATTTTTCTTTACAATCTAACGCTTGGTAAATATGCGGGCGTCATGATGAAGAAGGAAAACGATTCATTTGAATGGAATAAATATAAAGAAATGAATTGAAAAAGGATGCATGAGTGCAGTGTACAAGTATCTTAATGTGTTAACATGGAGATATCTGAGCAAAAAAATATTTTATTATGAAATATAAAGGTGATCAAGTATGAGTTTGATGCATTGCTTTTTAGTTAGATCTTGGCAACTCACAGATCCCAAAATCTTTAATATAATAGACTTATTGAAAAGAAGCAAATGGTACACTTAAGGGTTATTAGACATATCAAGCATTTAGATCAGAGAGAGATTCAATAGCTTAAAGATTATATAAAATTATCTGTAAATATTTATTATTATAAAATTTCCATATATATTTTTGTATATATTCCTTACAAATCAAAGTGTTTGTCTTATTAAATGTTTACAAATATCTGTTCATATTTAGTTGTCATCTATTAACTCCTTGTTTAGAATCACAAAAATCTTTTAGGTAGTTAGTACTACAATCTTTTAACAATAATTTTAATCTAAAATAAAAAAAAAATAAAAATTTATTTGATTAAAATAGTTTGAACCAAATCAAATCAATTATGTGCTTTATTTTCGAGTGTCGATCCCAACACTTATTATGACAGCACTATGTTCTATTGAACAGAACTTACTAAACTGTAATAAAGTTGTGATGGAAAATGACCAGCTTTCAATAGGTTTTATTGGACAACGTGATAGGGAAGAAACAGAACTACGGTTGATGGCCTACGTGACTGTCAACGGACAACAGATAAAGTTGAATGTGCTCATTATCCAGGAATGGTGATAAGGATTCTTACCAAAATCTCTTCACTCATGATTTAACATCTCATATATCTATTTATAAGCCAAGTTTGCAATTTCGCAAACAAAATAATAATTTTCTATCTTAAAAAAAAAAATAAATTAAAAAATATATTACTCACTCAATGTTGCTGTGAAAGACAGAAGAAGAAGAAAAAAATTGATTATTTTGAGATGTTAAAACGTTATAAGTAAAACGAAAATCTTGCTTTTATTAATATTTTATTTGCCTATTTCAATGGAAACTATTTTCTATAAATTTATCTATCTATCTACTACTAAGTTTTCTATACAGAATTCAATAGTATAATATAAGTGCAGGTGGAGATTGATGGAGGACTTAAATGAAAGGAAATGAAAGTGAAAGTGGTAATGGTAATGGTAGTGGTAGTGGAAGTGACGGGAAGAGAAGAATTATAGCCAAAAGTAGCAATGAAAAACTTTCTTTTTAATATAAGATGCTTAAAGGACAAATGATGTTGTAACGAATACTAACAAAGACTCACAAGAAGATACATATATACACAAACATACACACATACACACTCATACAGTTATAAGAATATCAAGGATGGTTGCAACAGAATCAGTAGCAGATTCGGTGTCATGGCTTTTCTTACCTGTTCAGCGAACGTTCAGCGTTCAACGCTTTTATCGCTTTTTTGTATGCCTAACTGAAAATGAAGTCTTAAGTGAATTAAGAAAACTTGTAGTAACGATTTTTTTTCATTTTATTTCTTACTTTCTTTTCACATTGATATTGTGTGTGAATCTGTGTGTGTGTCTGTGTGTGTGGATTAGTATGTTGTGTGTGGCTGTTCAAGGTTTTATTCTTTCATATATATATTTTTTTTTACGCTTAATGAGGAAAATAACAAACGAACAACGAATGAATGAATACCAGATCAATGTTGGATGATGTTCGGTCGGTTGGTCGGTCGGTCGTTCTCAGATTGTGTCTGTTTGTCTATCTATCTGTTTATAGTATTTAATGTTGAATGGGAATGAATGACGCTCAAGAGAAGGCACAGCGAGTGAAGTGCCATATCTCAGTGCATAAACAAGAAAAGGATTACTTTTATTTGTGAGTGAAAGTATGTCATTGCATCTGTGCATTTGTGTGTGTGTGTGTGTCAGTGTGCCATTGTGTACTCGTATGCCTGCATGTGTGGCTGTGTGAAAGATATTCCATAAGTAACGTAAGTAGTCAAGTCCTTTATAATGACGTGTAAAAATGTCTGTTTGGTTGAGAGAAGTGGAAAAATGGCGGCGCATTATTATACGCACCTTTGTGCTTCTTGTTGTTGTTGTTGTTGTTGTTGTGGCTGCGTCTCGCATTAATGATTTGTTTTGTTGTTGAAAGAAACCCCAGCTTCATCACACAATCACATAGAAACAGTCACTTTGTATTGTATTTACATACATACCAAACCAGATATCGAGTTATCTATGCTTTCAAGGACTCACCTTAATCAAATGCTACTAGACGTAGATGTGCGTATTGAGTAGATGAGTGTAGTTAAGTGTGTGTTTGCTTGAATGTATTTATATAATTATTATTTTTTTTTTTCTTTCTTCTCTTCAATACAAAGAAGATTGATTATTGTACTCAACAATCAGCTCTGAAACCACTTAAGCATTTCAAGTTAATTAGTGGTTGCCTGGTCAAGCTAACAAAAGGCGAGGATTTTATGCATTTCATTGTTAATATTTTCTTATATGAGTAGCTCGTAATTGGCAGAATAGTTAAACAATGGAATTTATAAAGAGATTTAAGTTTATGAAAGAAAAACTGATTGGACTAAATAACGGGGACATTGAATCTAAGAGTCCTTGGTTTTGCCTCTTGATTTTTTTTTTTAAAACTAGAATAATACATTTAATTTGTAGGTGAGTATTCTTTCGATGTTGCCTTAAAAATAAAATTTTTTGCTTAACTTTGAAAAAGTTTCTCTAAACTAAATTAAACTAAACATTTGCTTAACAAATATTTCTATGTGCTGAAAGTAAAAGCTTTGCCAAATTATATACTAAATCATTTATTTAGTTAAATGTACCAACACATTTTATTTCATTTATCTATAGCCTACTTTCAGGGGCATTGCATGAAAAGCAATTCATTTAATTAAAAACAATTCTCATGTCCGCCATTTTACCGAGAATGAAATGCCCTTCACATTTGTAAATAAATATTTATTTAAATTTGTAGAAAATATGCTGATTTGCATATCAAATAAACCGATTGTTCCAATATTAGCGTTGATTTATATAAGTTTTATATAAAATTGAAGTTCAAATTCTTGCTTTTAATTCGAAAATCAATGCATTAGTTTATTATAGAGCTCGAGCTTTTAGAATCGGTTTATTTAATCATTTGATGCAAAGTATTGAATATTGCAAAATTAAAAAAAAAAAAGGGTCAACAGAATGTTAGTCTTCCTGCTCAAGTTGAAAAGTAAACACTTTGATTATCCATTTCCTACTAATTTTATTGAAATGTTTCTTTACTGTTTATGTACTTGTATCTTAAACTATTCTTGAGATAGGACTTACTTACACTATCACCTAATTCGACACCATGTTAGTCATGTCAATAACAAACAGGCCTTTTAAATGAAGATGACATTATATACAGACGCAGCGGTCTGCTGTCTTATCTCCGATTAGTTGTATTATATTGATACTCTTATGATATTTGTCATGTCTATGTTTATAGTTTTAGTACAATACATTTTAAGATAAGTGTATAGATATGGATCCTAGCTAACGTTTAAGCACTATCTTCGTTGCAGTAGTAATTACGAGCATTAATGAATATTCTGCGGGAGGTTTTATCGACATCCTGAGATGAAAGTGGACTGTAATTTCTATTGAATTCATGTACATTCTGTAAACGGCAAGATGAATTATTCCTTTTACTAATAAATATATTATGTGGAGTAGTCTATGGCCAAGCGAATATTGTACTTTCCACATTGATAATTCAGATTGTTTGAGTCATTTTTGTCTCAACATTAAACTGAAAGGAATTTAGGTTTCTAATTTAGCACCTGAACAATTTATGTCTTGCATTGCTTTTTTATATATGTAATGTTATATAAAACATAATTCTTCTAGTTGTCTTCTCAGCTTGACTTCCGACAAAAATTGAATTTTTTTTTGACTTCACTTACTTAACAAGTGTCGACAAGATCGGCCACAAATCAGCTGGACTATTTTATGAACATTATATTCACTTGCAGGAATCCTCTTTATTGACTATTTACTTCTAAGTAAGACAGTAGCTATAGTTAGCCTTCCTTATCGCCTACCAATACTTTCACAATCTCTTGTGACTCCCTTACTAACTTACTTTGTTTGAACAATCCACTTAAAACCAATAAATTTCTTTCCTTTCTTTCTCGTATATTTGTTTTGAAAGAATATTTCTTGGGTTAGCCCTTGCAAATCCTCATACAGTTTGAGCGAAAGACAATGACCAGACCTATCCTATAACATTATTATTGTTATCATTATTTCTTATTTATTTCTAAAAAGTTAACCACTTTTATTTATAAAAACCGATGGAACTCATATCTTGAGTTATTTGGTATTTTATAAAATCCATCTTCTTTAATATCAGGTGATCAGTATAAAATGGGCAGCTGACATGTTTAATTTAATTTTCTCATAGGCTTGATAAACTCTGGCCTCGTTGCTATAAAACACACTAACAGGGAATCGATATACTTGTAAGCTTAAAAGGCAATTTTTATTACCTCCGCGGAATTAAACTTTTTGCTCTGATGGATTTGTTTAATTGAAGTGTTAAATTGTTGTGGCAAAGTTTGGGAATGTGGAGTGTGGTGAATAAGAGAAAATTTCCAACTCGTTCTGAATTGAATTTAACTTTTAAAAGCGCATCTCACTTCATACTGCGCTTTCAAATAAAATTATTGTAATTAATGTTTCCACTTATTTTCTTCTTTTGTCTGTATGAGAATTGCATAATCTTGGAATAAATAAATCGATATTAATTATTTGCTTAATAAAGAAATTATTTTATATATAAATACTAGAATACTAAATTGCTCTTGTAAATTAAATCATTAATATGTCAATCTACATACCGAAAAGAAGCTTAAAAAAAATTTAATTTACCACTTTCGACTCGTTAATGCCGCAATGTAATAGCAAAATTTACTAAAGGCCAAACAACCTTATAATGACTCTTTCTCTAAAAATAATCTGTCGACGACTATGGCGATAACAACATCATTATTACTATTAATGAAAGGGCCGAATACACAAACACAAGCGTCAACAGCGCGTATACGCAATATTTCTTTCATTTTAATGTAAAAATTCAGAGGGAAAAATACAACAGCCGCAAAGCGTGTTTAACCCAAATATGTAAATTCAAACAATCAATAATGTCAACTGTCAGCTTTTTATTGCCTTTGTTTGTGCTGCTGGTGGCTAGAAATATACATATACATATATATATATATATACATACTCACACACACATACACATACAAGTGTATGCATGTGAGACTCACAGACATACACATTAACATACTTACAAACATGAACACCATACAAATGTGTTAAACGAAGGGAAAAAGTATTAAAAAGCGATTTATGCAAATGCATTACGCATACGACACGTGAACGGGTGAAAATCGCAGTGGACAAGAAAACAAAACGATCAGAAACACGGACACATACATAGAGCGAGAGAGAGAGAGAGAGAGGGGGAGAAAGAGAGCAGAAGATAGTGACAACAAAAGAAGATAAAGGGAATAACGAACAAACATCAGATAACGCACTCAAAAATGTTGTTGAACTTAAATAATAATTCCTTTTTTTTTGTTTTTTTTGTTATTACTCATGCACTTCATATTAGTGCAAAATGTTTTATCACTTTGTTATGATGTTTGTAACACAACATCGTAAAAATTATCAATGTTTGTCATTCCATTTTTGACCTTTTTACCATACTTATATTTTTAAATTTTAAATAAACCACATATTTTGTATGATTTTTTGTTTTTTTTTTTTTTTATTATAATTGGAAATTAAAGTACATTGGGTCCAGTTTTAATAATTAAGAAGAATATCGTTCAGATGACCAACTCTGATAGTTCAGCAGAATGTCAATCTTTTAACAAAATTTTTGAATTACTTTATTGCATAATTATTGTACAAATAGTATCACTATTATCTCGATGCTGTTGTTTTTGAGATGAAGAAACCCCATAAGATGAAGTCTAATATTGTTAAATCGCAATCTCTTGGATGTAGCCCATTTACGTCTGTTCTTCGAGAATTTGTTTGATAATTAAGTTACATAATGAATTAAATTTAGTTAATTAAATAATTTTTAACAATGTACCCAATATAGGTTCACTGATGTAGCGATCAATTTTAGCTAACCCAATTGTACAATATTTACTTCATATATGAAAAATATCACTGTGATCTAGTATCTGTGAAAAATCTAATGGAGACAAATTTATGTAAATCATAAGTTGCAGCCATTTTGTTCCAATCAGACAGATAGATACATGTAGCTAGATGATAGAACCAACAATTTTCGTCAATAGTTCAGCTCATTACTTTTTAAAATTGGGTCGATTGAATCACTAATCTAAGCCTGCAAAGAAATAAACAGAGACAAATACAATTTTAATATTGTGATATCTTTGTAAAAATCGAATAAATTTTCAATCAGAAATTAAATAGATATTTTATGAATTACTTAATGGCAGTTGTGACATACAATAACAACAAAAGGAACTACAATAAATTTAGGAAAAGGACTAAAGACAAGGTCCACTAGAATCTAGATTAAAATTAGTATTGAAGTTACAATTTATCTAGCGATCTTATTCAACCCCCTAACTAATAAAGGCATACATAGACACATACCTCTCTAAGATAATAATGTATCATAGATACAAAAGGTTCAATCATAACGGTTTCAGCAATCTGCCAAAAACAAATAGGATACACTCAAACTGACTAAATGGAACTCCTGCACAATGCTGTTTCTGCGGTTATAATATCTCCATCGCCCATGTCTTTATTCACTTTCCAAACTTGGCGAGGATTAGAGCATACTTTCGTTACAATAAAAACCCCGCAGATCTTCTCACACATGAATCATTGTAACTTTGCGAATGAAATATAAATTTTCTGATGGAAATCATAAAGTCGTATGAATTGGAAGTTAGTTTTCTGATGGCATAAGGTACTTTAATTTATAATTTAACTTACATAATAAATAAATAAATAAATAAATATGATACAATAACTTCAATTGAGGCAAAAGTGATGAGATAACTAGTTTCCTAATCTAGTACATGTGGTGAACCTTGAACCAATATAATCTTCAAAATTTGTTTCTTTTTACCAATGTACCACAGAAGATAATGTAAAACAACAAAAGCTGCTTATACAAAGAAAACTTTGAAATGTGTCAAAAAGTCAAGAAGACTTTTCTCCTAATGAGCAACTTAATAAACAAGAAAATACATAAGTGAAGTGTGATCAAGTTTGGGTGAAACTTAAGTTAGTGTTTTCTTTTTATTCTGTTTCATATACACGTAGATGATTCGAGTGGATTCGAGTGGATTGTAAGTATTTGTGCACAGGTTTTTGAGGATGACTTTTTGACTATGTGAAGTTGTCGTCTGCCTTGTTTGTTTGCTTCTGTGTTATCTCTCACTATCTCTCCCTCTTTGTCTTTCTCAATTTTCCTTTAAGTTTTTTCACTATTTGCACGTACATATGTCGCTATATTTTTCTTCCTGTTTTAGTTTTTTTTTTTATTTTTTGTTTTTTGTTGTGTTTACTTTTCTTGTTTTAGTATTTTTTTTCGTTCGTTTTAATGCTAACCTACAATTCATAGAAGTTGTTAAACTAACTTTCGTGACTTGTAGTTCTTTGGTGGGAATACTGGAAAAAATATACATAAAAAATTGTAATTGTTTGAAGGGAAATGAGACCAAACTGGTGACCGGCATAGCAGCACCTGTAAAGTCATTGAATAATTGTGAAAAAAAAAAAAAAAAAAAAACCAGAAGAAAACAATTGAAAAAATATTATATTGTAAATGAGTAGAGAAACTGAGTACTTTGAGTACTAAGTCTAGTATTGTGTTCTATTGTATTGCATAGTACATAAGTATATTGTATAATGACTATGTATCTGGGACTGTCATTGAGACTCACATGCATGCGGATACCAGCTGATAGAGTGGATGGAGCAGGGTATTACAATTGTTGGCATTTCTATTTTCTTTTTCATTGCGTTTGCTCGTTCTTCCATGTATGCTTTAGACAACTATTACAGTTAAGAGGAAACCAACCAGTCAACAGTGCATACTATTACTATAAATGTATTGTAACTATAACTATGGGTATAGTATCAACAACCAATGCCATGTTCTACTCCTTACCCATCCCCTTCACTCTTCCGCTAAAGTTTTAAATCATCATCAACCACCAATTCATGATAGTTTCATTTGCTTTTTTACATTGAATTTAGTTTTTCTTTATTTCCTTCCTTCCTTCATGTGTCGCACTTCCTGTGCGCTGGCGTTTCTACTTGTACACGTTCCTTCCTTTCGCATCCTGACACACCTCTCCACTTCTACTTCGTTAGGCATTGTGCGTTAGCTCATGAAAGCAGAAGAATAACAGAAAGAAAAAATAAAAGAAAAAAAAAATAAGGATAAATGTTAGAAAGCAAACAAGGCTCACTTGGTTGCTTGCCTGCTACTTGTTCCTTGCCCTCTCATTTGCTTCTTTACTCGCTTTACTCACTTGACTCGCATGCATTTCTGTGTTCGTGTCTAGGCATTTTTTCTATGATTGTGGCGGCTTAAACTATGTTCTATGACTATGACTATGATGACGATGACTTTGCCTTTTTCATTTTCCAATGTCGTTGTTAGCTATTGCTTTTGGCTTTGTTGATTTTCACAATGCGCTATAAATTGACTTCCATTTGAGTTTTTCTTTTCTACTCTACTAATCTACTCTTTACTACGATTACTTTTTTGTCCAACAAAAAAAAAAAAAAAAAAAAAATATCTACACAATTTTTCAATTTCCTGAAATTTTCAAAATAATGAAACTTGTCTATTGCATTTTGTAAACAGACAAAGAGAAAACAACTGTTCTTTTTCTTATCAATAGATACTATACTATTGAAAACTCAATGAAAAGATTGACTTACTTTAGTGAAAAATTTTATATAAGAAAATTTGATCGTCTATCTTAGGATTTTTGAAATAAATATGAAACTTGTCACACAGGAATTCATCTTTATCTTCATAAATAATCATAGATCATATTTGAGTTTATTATTTCAACAGTATTTTTTATTTACGTGGCTCTCGATTCTTCTAAAACTAACCAAACTCATAAATTTTTCTTTTAAAATAGTCTGTAGTATATTTTCCTTACTTCGGTTGAATAAAATCAAATTAAAAATCCTCTTAAACATAATTTAGATTCTTATAGATGTCACTTTCTTATAAGTAGTTTACAAGTACATATGTTATCCTTGCGACATCATGGAAGATTAAATTGAGTATAAACTAAATGCTACTTTTCTTAATTTATCTTGATTTGATTGATAAAAAAAGAGATTCTTCTACATTCCTTAACTAAATTGGAATGAATTTAAATTATTTTTAAATTCACTTAAATTTTTGAAAGAAAAAAAAACTTATATTTTATTAAACTAACCAAAATTTTCCTTCAAAGAATTTTCTTTTACCAAAATTCATTAGATTTAAAAGTTTAAATTTATTATAACTTCTACTTGTTTGTAATCATATTTAATTTCGTTTAAAAATGAAGACACATCCGAATGTTGCTACTATTGTAAAAATTTTCTTCTTTAAACAATAAATCATCCTTTGGAATCTCATCTGTCATAATTCAAAAGATTCTCTCATACAACAAAAGATTCCTTAAGATTTGTTATACCCTAAAAAAGCAAAGTGAATTGCGTGTTATGTGTTTATAACCTTAAAAAAAGAAAACAAACCCAAACCCAAACCAAAATCTTGTCATGTTTAATATTTATGCTATTTGATTTAGTTTGGTGTCCTTTTCAATGGGCACATTGAATCGTTTCCTTGCATAAGTGTGTATTTGGCACCCCAAGCGATATCGTCGTCTCTTTGAGTCAAGTCAGTCAGTCTGTCTGTCTTTTCTTTGACATCGTTGTTATTATTAAAAATTCGAAAATGTTTGCCCCAAAAACCAAATGAGAAAATACAAAAAAGAAAAAGAAGAAATTGTGTTATATTATAGAATGAGTCAACCGACCAAGCAAGAATAATAACAACCAAGAAAAGCGTCAAAGCGCCAAACATAGAGGAAGGCAACACTCCTCAAAATTGTCTTTATCGTTGTCGTCGTCAGTCAAAGTCGTCGTCGTCGTCGTCGTAGTCATCGTCGTCATCGTCAACGTCGCATGTTGTCGCATTTATTTAGCGCGCTCGAGAGACTTAGAAGGTTTTTCTCACACTACTCTTTACTTACCTTCTTTATTCTTATTCTTGTTTTTCTTCCAAATCACACACGCACACAAACTTAGATACTTGGTTACTCAGATATACAAACACACTTCACTAGCTGCTTTATTATTTAGTATAGTACGAGTACCTAAGACGACTTTGTTCCATACTAAGAAAAGACTGAAGAAAAGACTGAAGCAGCCTACAAAAAAAAAAAAAACAAGAAGCAAATATGTGTAATGTGAACCAGGACTTGTTCTTCTCAGTTTTCTTCTCTGAAGTCTGGGTTTTTGTTTTTCTTTTATGTTTTTTTTTTTTTGTGTGCCTTGTCCTTTTTTTGTTTTTTTATTTTTTTGTATTTTTGTTTCGTTTATGTATTTTTCGCTTGACTCGTGTGCTTCATTAATATTTAATTAAAAAATCAATAGTCGACATGTAAGTCATTTTATATTCACCTATTTTTCTTGTTTTCTTTTTGCTTATCCTTTTTCTTTTTTATTGTTATTATTCTAGTATTTTTTGCTTTTGTTTGGTTATTCATTTCTTTCGATCTTTCAACTTGTGTCTGCCTGCTTGGCTCGTACTTGCTTTCATCTTTTCATGTCACACATATTGTGTATAGTATCTTGTAGATACTATTTTTTACAATGTTGTTGTTGTTGTTTTTTTGTTGCCAATTTTTATTCTCATTTTATTTTATTTAATTTTATATTTTGTTTTGTTCTTCCAAGTCTCATTGTTGTGCTGCTTGGCTGCTTGTTTTTAAATACCATCTTCTTGTTGTGCTACCATTGTAAATATCTTATTAACCATTTTTTCCATTTTTTTTGTTTTCATTTTTTTCCCCCTTTAGTTTTCCTCCATTTTCTCATTCCTTTCATTTATGTCAGTTCTTTCAACCGTTTCGTACATACAATTTGTTACTTGTCGTGTTCTACTTTTAAATCCCTAGTACTTTTTACATGCCAATTTCAGGCATAACTTTTTACTAACAACATGAAAAGTTAAAGTAAAATGATAGATAATAAACGAGAGCAAGGAATCTATGGACAATGAACGGGTAGAGGAGATTGAAAGGGGAGAGATTGGAAAAAAGAAACGAGATTTTCATGTCGCCAAATGGAAAAGAAATACTATATGAACGAAATAAAGGAAAACACATTTTTGCTTGTCATAAAAAATGCACAAGAAGCTGCTTATGTTTACAATATATAAATGTAGGTATGTGTGTGTATGTGTGTGTATGTGTATGTGTGCGTGTATGCTTTATCTATTAGAGTAGACAAGTCAAGCCAAACTTTTTCAACAAGCAAACCGGAAAAGTATCTAGATAGTTGAGACAAGTGAGTAAGTTCTGTTTGAAAAATACACCTGTAGTCATTTTATTTAAATTTTCGTTCATTTCTTTTCTTTTCAAGCAACTTTCACTTACCAAACACACAACACAGTACATTATAACACATATTTATGTACATATGTATCTGTGTATGGGTGAGGGTGTGCCTATTATTAGTTAATATTATACTCATGTGTATGTATGTGTATGCAGACTTTGGTTGGCTTTTCCTTATTTTGTACTCAGTCAAAACATCAATGAATGAATTACTGAATAAATGAGTGAACGAATGAATGTATTTCCTTTTGGCAAAATGTTCGTTCGTGCGTTCGTGCGTTCTTTCTTTCAGCCCGTACCACGTTTAAAGCTCATTAATAAATAATAATATCTACATCTACTTACGTTGTATTTCATATGCTTAGAAAATACTCGTACATTTATTTTTGTATTTAATCTAAAATAATGTGAATGGAAAAAGCTTTTAGTTGATGTTCAATGTATTTATATTTAATGCATGGGTAATTGTTTTGCCTATTAAAAGATCATGAACATCTTATCTTGTAGGTGTTCCGAAAGGTGTGAACTCACCTAAAATAAAAAAGTTTGTGGTTTTTACATGTCATCACACTTTCAATAATTTATTGTATGTATTTCCTTGAAATACGCAAAATTTCTCAGTGGGAAGTTTTTCAATATAAGGGGTGACACGACAATTAACACACCCCCGCCATTATTTAACTACAATTTTAGGGATGCAATATTATTTTATGCATTTATATAATATTGTATATTTTTTTTAAATACAAAATATTAAAAGTCCTTTTTTTCGATTCATAGCTCGCGAAGAGTTTCTTTCATGTAAGAAAGTTTTACTAAGGTTTTCAATTAAAAAGAAACATGAAAAATCCCAATCACATGCCCTTTAAGTGAATGACGACTTAATATGCTTTAAGGAGATTTAGTTACATCCCTTTTTGAAGATAAAATCACACAAATGGTCGCCCTGAGCTTGAAATGGGTAATGTGGCATTTTCGTATTGAATTTGCCAATGTTTCGGTCAATATGACGGATATTTCCTGACGGATGTTGGCTTTAAGTTTGTTTAGGGTCGTTGATATAAACTTTGATTTTAAGTAGAGCCCCAGAAGAGAAATTCCGGCGGAGCCTACGCAGGCGAAGACGGAGGTCAGTGAAAGACTACATTTTTTATTTCAAACGACCAGAGAGCAATGGCTTCTACAAATAAATTGTAACACGAGCTCTGTGAGGTGCTCCGCCGTCTTGTTGAAACTATAAGTGCTCCATACCCCCTTCAAGAATAATCGGCTTTAAAAAATCGATTACCATAGCCCGATAACGTTCCTGTTTTACGGTAACTGTACTACGAAAATTCCGCTTCACTTTGTCATGAAGAGGTAAAATTTTTCCATATTTTGAGAGTTTTCGGGATCGAGGCTTATCGATTGGCAATAGTCGTTGATTCAATTAAATTGAACACAATTAAATCACAACAAATAGAGTTGACTGATGGCTACCTTATTACGACAGAAGTTCGCGGTGATCTTTCAACAATGGCCGCGTTATTATCATCGGATCGTCTCGGTCGATAAAAATCTTTCTGTACGCACATTGAGTTTTCACAATTGAAAAGTTACTTTCAATGTATAGTCGAACAATTTCAGCGCGTTTGATTGGTGTGCATTGCTTCATAGCACAAAAATTCTCAGACTGACTCTTCAAACTTGTGATGTCTGTGTTAGGTGATCTGACGTTTCTTGTCAAAGTTATAATGTTGCATATTGGGTCCGGTCCTCATTATAAGAAATTTTCAGCATCAATGACATTCGTTCACATTCTTTGTTTCTCTTCCATTATTTTCGAAGGCCTCTTCATAGTTTGGTAGAAGGAGAGATGGATATGTTTGTAATTTGTTGAGCATGACACTTGGAAAAATGTATAGGAAATATATAATAAGGTTTAAAAGTCTGCCACATGCATAGACACTAACAAGGAGTCCCACCCAGTTACTCATCTTTTCCATAAATGTGCATGACTTCGTACTTATTCTTTTGACAGTGTTCTCGTATTACGTAAGAACAAATAGTACAGAAATACTTATCTCTTTTGGAATAGTAGTAGGAGTAGAATTGAAGTTGTAGCTCATTGCTATTAAGTACATATTTCTTTGAAAAATAACAGAATCATCTTCTATCCCTCTTCTCTCAATTTTCATTCATTTTTCTTTTCCTGTAGTTCAATTTACGTAAGAAGACATTTAGAATTTTTAGGCAATGTTCATGCCTGACGAATCAATATTTCTTCCATCTGTTCTATGTTGCGCATCTTAGTTTCTTGAGAGCTCATAACCCATTGTCATATGAATGTTTATTTGGTTTAACTTTTACAAAATAAAATCCTTTCATAATTAAAATGGATATTTTGTATAGCGTCATATAGAAGTGGAGCTTTATTATTCAAAAACTAATCAATAATTAATACAAAGAATATCTTCATAGTTTTAACATTAAAATTAGTGACTTAAATTTTTTATTTGTGACCAATGTTTACACATTTTTGAGAATCTTTCAGTTTTTAACAAAATTCAAATGAAAACCATGCCAAATATTTAAATGCAATATCCTCAAACTATTAAGGGATGTGGAATGCTTCGAGTTAAATTGATTGAATGAGATTCCATGTTAACAAAAATAAACATAAAGCTAAAAAGCCCAAGAAATTTTTGTTTGAATTCAGAAGCCAAACCAAAAAAAAAAAATATACTGATCTAAATATAAAGTATTTCTTTTGTTACTTGTCAAGGCAAAAGTATCCAAAAGCATTTGGTTCAATCAAAATGCTTTGCTAAACTTTTTTTATACCAAAGAATAAAAATGTTTTAATAGAAGATGAAAGGATATTTTTCTTAATGAAATGGTTAAGAAATTTATTGTCTGCTGCTTTGACTATTTTATATTGTATTTAGACGAATTAAACGATTTCTAAAGGTTCCTTTGAAAAACTTTTAGAATAACAAACAAATGAAAATTAAGTTTAATAAAAGCAAATCTTGATTAACACGACATCTTTGCCAGAACATTTTGTATCTACATACATATGTGCAATAGTTCAATCACTTTAACTTGCCTAAGGATTCCATACAAATATTGTACAAGTATGTAGAAAATTATAATATATACAATAGAACATAATCCTTAAAAGGAAGACTTACAAGTTCAAAGCAAAAACAAAAACAAAAGAGCACGTGCGTTTACATCCTGTGATTATCATAATTACTTCCTAAAAATACTTTTATACCACGCCATGCCATAAGAAGAGAAAAGCTATAATACTGTGGAACAGACTAAGATGCCATAAAAAAGTTAGGTTCTATAAGAATATTTATTATCTAAGCTCAAGTAATGTAATTCATGGGCGGCTCATCATCTAAAAAGTTAAGCAATAAGAGATTTATATTATTCAAATTAAGTATGTTGTATGTTGTGAGAGCAAACGTAACGATAAAAATACCAAAAATAATAATAAAATTTTTATTGCACAATATTGTGGTGATACTTTTTATCCTAATGATTATAATAATAGTAGTAATAACAATAATAATGAACAATAAAAGAATATGATTTGCTCAATTTTTGTGTTTTTTTGGGGTCATTCAAATCAGGCATTTGGCCTACAATACACACAACAACCATGATAGAATAGAGATAGAGGAATATTTTGGTAAATCACTTATAGTAGGTAAGTGCCTGGTGCCACAAATCACAAGAAAAATGACAATTATCTGTAATAATATGTACTACTTACTCTTCGTGCACCAAAGAGCAGTAGAGCAACTCAACAATTATAGGTGCGAGCTGATCATTTAACTATACAACCGGACTGGGGATCATAGATTGTTGACTTGTAATCTCGACCTATGAACACATTACAGAACAGAATAGGTAGGTAACCCATATATTTGGGACCGACGAAATATCTAGCGACAGTTCCGGGGAGGTGATTTCATTTTGATATAAATTTAAATTAATTTTTTTAAAAACAAAAACACACAACAACCAACCCATAAAAGGCAGCCTTAGATACAAAAATTATAACAAAGTATAATATTCTGTTGAGTTCGATTACAAAACTAAATTTAGTAGAGTAGCGTGCCTCAAATGGTAACGTTTGCCAAAATTTACCAAAATATAATTGTGTGCAATTTTATATTGAGAAAATTGTAAATGGAATTTGTTGGTCGCCACTAAACGTAAACGAAAACAACCAATAATTACAGTTTATATTCAATTGACCAGAGGCAGAATTGGTTTTGTTGGTTTCTGGTAACCATTCACATATGAAAATATGTAAAACACTAGTAATAATAACTAAAAACCAAACAAAAAATATTTGATTTTGTTGGTATGGGTGTTGCTGTAGTTGTTGTTGTTGTTGTTATAATGGCGAAAAACATATTTATGCATTTTTAGTTATTTTCAAATCAAATACCAGAAATATTAGTTGAGCTGAGAAAAACCATGCATACTTTGGCGCGCACATATAAATAAATACACACAACTGTTCCCCACATACACATATTCAGCGAGTAACCAAAATGTCACACACACATACACACCCACAGACACATAGTTAGTTGGGAAAAAATGTCCTTGCAGCTGACGATGACAACAAAGACGATGAGGAGGACAAACATTTCTGAATAGTGGATGGAAACTCATGTGCCGAGGGGCCTGGGAAATGATATGTGTTTGTGTATTTGTGTATTTGGGAGGAGTGTATGTGTATTTGTGTATGCATAGTTCGAGTGTTTGCACTGCAAGGTCATGAGTAAATACAAAATATCGTACTGTTTGTATAATATGGCAAATTTATACACTGCAAGAAATATTAATTATGTGAAGGTCATCATAAATCGACCTTAACATAATGGAGATCATAAAAAAACAAACAATCAATTATTTCTCAAGTTGCAACAGTTGGTTTTGATAGCAAAAATAATTGGGAAAACTATTCTCAAAAGGATCTCAAGGACGAAACTTTATTCAATTAAATTCATTTGTCACTATCCTAAGAATAGTTTTGTTGTTCTAAGAAAACCATAATTTAATAAACTCTTGCTTTGCTTAGAAGAAAGTTACAATATTAATTTGTTCTTAGTGAATTAAAATTACCGGATACTTTTCTTGCTGAATGTGTTTTGTGGGTTGTCCGAAAATTGTACAACCTTTAGACGAAGTCTTCTCTTTGTCACTTGGTCATGGACAGTCGTTGATGCACTTCTCAAAACTAGATTTTATCTAAAATAAGATAACAAATGGTTGAAACCATTAAATGAGTTAAAGTGGGTAAAATCTCCGCTGATTTTGGTTCTAATCCTGATTTTTGTTTTCCATCCTTTACTTGTGGTTTAAACAGATTATCTATAATATAAATATTGTAATTGAAGTGAACCTTCTTTAACGGCGTTAGGCAAAAATATATACGAAAAATTTGAATGAAAGAATACAAATCGTCACGAATTTAATGTTTCTGTATCTCATGATCCGCACCAGGTAGAGATGTGAAATTTTCGCAGAATGTGTATTTCTATTGCCATATCCCCAACATATAAAAAAAATTTTAGGAAAATCCACCGGAAAAGTATCAAACAAGAGTGAATGTAGGAAGAAAAGAGAACGAGAAACACACAGAAGCTCTTTGATGATCTAATTTATGGGCAGAAAAAAAATTAGACACTCCAAAGAAACCAAAAGCAATATACAGACCGACTGACTGATAGACTTTGAGATGAGTTCTCTCTGTCTCTTTTTAAGAAGTTTCAATTCTATCACATGTAGGAAGGCAAACGCTCAATTTTTTTTAAAGTAAAGTTAAAGAACACACTTTTCCAAATTTGTAACTTATTATTTTTAATGATTCACGAGTTTCATTAAACTTTTGGTATATAAAGAGAAGTTTTATCACAGCATCTAATCATCATTTCCCCCTTCTTAAATATTATTTATTCTCCTGTCAAAAATAACTGAACGAATTCGTTGTTTGAATGGATTTATGGTTATTATTTTTTTCTTTTTTTTAAAGAAAACAAATGAAGTTCATCTATAGTTTCATGATATTAAATAAGATCTTATAACAACAGCAAGGGAGCCATCTGCATTCTCACATTGCCTTGGATTTTTGGTCAATTTTCGTTACATAAATATTAGACATTGGATAATAAATTTTTAAAAATGTTCTTTGTTTATTTGAATAGAAAATTTCTATTAGAAATTGGCAAAAATTAAACTTAAATGAGAATTTTTTCTGTGTGTAACAAATCTATTGTATCTATATGTTGTAATGTTCTTTCATTTGAGTGGTTTATGAAAAAAAAAAAAAAAAGAAAAGAATAAACTTGATTTTTCTTATTGATATTTATAAAATACATGTATGCTGTTGTTGTGTATTGTACAATATATGCACATACTTATATATGTATGTATGGATGAATGAATGCTTGTACATGCATGTGATGCATATGACAGACGTTGTGGGAAGGAGGTGTACAAAAAGGTCTTGCCTGGCATGACTTGGGTTGGCTTGTCATATATACTACTTAGTATTTCCATCCTCGTTTAGCTGCTACTATTGTGTATAGTCGTTTTTTTAGATCTGTACATTTTTCTAATGGCATCGCTTGCTTGCCAATTTGTAACGAAACACAAATGCAAATGTGTATCGTAAATCAAAAAGGACATTATTGGCTGTAAGTAAACGACATAGCAAGCACTCATTCACTTACTTACCCACTCGCTTACCCACTTCCTTACATATTCACATTACACATCCATACAGATATGTGATAATGCCCGGTATGGTGTTAGCGTTGCTAACTCGTAATGTTGCGGTGTTTGTTGGCTTTCATTGTTTGGCAAAAAAGTTGGCATATAAATAATGGAGCGAGCATAAGTTCCTTTATTGATGCCGAAACAACAAAAAAAAATCATAGCAGCGCACAGACAAAAGCCAATGCTCGGGCAAATGAAAAAGTTTTCGCTTTTTGAAATGGAATACTATGCAAACATAATACCATATATATATGTACTTACATATGACTCTAGAGATTAAGCTTTGTTGTTATGCGCCATAAATTGGAATGGAAGAAGAATAGCTTAGCTTAAAACATACTAACGAGTATGTGGATTTGGGTGAATGAATGAATGAATCCAAACAAAAGAAAAAGAACCACTTGCGTTTCTATAACACATACTTAATATGGGGATTCTAACTAAACAAAACCAAACCAAGTCAACCAAAATTGAACCAGTAACTAATATGCTAACCAAAAAAAAAAATCTACTCTTATTGTCTTTCAGCCCAACAGTGTAATGCGCCTTGGGGGTGGTGGTTTACCATACGACGGCGACCCCCTGACAATGAGCGCAGCTGGCAATGACTATGCCGAATTATGCGATCTTGGACCTTCACGTTGGAGCTCACGCGGTTACTATCATGCCACAGCAGCCCAAGCAGCTGCAGGCGCTACACAATCATCATCGAGCGTGCCAACGGGTGGCTCATCTGGCCTTGCTGCCGCACATCATCTACGAAGTGCTGCACCCACGAATAGTTACGAAGCTGAAGACATCACATTCGGCATGATAAGTCCACCACCAGGTGCCGGCGGTGCACCTATGGGCATGGGCGTTGGTGTCGGTCCCTACGGTGTTAGTTCACGTGTGGCCAATAGCACGAGTTCGTTACGTGGTGGCGGCCGTTCAGGTCTATACTATTCACCACCGGGCACATCATATACGATAATTGAACGACCGCACTCACCGCATTACTACTATAATTCAGCGGGCGTGCCTACGAAAGGCGGCTCGTTGCCTGGTCGTGGTTCAGCGTATTTATCCTCCTCACCATCAAGTCATATGGCTGCCGGTACAGCGGGTACTTTGCCCACATCGACGGCGGCCAGCGGGCGTCATTCAATGGCGAATGGCAACAAAAAGCGACCAATATCGCCGGAACAGGTGCTACGAATGTTTGGCGCTACGCAATCGTCTTCAGTTCCTACGAGCAGTTATCACTACAGCAATGGCACACGAGCAGATCGCACAGGACGGCGTAGTCCGGCCAGCAGTCCGCCATCAACAACACATCAGGTATACACAATCAACAAAAAAATATCTTTTCTTATCTTATCTATACAACATTAAACATTATGTTACAGATCTATCGCGATCGTGATCGGGATAGAAGTATACCCAATATTCATGAACTAACAACGCGTACCGTTTCTATGTCACGTGATCAACAAATCGATCATGGATTCGGTATTTGCGTTAAAGGAGGCAAAGACTCAGGTAAGAACATAAAGAAGAATGAAGAAATTTCTCAATATTTTCCATTGTTTTTTTTTTGTTTTGTTTTTAAGAGAAACTTCTTTAACGAAGGGGAGTAAATCCACAAAATATGAAAATAAAATGTGACGAAAATCACAATTTGACGATATTATTATTATATTGGAGCTATTTAGGCAAATACAATTGAAATGTCTCCGTGGCGTGACGTAGTGGTTAGAATGTTGGACTTGGGGTTCGAGGACTGCATTGGGAACATTTTATTTTTTTTTCTGTTTGAGGTGAAACTTCTATAGCGAAGGGGAGTATATCCAAAATATATTTCAAATACAATATGGAAGTGAAACTTCTAAAGTAGATGGCCAAACAATAATACAGAATATTGTAGTCCTATATTGTTTCAATACAAAAGAGTTATTTTATTTTTCGGTCATTAGACTACTTGTTCGTACGTTATTTCATAAAGTAAACACATAAGTAAAGAATTTTTATCTCTCTCTTACTCATGTATAAGCACTCATTCCCACTACGTCTCTGAAGCATCATCGCATTTTGATTTTCGTCACATTTCATTTTCTAGTTTTTGGCTAAAGAAGTTTCACTTCCATATTGTGCTTATGAGAGACACTACTTAAATTTTCTATTTATAAAAGAAAATAGAACAGGTTTTCCTCGAACGTCCTTTTCATTTCAATCTCAAGTTTATTGTCGATTACAATTTAATTTAAAATTCCCTGCTACATTTGATATTTCTACACGTTTTATGCATGACAAAGTACAATACTTTTACAAAACAATGAAAACACTACCAACAGAAAAACCAATATCAGTGGCCTGTTAACCAGGAACACCAACTAAGTTTTTTAGTCAGTCAGTCAGTGAATCAGTCGATAGGTCAACTCACTTAGCAATTCAGTCAGCCAATGCATGACAATCGGCAATATTAAAGAAAGCAGCAACTGAATAAAAAATTGCAATTGCATCATGATATTGAGGATATTGTACAAAGAATAAAACAGAAAAACAATACAAATAGGTAAAGGGATAGGAAAGATACTCACAATCGTAGCAAGCACACACAGCTTGATGTAAACTCGATTGTTTATTTGACATTTCTAAAAACAATTCGCACCTTTTGTGAAGTGTGCCATGCCAACAATAACATACAAACAACACCAGCAGCTGGAGGTGGAATACCAGAAGCACAAGGTGAAAACAACAAATAAGAGGACGCTAAATGACTTTAGCGTGCATCAGTTTACACGAGCTTACTGGCGCGCACTTATTGAGTTCTTCACTTAAATGTTTTAACATCTTTACATCAATAAAAACTTACTTCCTAAGGTGCTAATGTGAACTAGATTTAGATAAGAGTAAATAGAAATATCTTCTTATGGAGATGGGACCCAATTTATCCAAGATGTTTACCTTACTAAGACTACATAGTAGACACCAATTGACAAATTAACACTCATGGCGTTCTCCAATCGACTGACAGGATGGGCAACAAAATGGCCGTCGAAAACACAGTGTCAATCAAAATATGCATTCACTGCTGTGATTTGTTTGATAAAACGAGTTCTTGCCAATCAAATGATCACAGCGATTGACAAGTGTGCACTGCGCTGATTGATAATCAAAGAGCGAATGAAAAGTAGTAAATTCGTTTTGTTGTTTTAAAGATTAATATATAATCATTTAAAGATTTCTGCTGTATCAAAAAAATGAACGACATAAAATAAGACAAAATGCTAATACATACGCAAAGAAACACATTGTCAGTCACCTGCTATCAAACAAAAATAGAATGAACAGGCTCATTATTTTTCGTTCTCAGTCAGTCATTCAATCAATCACAAAAATCACCGGTTATACCACGATTACAATCATTTGACTGACTTGACTGTTAGTGTGACTGGCAACCGTTCACACTATGTCTATCACCTTTTACCCATAGTAGTGAGAATTTGTCAATGGGTAAATGTACCCTAAGTAACAAGATTCTGGCAATATATTCACATTGTGTTTCAAAATTATAATTATCTATAATATTGTCATTAAGTACGATTATCCTTAGAAAGAAACTTGATGAGAGACATCATTCCAAAATTGATAAAAATCGCCTTTATTTTACGAAATCCGCTTAGGATATGCAGAGAAGTAGTATAGCAAATCTCTAGTCGCTGTGAACATCTCTCGAGGCCAAACAAATTTCTTAATCCCAAGATGTTTTTTTTAGAACCAAATGTATACGGGAGATTTAACTGTAATTGGTTATGTTAATTTATGCCGTTCTTGTTAGGTTCATATTTCTGTGTTGCTTCAAGTTTTCCCAGCGACAGAACTTTGAGGTATTTTTGCTAAATACATAGTTTTTAAATTATGTTAATGAATTTAAGGTTTTTCCCCTAACTGTTAGGGATCATGACAATATGCCCATACTTTCTTAAGGTCATGACTACTTGGTAATTTTATTTTTGCATTGCTTCATTTGATTTCTATTTTTAAATTTGATGAATTGGTTTACAAAATGTTTATGAGTTTCATTGTTACTACAACATGATTGCAAAACCATTCGGTCACCTTTTTTTTTTTTTGATGTTGTTGTTGTTACAGCAGCAACAAACAACACATTGACTGACCTGACTGACTGAACACATTTTATTTTTAGTTTACAACTCAACCGACACAACCAACAACACAACACCCAGTACAAACAATGGCAATGTTTCACGTAAAATGCAAACATGGACGTAGCTTTAAAATCAATAAAAATCTATTTAAAGGCATAAACACACGCGCGCATACACTAACACACACTTGCTTACTCACTTATTTTCATACACATTGGTACACGTGCTTAATAAATTATGCATCAATTGTTTTTGTTGTAAGCCAAATACAAATATAAACACAAACTCAGCACGATGACTTCCAAACAACTCGTACAAAGTTTTTGGCCTAAACGCCTGTCTCCTTCGGTTTCCGTCAATCAAATATAGCAAAGTTATATTAGGAATCCATTGTTACCAAAAAAAAATATAAGTAAAAATAGAGAAAAAAGGATTTAAGGCCATCATTAGTTCATGTATTTGATGATGGTGATGATAATGACGATGATGATGATGATGGTGATGTTGATGAAGGTTTTTAATGAATTGATGGACATTTTGTCCATGCATGCTTGGTTGGGTGCATGCAACTAATGATTTAATTTAATGAAAAATCTTCTCAATTTATTTTTAGGCTTAGGCGTTTATATCTCACGCATCGAAGAGAATTCTGTGGCAGAGCGCGCTGGCTTGCGTCCAGGTGATACAATCCTAGAAGTGAATGGCACACCGTTCACCTCAATCAATCACGAGGAAGCATTAAAAGTAAGTTACCAAACTCAAATGATAAATTATACAAGACACATTTTGCTAACAACGACTTATACAATATACCACACTATAGTATATATACATATAGTACATATATTCGTAGTAGATACTTTTACACAATATTTTGCTGTTGTTGTTTTCTTTGTAATATATTTTCTCTTTTTTTTGTATTTGTCTAACTAAGTATCTATAAGTATTTAAAAAGTAGAACACAATACACAACACACGACACCACACCACACTACACAGAAACACTCAACGATACAACAGATACAAAGAAGACGACTCACTGTCAAGCCGAGTCGAGTCAAGTCAAGTCAAGCCAAACTGGTGATAATAATCGATTTCGACACACATTTTTAATATAAGAGTACATATTATAAAACTTTATGGCACACGCCTCTGTATCTGCCCCTGAAATACGCCTCTTGAACCATAACAATTCTCCGTTTTCAGTGCTGCTATTGTAGTATAGTGGAAATATTCCTTGAAGCTCTACACATAACTCTGTGTCAGATCGATATAGTAGAAAAAGACAGTGTCATGCATATTATTGTCATAAAGTTCGTAGGCATTTTACAAAACCGAACAAAAAAGATGGAACCATTCGAAAGAATGAAAGAAAGAGAAGCGTAATAGTTGTAGTACTAAAGGGCGAAAAAATTTATCGTAAAAGTAATTTTATTGTGCACTTTATTGATTTTTAATGTGATTTTCTTTTAACATTTTTGTTGCCTATTTTATATGATTATATGATAGACATGATAATAGTTTGAGTACATGATGGTTTGGTTCGCTTCGGTTCAATAAATATTGCAAAAAAAAAAAAAAAAAAAAATGGAGAGAGAGAGAAGAAAATGCTGTCAGGATTTAAATGCTTTTGTGCTTGGCATATGAGTACAAAACTCTATCCATTCGTCTGGGTCATTGAAATACTTCTATATAAGGAAAAAAAGTGCTAGGACAGACAGACATTGATTATGGAAAGTCAATTTATTGTGGCATATGTGATGTGACACGTTATGATACTCATATATTATCTATTATGATATGATGAGATGATACCATTTTAGTACAACAAAGACAAGTCACGGCAATCGTTTAGTCTGTGAGACATGTGAGACTACATATTTTATATTCATACATTTTTACCAACGCCAAAGTGTAAAGTCATTTATCGTTGTCGCATGGGTTTCTTCCCACGCTTATCATTTAAAGTTTATTTTAGTTTGTTGATTGTTAAACGAATCGTGTTTACTGCAACCTATTTATATTTTATTTATATTTTATTTGTAGTTTTTTTTTTCAATAAATTTTAAGTATAAGAACCTTAAAACTGTTTGAATTTAAAATCTTTTGATAATAAAATATTAAAAACATAAAAAAAAAATAATTAAAGCAAACCAACAATTGATTTCTATAAACAAAGTTATCCACTTTTAGCATCAATCAATCATTTTTAAATGAATACAAATATTATGCGATTTAATGGTTAAAACTGTTTTCAACAAAGTATTGTATTATTCTCGTAGTTCATCATATTTTGGTTGTCTTCGGATAGTCAATGTCTGACTTAAACTTGAAAGAGAATAATATTTTTGTTATGTTTAATAATCAGCTGAAACGAACTCAATTAATTTTGTTATAATATCGATTCTCTAATACAAACACACACACACACACGCACACACATACAAATGATATGTATACATTTACACTTATGACAAAATAAATTAATTATGTTCAACTTAAGTAATTAATTATATACAATACTTCTACTATTTACAACATCATTTACAATATTTAATGCACTTAACTAAATACAAATAAAACAATACATAATCGAAGGCATTTTTATTAATACACTAATATACATACACTGAGAAAAAAATTGGCAATAGATTAGTCAAATGTATGTGAACTTATTACACATACCACTTACGTATATACTTTTCCTTTCTCTACAATTCAGTTGGGTTACTTATTTCATTTCAAATTGGTTTCTTATTGAATTAAGCACCTTTTTATATTTTATGTTTCTTTACCATGATCCTTTCAACTTATTTCTTCGATTTGGGTTCTTCCTATCATTGCAAAATGAACAGAAATTAAATAATCAATAGGGAGATTTTTAATATTATTTATAATATTTGTGATTCCTTGATTTTTGCAAAATTCAAAACAATCGATAAATTCTTCTTAAATATTTTGAATTTCATTTAAATGCTACCTTAATATCGACCTAAATGAATGTAATTCACTTCTACAATATTAATCAGTCCTTGGTCTTATTTGAGTTTCAACATTCTTAAAATATAATAATATTGGAATATAAGCTTCCACTGTTTGCTAAAAGAAGTATCCAGTAATGGTTGAAATTTTCAGATGGATAAAAAAATCATATCGTAAAGTTGGTCATCTGGCAACACCTTAACCTTGAAGTATTCATGATTTTTTATTAGCAACACATAGTGATTTTCTTGCATACATGATGAGTTTTGAGTCCAATAAGCAGACTTCTTTCCAATGCCGGAACTTCTGATTTACTTCTTTAATTTGAAGAAATCTGCAGTCGAGGTGCATCGAATGCTTGTAAAAGCTTATGATGAGGCTACTTTAAATGCGAGAAGTTGTTGTGAGTTATTTCAAAAGTTTAAAAACGACTAGTTTCACGTAAAAAGCAAAGAACATAGCGAAAGGGCGCCGGTGTACGAAGACGCGGCATTGGAAACATTATGGGAGAAAGATTCGTGCGCTAGAAAAACTTGCATAAAAGTATTTGATAGGACTGACTCAGCAAGCAATTTTACATTGATTTAAAATCGTTGGGAATGTTTCAAAAGCAGAGTTCCATATGAATTGCAGTTAAGAAACGTTAAATTTAAATAAAATTTTGCCCGTGTCAAATGTTGCTATTCAGGCAAAAAATAGATCCAACACAACATCGAGAGCTGTGCCGAATATTAATGAAAAAAAAAAAACTCATTGTGTAAATACACAGTGGGATCAGTTTGGTATTGATTGTATTAATGAGTTGCTCAAACCTAAAAAAAACCCTTACTACTCCAATTATGACAAAATTATTCTCCTGCATGATAATGTTTATCCACTTGTTGGGGTGCCGGTCAAAATCTGCTAGGAAACAATCAATAGGGAAGTATTACCACAAACCATGTATTCTTAAGATACCAAATTATTGGGTTAACTCGTAGTTTGATTCAACAAGTTGAAGGATCTGTCAAATGGATGGAAAAAAGTTGTGACTTACGATTTCAATATAAAATACTGTAACAGTTTTTCACAATAAATAACCAATTTTTTTATTCAAAATGACGGAAGCTCATTTGTGAATATAAGTATGTCCTGTTATTGAATGTAATTCATATGCAACCAAATGAATTGGGAAGATTATTCTACCTTCATAGAGTTGATATATCAATAGTCACTTGTGCAGTAAATATTACATGCCTTTTTAACCTAATTGTTTCTTTCCGACACAACTTTTTCAATACATGAAGTCAAATTTGTATGACATAATATGCAATTTAAATATAACTAAACACATAGATGTGATATGTAGCAAGTAATTCTTAATGAAAATATTACCTTTTGCCCTTAATTACTTACATTTCATCTTTTCTAACATACTTTTTGAATACACTTAGTATAAAGTTTTAATTATATGGAATATAATTCTATCATAATAAGATAATCTTTCTAAATTATAGTGATATATCAGAAGCAATCTTTCTTTATGAAAACACTGCTTACCTTTCGGTTCTAATTGCATTTCATCTTTCTTTTTGAATACAAAATGCAATTCGTTTATGCTACATGAATATCTTAGTAAGATAAATTGTCTACATATCATTGGGATCTGTCTCTGATTTTGGTCTTAATTGCATTTCTCTAACTTTTTCTCTTGCATGTTTTCTTAATTACATTATAACAAGAATAAGAGAAAGAATATAAACAGCCACACATCAACACTTTTAGACCAAGTTATTTTTTTTTTTCTTTATGCACTGCACCATCATTTTATTTAAACAATTTTTCTTATAATCTTTTCTGGTAAACTTAGTTCTTATTTGTTAATTACGTTTATTTCTTATATGTAACTTTTTCTCCACTTTTTCTAACTTTATAACTTTCTTTTATTTGTGTTTTTCACTTGTGTTTTTCCTTCTTTTCTTTTTGTGTTGTTTTTGTTCTCCTCCTTCTCTCTTTTTGTCTCTTCTATTGCCATATTTTTTCTTAACGCAGAGATGTGTGCAGATATTGAAATCGTCACGTCAAATCAGTATGACGGTACGTGCGCCACCGACACTTAACTCAACGGCACCGCTACACGGTTTTGGGCCACCTTCGCGAGATCCTATGTATGCATCGATGGCGCCCATGTTACCGCAGTCAGCGCAAGCGATGGGTGCGACATCAGGTAGCGGTGGCTTGCCATTTCGGCAGACATGTTCCTGGATGGACCGACATGGTCGTCCCGCATCACCGCCTATGGAATATGGCGGTAGACGAAGCGAACGTAGAGATAGGTAAATGCAGATCATCTCAATTGTAAATCTAAAATTTTTATAAAATCCTACATCATTGTTCTTTCTATTGAACAGAATACGACGCGTTGAACTGCTTATTGAGCCCGGTCAATCATTGGGTCTCATGATACGTGGCGGCGTTGAATACGGTCTCGGCATCTTTGTCACGGGCGTCGATAAGGACAGCGTTGCCGATCGTGCTGGCCTCATGATAGGCGATGAAATACTTGAGGTCAATGGTCAATCGTTTCTCGATGTGACGCATGATGAGGCAGTTGGTCAGTTGAAATACCATAAACGCATGTCACTCGTGATACGTGATGTCGGTAAAGTGCCACATTCCTGCACATCAATTGAAATGGAACCATGGGATGCATACAGCCCCACGGGGACAAGGTAATCTCAAATAAATTTCAATACTTATATTTCAAACTAAGTATTGTATTCATTTCTAATTGGAAACAGAGCACGCCGGAAAGGCCAAATTGCTACCATGGTTGAGGAGAAGGCACGTTCACTGTTGCCGCGACATCATTTTGCAAGTCTTTCGTATTATATAGCAGAGTATAGTGCGAAAGCAATGACCATAGATGCCTTTGTTGCCGTCTTATTAGAAATGTTAGATACGTACGAAAAGGTAGGTAGGCAACACAAGAGAATGTGTAGTATAATACTTAAATAAAGTATAAAGTGCACCCTAAAATATGCAACATTATTTTTTTTAATAAAACCTCTTTTCATTTCATATAACTTTTTATCTTTATTTTAGCATACGCTAGTAACGGAAATGCGAGAGCTTGTATATCCAGAGGATCGTACGAGATACGATGAGCTTGTCTATCGCAGAGAACGCGATCCCTATAGCGTGGAAAGGCATAGGGTAAGATATATTTAATTGTTTTGCCTCCTAATACACAATTTCAATTTCAATACAAAAGACTTCAACAACGAACTTTCATGTATTAACTAATGAAATGATTATCTCTTAATTACATTTACAGCGTAAAGGAGATCCTGCACGTGATTTGCCGGTAAGCTTTTTAGAAGATTTATTCTACGACACAGATACTATTTATTATTAGTAGATGAAAAGAAACTAAACACAAAAACAAAATATGCAAATACTACGTGAATAAAAAAAAATATATAGATATATTTGAAAAATAATTAAATACTAGAAAGCATGTCTAATTTTCTTCAAGATCTATTAACTAATAAATGAAATAATAATAATATTTTCACTCTTAATAAATGTTAAATGTTGTATGTTCTCGTTGTATGTTAATGTCGTTACAATAAACTTATATTGTTTTTATAACTTTTTGAACTTTTTTGTTTATTAAATTAATAGAAACTGTAAGAAAGTAGTTCTTCAAATACTTTAATAGTTAATATGATAACCTAATAATCATCTAAAGATACACCTACTACTAAAATACCATAAAGGAATTTAAAAATAAAAAAAAATAAAAAAGAAACAAACAAAAAAATGATAATCTTTGAATACACTTCACATACAAATGATCATACAATAAACCAACTTACGATTTAATTCAAAGAAAGTAACTTTCTAAAAATATCTTAGGTTTCAATGATGTGATGGTTAAATCTTATAGACTTTGTGATTTTTTTTTTTCCTTTAAACATACAAAAGATTGTACGACATATTAGGTCCTTTATATGATAATGAATTTCCATGTTTAAGAGCCATTGGAAGCTAAGTCTTCTTGTGAATGAATCATCTACCTAAAAACATTAAATCAATTTTCTATAAGATTACTTAAACAATATTACAGACAGACAGACAGACAGAACATAGAAATAACGATTTCTTTTACAATGCCCTTGAATTTGTATATGAAGTGTAATTTTTTCTTATAAAAATTAAAATTAATAATTTCTCAATGTTAACATTTAAAGCTAAAAACAATAAAAACAATAAAAAGTAAAAATTTGCATGCCTTCCAAATGTTTAGATTTTATTATTATTTATTTTAATTTTAGTATTTTTCTTTTCAAAATGAATAATATAAAAAATTAACTAAGAAAATTCCATTTTTATAAAAAAAAATTTTGTCATTTGTTTTTGCATCAAAATCGAAGAAAAATGAATTTTTGTTTAGTAAATTAAAAAAGAAAATAATAATATATTTAAATTTTTTGTTGCTGTTTGAGACAATATCGAATGTCAATTTTTGTTATTATTATTATTTTATGAATTCTATTCACAATTTTTTGCATTTGAAATTGCAAATATTTGCCATAAAGTGGGAATGATCACATTAGATTCACTTTGCAATTTTTGTCCAAAACTGCAAATTTATGCTATGCAAACGTTTATTATCAGGTGGGAACACACTTTTTAAGCACATTTTTCACTCCATATAATAATAATTTTATTATCTATATTTCTCCTGTTTGGAATAAAATAAATGTTGCTTTAGTAGTTTATTTGCAACACTTGTGTATGATTGCAAAACTAAGCAATGCAAAAATTTACCTTCAAATGGGATTAGGCTTTTTATACTCACTATACAGATCCCCATCTAAAGACCATAGATTCCTTCGTTTTCCCGGGATAACCCGTAACAAGGTTCTTTCAGATGGGTAATGTTCTAAAACAGGGGTGACAACATTATTGGTTCACATTTTTGGGCCAAATTAAAATAATAAAATTAAAAAATATCTTAGTTTGGAGAGGAACAAATCAAGTGTAAGTCAAGTAGAAAGAATATCTTTTTAAACAATATACAATTCAGAAAAGTCGACTTGACTTGTGCCAGCTATTTTTGCAAATGTCCTACAAAGTGACTTGAATGGTCTTCTATACCCTGTAGGACTACGTCTGATTAATATCATATTACACACAACAGAGAAAAATAACATAAAATCGGTTAAATGCAATATGTGACAGATGTTTCGGGTGTACCAACAATGATTTGCTATTAGTGCAATGTCCTTTACAGTGCATACTTTACAAAGAAAAATATACAGTACTGTGTACAATGACTTTTGTCCGAACATATCGGTGTTCATCATGCATTTGATCAAACAAAAATTCCTGGTTACATTGACATTCTTCCTATAAGTAATTGGTCGTGTTGTCTTAAATGTAATAATGTCAAGATTTAATTTAGTTTATAAAAAAACAACACACATTTAGATATTTTCTAAAATAACTTTAAGAAGTAACTCTTCCATAGACTAAGCTTACATCTTCTAAAGGCAGCTACCCGAAAATTACATCTTAAACAATGCTGACAAATGTTGTTTCTTTTGGGTGAGAGGAAACACTAAACATAGCCAATTGTGGAAGCTCTTGTAATCCTATATTTGACCTCTAATCCGATGGGCAAGTCTTCGTCGGGGACAGCAACGTGGCCACCACTGACTGTTGTTTGCAAGAATTTGCATGCAATGACACTGCTGCGATCCAACATTTTTATATTTAACTTGTAATGTATTGGTAAATTTGAGAAATATAGCTGTTTGCAGCAAATGGTAGAAAAACTCAGAGTGAGATGTCAGAATTGACAAAATTTAATTACATTTACAGATAAAAAACAAAAATTATTCTATTTTAATTAGCTAATTGCATCTATGAAAGCAAAACTTGCTTAAAAACTCACTCTTACTGAATTTCCCTATAAATATGATACGATTTGGCACACTCATCAGTTTGCAATTCCCAGTTTTGGTCTAGTATTGGCTTGTGCCTGTATAATGCAAGACCATTTGCACAGGATTGTGAATATATTCCTTACCATATATTATTTCTCTAAACACTGCTGCTTTATAGTAGTTGCAAATTTTATTTGTATTTAATAATAATTTTAAAAAATATTTTGTTTTGTTATTCCATATTAAGTATTTTAAGATAAATTGTAGTTAATTTAAGGAAGAAGGTCACACACTGTTAAGGGCAATTCTAAGCAGAATTAATATTCCCAATTGTTACAATATATTTAAATTGGAAAACTGGAAAAACAAATAAAAATCTTTAATAAACTTTTATTTTTTGAAAATTATAATTTTTGTCTTTCTTTATAAATGCTTTCTTTTTTAAATAAACAATAATTTGGGATTTTTTGTTATTAATATTCCCTCCTTTGATATATTTCTTAGCACCGAACAAGATATTGAACACTCACACTCAAATTTAAAACAACAAACTTAAAATTAAGTAAAATATCAAACTCAAATATAATTAGTTTCATCATTTAAATGGAATGATTTTCTAAAAGAATATTTTAACCGTGTAAACAATTTTTCATTCAACAAGCAAATTGTTTATACAAGCAAACAAAATTTTAAATACAAAAACCACATTTTGTTATAAAAACAAATATTTAGTTGAACATTTTCTCGTGTAAGTAAACAAATTATCATATAAAGAAAATAATTTATGTTTAACCACCAAAAAAAAAAAAAAAAATTATTTATATAAATGAAATCAAATTTTCCTACACAAATAAATAGTTTATAATTCAAATAAAAATATAATACATAAATTCATTCAAGTAGATAATTTCGCATTGAAATAAATTTGAAACATGTTGAGCATTAAATTTGAAACAGGTTTATCTTCCAAGCAAAGTCTTTTCCTCTCCAAGACACATATTTATCAATTTTTAGAGTTCGGGACCCAAAGGGTACCTGTTGCAGAGACTTCGTTGTCCGTCCGTGTGTTATCGGGTCATATTTCATGAACCGTAAGAGCTAGAGAATGACTAGTTCCGTATAACAAATACTAAAACTAATATATTTTCATAAACTTAAAGGGGTCACCATACAAAAAACATTTTTGTTTGTATGGCAGCTATACGATCCAGTAATCTCATAATCTTGAAATTTGGATGGTTGGTGGCTATATGTCAGAAACTTATACTGTTGAAATTTAAGTTTAATCGGACCACTAGGGAGGGTACCTCCCATACAAACCCCATTAGAATTCAGGTTCTTATTAGAAAAACTTTTTTGTTTTTTGGACTATTGAACTGAAATTTAGTTACTAAAGTTTTCTGATATAGGTGCAGCCCATTGTTGGAATCAGCAAATTCGGACGACTAGGAGGAGTACCTCCCATACAAACCCAAATCTGGTACGGAAACCCCCGTGTACGAGTCTGACTCGAACTTGGCCCATTTTTTAAGTACTCATTAGACTTTTCAGACTCTTCACGCAATGGATAGTATTATAAGTTTGTAACAGACAGAAGGAGGCATCGGAGACCCCCATAAAGTATGTATATTCTTGATCAGCCCGACGAGAACTAAAGAGCTGAAATTTTGCACGAATTTTTCTTTCTACCAGACGCTGTATATTTGTCGGAATCAGCCTAATAAGACCCTCAGGGGGTGGGTACTTCCCATACAAACCTCCTTTAAATTCTTTTTTACTTAGTCACAAACAAATTCTTTTGGTTTTTGCAATATCGAACTGAAATTTGGATACCATAAGTTTTTAATTAATGTCCATGAAACGCGTAAATTTCAAGACCCTAGAGTTACTGGATCGTATAGCTCCCATATGAACCCAAATTCAAATTCATGTTCTTATTAGAAAAACTTGTATGTTTGTTGTATACTGAAATTTGAACACTATAAGTGTCTGATCCATATTCACCACCTGGAATATATAGCTCTCATACAAATATTCCAGCCTCTCTGCTGAAATGCTGCATGTGTACTGACTTTAAATTCTCAATCACAGTACCGTAGACAAAAATGTGTTTCTAGGGGTGCGTGAAGAGCATGGCAACTTCGGAATAGCAGAAGTTAAACTTCCTTTTTAAGTATTTTATTGTGATTAAATTTGGTAAATAAACAAACAAAATCACAATATAGGCGAATATAAAATGATATCATAGAAATTATATTTTCAAAAAAAATTTTTTTTTTAGATTTACTTAAAATTTTAGGACAAATCCAAAACTTGACAGAAATTAATGTTTATTCTAAGAAATACCTTGAAAAACTATTAAGAATCAATGCTGAAAAACTATAGGCACACAATAAATATGCACTTAAGAACACAATAATTAAGACAAAGCAATTAAAAACATACAAACAATAATAATACTATGCGCACTTTATATATTAAATATCACCAAATATACAAATAAATAATAAACGTACTCGTACATATATCTATGTCTATGACCCAATACTACTTTGCTTTGCTCTAATCAAATCAAGTTTTAATAAATCAAATATATTTACAATATAATATAAAAAGAGAAACTTACTACATATTTAAAATTCCACGTCTTTGCACTGTAATATCATTATAAACTATATTTTTCAATCACCATAACAACAATTGTTACAACAAAAACTACTTTTGTACTTATAACAACAACAACAGAGCCGTCTATATCCTTTCTATCCTAAAAAATATATATATATAAAGAATCAATCAATATCAAATCAAAACCAAGATCAACAAGAAAACTGAAAACTGAGTGATAAATATCTACACAGGTTACTGATGTCGATATGGAAATAAGTGCAGCAACCGGGCGTAGTCCCTCTTCGGATTCAGGGCTGGGAATGACAGTTTCGGATATGAAAAATCGGTACCAGCGAACATTATTAAAAAAAAAAATTATATTCACTTTTTAAGTTAAAACAAAAAAAAAATCTTTTCTTTTCTAATTCATGTGAAAAATGTTTCATGAAAACAAAAACCAAATTGCGTTAATTAAACGTTTAGACCAGCTTATCAATTGCCCTATCGACCAATGTCGGCGGGACCAATACTTCATCGATCACAACAACTAAAGCAACAACAACATTATCATCATTCAACGCCATCGCATCCACATTATCCACATCCCCATCATTCATCATTGCGTCATTTGGGTGGTGGGCACGGCGGCTTTGGACGTCATAATCTCATGGGACCAAGAACATTATCCACAACAGCAACAATATCAACAGCAACGAATCAAAGCAAACTGCATGCCACCAACGCCACTGAAGCCAACAACAAACAATTAGACAATCAGCATCAGGTGAAGAGCAAGAAATTATCAAATCAAAATCAAATCAAATGAAAATTGGGAAAATGAAAAAGAACATAACAAATTTAAAAAGTAACCCAATTTAGTGCTGCTTCTCTCTTCTGCTGCACTCACTATCACCACTATCTTTCTACTAATTTTCACTTTCATTTTTCAAAAAAGACCAAAAGATCTACAATCTTCTCTCTTCCCCAAGTTTCTTTGTTACCTTCCTTCTTCTTGTTTCTCTAACATATCTATATCTATATATCTATATCTTTCTTCTTTATAAGCGCCCATACTTCGTACAAAAAATAAGATTTCCTCCTCTATATTCTTAATTTATATCTTCGCGCCTTTCACTCTTCACCATTTCAAAAGCGCAAATTTTATGCACTTTTCCAATTTTTTTAAGTTAAATTAAATTAATAAAATTAATTAGTTTTTTAAGTTACAAAAAAAAAAAATTGACATTCGAGAAACAAACAAAATATTTACAAAAAGATTAGGATTTTGTTTAGGTTGATTTCTTTCTAATTTAGTAAATTTAATAAAAATTTTTTTAGGTTAAAATTAAAAACATTATGGTGTGTGTTTTATGTACAAAAAAACTTTAAATTTCTTAATCTTAATTATAATTATTATTAATTATTTTTGTTATAAGAAATTCTTATTAATTTTAAATGTGTGTCTTTTTGTGTGTCTCTTTACACTTTAAATTTTATTATGTTATTATTTTTATTTAATATTTTTAATGTAAAATTGGCTTCTATTTAATTGTTGTAAAACTTTACTAACAAAAAACCAATATAAAAATCAAATAAACTTCTTTAATTAAATTAATTAATTAAATTGGTTACTTTTTTTAGTGAATTTCTTTTATTCAAAATTAAATAAAATGAAATACACCATTTTGCTTTTTTTTTTCAATTTCCTTTCTTTTTATTATGACTATTACAATGAATTGATGATTTGATCGTGGTTATTGGCATTGGCAAATACAAGGAATACGGCTGTGATGACCATAGGTCGCGAAGAGGCAGCGAAACTCAATTGCCGGAATATGAACAAGATACGGTGAGTAAAAGATGATAGATCGATTTACAAATTACTGATTTAACATACTTTTTTGAATGGGATTTTGGAAAAAAAAAAATGTGGAATTTTATAAGAAAACACTGCTTAAATTGTGTTAATTGTTTTTTTATTTGAGGAAATACCTTACAAAAATGAAGGTATTTCAACTTTTATTGCCAATAAAATACCGATTCCGATGATTAGAGTAAATAATCGGTGATGCCGATATCAATATCTATAGCTTATTAAATAATGAATTAAATAAATAAATAATAAAGAATGTACATGTCCCTCGAGGGTTTATAATTCTCCTGTTACACAAATCTGCTTATATGCGGTTCCAGAAAGACGTTCTGAGGCGACTGAATTCTGTTCATAGGAGAAGAGCTTCGCGCAAGACTTTTTATGTTTGGGAACACAGTTCTTTGGATACAAAGTTCTAGAAATGTTTGGAGAACTTAAGTTGAATCATAACAGCCTTGTTTTTTATAACGAATCCCAATCATGGCGAATCAATTTGGATTCAACTATGAATCAAAACACATTCTACAACAATAACTCATGGGTTACATAATTTTCTTTACGGATGTTGTCGAATCTAAATCAAATCAATGGTCGAAGCATGATGGATTCGAATCAGACCCAGTGTAAATAGGATATAAGACCCATCGATCTCTTGTTGATTAGGATGAGTCTTGGTCTTTGGCTTTCTAAATCAAATTATTACCATCACTCCAGACACCTAAGAAAATTTTAGTTTTTCTTACGTCAGTTAGCCTGTTTATTGTAAGTCAAATGTAAGAAGCAATTTTTAGCATCTACATAATGTTGTTGTTCATTCTCCAAATAACGAAATCTGTCATTGATTCAGTATATCAAATTGTTCGAAAAAGTTGAATGTTCTGTTCTGTATTATTGTTATTTTTGTCTGCAATTTGTTGATGCTTGATTTGTGCAGAAACTTAACGGAGAATATTTAGTACATATACGAAAAGCGTCTGACAAGCAAATAGACTCTATGAGTGTTTCCTTTTGTAAAATATTATAAGTTAACATCAATACAACTTTAATCTAATCATTATTTGATATCTATCAATAAATAATCAGCGATCGGCAGGCTATTATATACCTATTATCTGTAGCGGGAATCATTGGATTGCATTACATTTTTACAATAACATGTTTCTCAAATTTTAAATATTGTAGCATATTTTTAGGATACTTTCTTTTAATTCAACAATTGTTCGAGGTATACGAAAGTCACATTGTAAACATAAAATATCTTGTATTACAATAGTTGTTTGACCAAACAGATATCTTACAGACCAATAATTTCAATAATTTAATAAAATAAATAGCTTTGTATTGTATTTAACATCAAATGATAGAGGGTTTAAGACTAGTTGTCTTTGTTTTCAAAAAATCAACTGCTTGTCATACTCACTCAAAAGCATTCACCTTGCTTTAATCATACATAATCATTGTCAATTTCAATGATTTCACTTTCATTTCACTTTCAATTGAATTGAAATCAATACACAACAATACAACAATTTACTCCAAAACTTTATTAAATGTCATTAAAAATAATCGTATATACGAGTAACATTAAAATTAATAATAATATATAAAAAATATGTATTTAATATGAATGAATACATTAATATTTATTTATTTTGTATGTGAAAGCAGCAACACTTTAAAGCTAAAAACGATAGATAACCCACATCCTGTGTATCTAGAGACATTTATAGTTCAATACGAGTGTGTGTGTGTGTGTGTGTGTGTGTGTGTAGATTTATGTAGTTGTGTGATACGCCCATGATGTTGTTGGTGTTGTTGTTGTTGTTGTTGTTATAACAATGACAAACCGCCCACAACATTCACGTTTTCACATTCATTTATTGTAATTACAAACACTTTATACAAAGACACATAATTCATAGTTTACGATGATGACGAGCGTAGAAATTCCTCTGAACCTGTTGTACTAGCAGCTGCATTAACTTGAAAGGTAGTACGTGGTCGTGCTCCACCACTAATTGCACTACTACTACTACTACTATTACTATTGCTTGTGCCGCTACTGACAGTGACGGAACTAGCCCCTGTCTCATTTGCGCCAGACGACACCGCTAACTGATAGTCCCGAGGCGGCGTAAACGGACGCACAAAGTGTCGCCAATGTTGGTGGTGATAGTGATGGCCAGCACCGTTTGTGTTGCTATGAGGTTCAAATTTCGGGCGTGGTATGCGCAATTGTTTAATCTCGGTTAAATACGTTTCCATCTTACAATTTTCAAGAATCTGTATCTGTGGACACGTCGTCGTTGAGATTTGTTGAAAGAGCTTTAAAAATTAAAGAGATTTCATTAGATTTGAATCTTTCTTTCTTTACTTTTCATTTTGTTAGCCAAGTTGTTTAGCAAATGTGTGTATGTTTGTGTGTTTGCTGTATGGGGGATCGGTTGTTGGAGGTTTTTCTTAACTGCCAGTTGTTGTGGTTAAATAAACAAATGATAATGATGATGAGATGATATAAGCTAACAATGCACACAACAACTATAACAGCCAACAAATGCAAAAACAAAAACAAAAAAAAAAAAGAAAAAAGAAACGATATGTTAACATGATACACATAAGTCCAATTTACATCAAGCCACAAAAGCACTTTGGTAAAATCGTTGCAACATGAAGTATGCATGTAGTAGATACATAGAAATGTTTGCAAGGAGAAAAAGATACAAGCCACAGCAACAAGCTATAAAAACAATAACAACAACGAAAACAACCACAAAAGACAGAAGCACCAAGTAAAAAGAAAAGAAGCAAGTTGAAAATGAAAAGTGAAAGTCAATTTTCTTGTATGTTGCACACATATTGGAAAACTGACAGGCAACTTCACTCTATCTACTCTAACTACGAATACAATAATAAAAGGCGAGAGGAAAACCATTAAATATACACATGATTTTTTCAATTTAAATAAAACTTGTAAGAAAATATTGAAAATTTATTGAATGTGAGAAGCGTAAGGAGAAGCCGCTTCAGCCTTGTTTCATCTGCCGATTTGTCGGTTTGTCTAACTGTCTGATTGGCTGTGTGTGCACACGGCAAGACAAGAAAATTGCAGTAATTTCCGTAGTCATATCAACATCATCAACTATGCAATAGAATTGACTTCACGGCAGCGTCAACTGTGAAAAAGCTGTACAAATTTACCAGTTTTCCTGTTTCATTACTACAATTTCATGCTACAATGCCTGTGTTGACTGATTCCAAGTTGTTTTTTGGCATTTAGAGAGTGAGTCTTTTACCTTTTATGTTTGATTTATTTTATTTTTTTTTTTTTTTTGTATTAGATTTGAAACAACAAGTTCAATGTTGCCCCAAATGTAAGAAAATTAAAATCAAATAATGCAATTTAGTTTTTGTGTTTTGCACCTCTTTAACATGATTTCAATGGATAAGGAGATTTTAAAAAGGTCAAGGTGGCATGAGTGTTGATGTTTTTGCAATTTAATTAGGTAACTTGCAAATAAGTTTTCTAATTGCATTTCTCTTACACAAAACTTTGAATTGAATACGATTTATACAAGTATAAGCAAATTTGTGGTGAAAAAGTTAAATAGAAGTCTATCCAATAGAAACTTTTTGATTGTTTTAATAACATTTGTTTCTGACACTAATTTAAATAGTAAAAATGAAAATTGTTAGTTTACTTGGTTAATATATCATGTCACTCAATAAGTTTTATTCATCAAAATACTCTCCATCTACTGCAGGGTTCCCCTCATCATTTTTGGTTCACTGAGTCACATTGGAAGAAGTCGTGATGAACTAGTCCGCAAGTAGATTGGCGAACAAAAAATAAAAAGAAAGGTTTAAAATATTTCCATGTCATTTTGATCGCATTGGGCCACACTGTGAATTGAAAGCCTTGTTCTAATGTGATAAATCTATTTAATTACACGGCAAACATAGAATTTGTGAATCTTTTCCTGCTTACACCACTGAACCGATTTTGACAAAAAATATACCAATTGAAAGGTATTCTTCACCAGATGTGAACAACCTCAATTTTAAAAAAATTGGTTTAGTTGCTTAGGTAAGAAAAGGTGTTAATGATAGATAACCTCTTTCTCTGCTCACATGATCATATTAAAGCACAGTGAACTAACGTCCGAAGGATTAGTTTGGTACTAAGTTTTCTTCATCAAATGTTTTCTACATCAAATAAAAAATTATAATAACAATAAAACAGTTTACAATCGAAATTTGAATATAAAATAAAAAACCTGGGGTCACTAAAACCACTGTAATCTGTAATCTATTAGTCAGAATGTCATAAAATTTGGACACGTGTCTTTTGAATGTTAGTACTATTCAGAAACAGTAGTGTCAGATGTATGTATCAGACCTCAGACTTATGTGTTGAGTTATAAAGCTTCTGTATTTTCAACAATAAACATTTTAAATTTGACCTCAATAGTCAACACAATGGATGGATTGCCCATAGGCTAGATAACATTTTAAATGATTACAGAAAGAATTTTCCTCTACTTAACTGATAATATTGTAGTAGTAATTTTAAGTTGAGATACATATGAATTGAGCGATGCCTTCCAGATTATCATTACTAATTGTAGACACTCTAATAGTGACAAGTATATTTTTTTTATGACATTTGCAAGTTTTATTTTTGACTTTTTCTCCATAATCAGCAAATACAAGTATAATCGGGGTCAAAAGAAAATAAGATTTTCCTTAGGTTAAAAATCATTTTTATGACTTTAGTTTAATTACCAATTTTTAACGTTTGTCATTAAAAATAAGCAGCACGGCACAGTCATGTACAAATGTCTTGCAGCAACAAGCTAAGGTGTACAACAACTGTGTCTATCTATCTACCTATTGAACATCTTTGACCGACAAGAAGGAAAGATAGACAGCAACCAAACACATTACAACGAAACATTGAAGTAATAGTCCCTGTTTCCTACTGGTTCCATTTACAACAAACGAACTGACACCATTTGGCCAAAGTAACCAGTTTATGGTATAAAAAAAAGTACATGTACATTTGGTACATACTTCTTTCTTTCTAAAGGGAGTTGTTTGTTTTTATAAGAAAAGTATTGTTGCTCTGTTTAAACTTCTGGGCAATGTGCTTTGACAGATGGACGGACTGTGCTTCTTCAGCTGCTGCTGCTGTTGTTGTCACTGATGAACCGACAACAAAATGTATCTATATGCATGCTGCATACAATTTATAAACCACTTACACTCACTTTTTAAAATTACAACCAGGTCTTGACGACCAATTTTTCTTATATGTATTTATACTCTTTATTTTTTTTTTTCTCTGTCGCCGTTTGTCTGCCTTTGCCGACAACGCGACTCAAATCTAAAGTGGGTCATTAGAGAAACGTACTAAATAAGGTTGGAGTATGAGATACATACAACAAACAGACAAACCAGCAAACCAGCAAACCAATCAACAAACAAACAACCAGCAACAAATGGAAAGTAAATGTAGTTTGCTGTGTAGTGTAGTTTTTGTTTTTGTTGTCGGTTTTAAAGTGGTTCTTGTTTGTTGTTGTTGAACATTGTAAATGTAAATAAATAAATCATTTTGATGCGTTGCCGGTCGGTCGGTCGCTCGTTTACTCAAACACTTACTCATTTGTTCAAATAATTGACGAGATGGTAAACAGCAACGCATGCGCAACAACATACAACATACTCATACGTGTAAATACAATAAGAGGCACAAAAGCAACACAAAGACAAAACAACAACAATACCAAAGAAATGAAAGAAAAATTTCTTGTTATTATTATTAATGTTTCTACCGCAAAAGCAACGTGAGGCAACAAAAAGATACAAAGATAAAAAAAAGCATTAAACTTAAACTTTACAAAATATAAAAAAGTAAATGTTTACGTTTGCGCAATTAGCACAGTTGGAATTTGACGAGGCTCTAATGAAAATTCAATAATCTGTGGATCTGTGGAGATCAAAAGAAAGTTCTTAGTATTGATAGAAAGGAAATTAATACAAATTGAAGACGTTCTAATGAAATTATCAAACGGATTTGACCTAAAAATCAAGACTTGTTGTTAATAAAAATGGCAACAAAAAAATCTCTACTTTTTTAAATCAAAAAATATTTCAAATTTAAAGTTTAAAGCAAAGAAATGCAATAAATTTGATTGTCATTGTTTTGTCATTCACATGTCACATTTTTTTTTTTCTATTCAATTGTGTGTCTATCTGAATGACATATGTATGTGTATGTATGCTTCTGTGTCCAACAAATGACAATCAGTCAAGCGTTTTGCTTGACAAATGTTAATATGAGGGCAATTTGCGTATCTCATTTCATGTATTAACTGCTACCATGACACACACTTAAATAAAACACGAGATACATTAAAAGACAAACAAGTATCTGTATCTACATATTGTATATATTATGTTCATGTTCATAAATGTTGTTTGTAAAAGATACAAAACAATAGTATCTTATTAAAACAACAACAACAACAACAACAATTACACATACGCATAAGCACAATCAGGTCAATGACATTGTGTGGATTTAGTTTCAATTTATTGAAACCTTTTCTATTATGTTTTTCTATAAATATATATTTTATATATTTACAAGATACTTTTGCAAAGTCACATTTTTGATTGATTTCGGTCTTTTCTTATTATGAGTTTTATTTTTCCATTATCTTTTTCCTTAAGCGGATTAGTTAAGGTTTTTGTTACAATACTGTAAAAAAAACAAATTGCGTATGGAGGAAAATCTACCGAGATTTTATTTTGCATTTTAGTTAAGACATAAAAGTCTTTTTAATGCAAACAAAATAATTTCATATGCCAAACACAAGACAAGAGATAAAGAAAGAAAATAACCTTCATCATGTTAAAACAAATGACAAATCTAAATCTTTGAAAACAAATTTGTATGTTCTGAAGTCATCAGAGAAAGTTTTTTGTTTTTTTGAAATAGTAGGTGTAAACATGATTAAGACCTTCAATATTTTAAAGTTTCATTGTGTATTTCCATTCATAAAATGTTAATTTTTGATTCACAGCATTGTTAGAACTTTGAAAGTGACAGAAGAATTCTAGCATTTACTCAGTTAAATTTTGAAAATTAGAAACTATCCTAACATTGATGTGATCAAAGTTGTTTCAATATAAATCCATAAATTCTTGTAATTAAAAATATATAAAGTAAGCCTTGCTAGGCTATAAATTTGCTACAAATGGATAGTTTATGTATCTTCCAATAAATAGTCTGTGTGGGAAAAGACGTCTTGCTCACCTCTCATCAATCACTGGACTATAAAATATGATTAAATAAAAAACAAACTCATAAATATACCCATTAATAAATTGTATTATCTTGTATTTATTCGAATAAGCAAACTTATAGCGTTTAACAAAATGTTGGCTTTTAAAAAACAAAAAATCGAGTTTTGTTATAAATTTAGGTTTTAAATTGTTTATAAAATAGAAAATACTCATAGGTTGCAAAAGACTTCGTTCGATTAATAAAAAATATATTGTACTTAAAAAGTTTGTGTTAAAATTAGAGAATTATCAGTTCAACCGTTTTAAGAAATCTTGTTCGACCGACTATAAAAACAAAATTTCGAAAGAAACAAAAAAAAAAAAAACTGTTTAAAAATTTCAAAAGCACTTTACATATAAAGGTTGCTGAAATTTGAGTTACCGTTGTAAATTGAAAATTAAAGTACATTGGTTCCGCTTAATGATGAAAAAGAATGTCGTTCAAGTGACCTCCTCTGCCAACTTTACAACTTTACAGGCTGTCAACCTTTTACCAAAATTTTGAATAAATTTACAAATGCTCTGCCACGTCTTTACAAAAGACGTGCGTGTAACTTTTTAGAATATTCACCAGATTGACACGAAATTTTATGTGAATGTACTTGAATGTACAAGACAAAAAATTTCGAAAATACTCTTAAAATAAAATTTATTCAAAACTGAAGAATCAATTCATTGTTTTTTTTTTTTTTTGAATATGTCGTCTTTCAAGGGTCAAATATGCTATACTTTGTGTAACATTTCTTTGTAAATTTCAAATAATAAAAAAGTTTATTCACGATATTAAGATTTGCTATTCTAGCAAAAGAAAAAAGATGAAGAAAAAATAAAACAAAGTCCGAACTCTGTCGATATTTTAAGTACCATATTAGGAAACTTAGAAAAGCAAGTCAGAAGCCCATAAAGTAAAGTCATCATGTAGAATGAATTGTAGAGTCAGTAAGAAAGTTATATTGTCAGAAGAAATACAAAAAACTAAATTAGTAACAAAAAGAAAAACCTGACTTGCGTCCAATTTATTCGGAATTTCAAGTGACTTGTCATCAGTTCTACATGTCCGATGACATCAGCATTCATTTCGTAAGTCAGAAACTAACTTCAATGTTCTTCTAAAACTAGAAGAAGACACATAATGAGATTATTTGAAACTTTCATTCCCTTAATTGTCTATTATTTAAACAAAACTAGTCAAAACACTCATCTACTCGTTAGATGAGAGAAAGGCTTTGTTTACATTGATTTCTTTTACAAAGCTGCCCATGCATACATAACACAAACATAAAATTAAAATGATAATAAATATAATCACACTAGATTAAAATGTTGAAATAAAATCAATTTTTGAAAGCAGCTTAATGAAGTCTATAAGTTCACAAAAGGTTAACATAAGTTGAAGAAACATACATACAGAGAAACAGAAAGCAAAACAAATTGTCTATAATTATTAAGTCAAAAATTAGAGTAAAGATGCATAGAAGTATATACAATAGTTCAAAAGCAAGTCTAATTTTCACAGCTTGATCAAGTCAATTGGTTCAACAAAAAGGTTTTCAAAGTGACCCTTTCAAATAATAACAAAGAATAATTCAATAAATTCGATAAGTCATAACCCATTAACACATTTAACTAGAACAGAAGAAGAATATCGAAACGAAAAGGAATAATTAAAAAAAAAAATACTCCCTCGAAAGCGAATTTTCTATTGAAACGAAAGATAACATAAAGAAAAAAAAAATATTAAAAATTAATTAAAAACTAATCTTTTTCGTTTTGCTTTGATGAGGTTGCCTTACCAATTAAAAGTTTATTAAAGTATTCACAGAGATTCTGTTCTATCACAAACTATTCTTATATTTTGTTTTTTTCTTTTTTTTTTATCTTGAAGCATCTCTTCTTTTCCACTAAGAGAAAATTAATTTTGTTTCAAGTTCATAGACTAAAGTGCAAAAGGAGAATAATTAAAAGGAATAACCAAAAGAAGAGAAACAATTAAATAATAAATGAGAAAACAAAAACAAATTGTTTAACACAAAAAATAAACAAAGAAACAAAAAAATGATAAACCAAAAAAAAATATATAAATAATTAAAAAAAAAAAAAAATTAAACATAAAAATATAATTAAATTAAAAGAGCAAAAATTAGCACATTAAGCAAACAACAGCAAAGATTGATGAGGCATCAAGAACAAGATACAATACGAGTATATTAGGAACATACGTATATGGCAGATACAAAGATACATGTTATTCTACCACTTTTAAAAGCAAGCAAGCAAAAATACATAAAATATAATCTCACAATTTGACACGTCTTGTGCTTTACTCAAGCAAAAAATAAAATAAACTAATACAAATATTAAAAAAGAAAATAAAAGCAAAATATGAAATAAAAAAAACCTTAAAACAAAAATATTAAAAATTCGAAAAAAAAAAAAAAAATATAAAAAAACGTCCAAGTGCGAGTCAGTCTCGTACACGGAGGGTTCCGTACCAGATTGGAATTTTTATGGGAGGTACTCCCCCTAGTGATCCGATTTGACTGATTCCAATAAATGCACAGCGCACATATCAAAAACTTATAGTGTCTAAATTTCAGTTCAATAGTCCAAACAAAAAAGTTTTTCTAACAAGAAACTGAATTTTAATAGGGGTTTGAATGGGAGGTAACCCTCCTAGTTGGCCGAATTGGTTGATTCCAACAGATGTGCAGCGCCTATATCAAAAACTTATAGCGTCTAAATTTCAGTTCCATAGAACAAAAAGCAAAAAAGTTTTTCTAACAAGAAACTGAATTTTAATGGGGGGTTTGTATGGGAGGTACCCTCCCTAGTGATCCGAGCAAACTGAAATTTCTACTATATAAGTTCCCAATGTAAATCCACCAACCTTCCAAATTTCAAGATCATGGGGTTACTGGATCGTATAGCTAGCATACAAACCAAAATGTTTCTTGTTTGGGGACCCTTTTAAGTATTTGAAAATATTTTAGTTTTAGTATTTGTTGCTGATGGCCGGATAAAAAATTTCAACTCTCTAGCTATTACGATTCATGAGATATGACCCGAGGACGGACGGACGGACAACAAAATCTTTGCAATACCCTTTGGGTCCGGAACCCTAAAAACAAAACAAAACCATTCACTTTGATTTTAACAAAGCTTTCATACCTTTCACAAAAATATACGATTATATGGTACAAATATATATAAAGAGAAGCTTAGAAGAAAATGCTAAAAACAAAAATTCTAATGATTTAATTTAAATTGCAGTAATTAAGATAGTTTCGTTCGAAATATATATTATGATTTCATTATAGCAACAAGTTACAGTTAGGTTTAGATGATGGAAGTTTCCCATAAAGAGAACAATCAATACATTTGTCCAATATTTTATCAATTTTAAGATATTTTCTGCTAATTGTCGCTGATATACTGAGCAGTTCGCAAAGCTTATAATTAAGTTTTTTGTATGGAGTCTACTTCTTCCACTAACCGGGAAACTCAGACTGAAACAAATAATACAAAACTGATAGACTAATCTAGATAGAAATGAATTCTTTCTTCGTGACATTACAATGCAATGATTTTTCAATATTAAATTCACTGTGTTTCAAACATCTCAAGAAAATGATGTTTCCTATTCACTCTATGTATGGTGAATGGTATAAAAAAATTGTTTCAAAATCGCATATGACTATGAAATACTCTGTTGCATTGTAAAAGAAGTTAATTAAAATACAAGCAAACCAAAAACAAAAACCGAAATGAAATCATAAAGAAACAACGCACGGAAGTCAATGGGTTTTGATCAGTTTGATTTTTAATAGCATTCAGAAAAGCATCGAAGCGGCAAATTCAGCTCTGATCATTTTCATTATGATAATGATGATACTTATGATGAATATCATATATTTATGATGTTGATGATGATGATGATGATGATGTTATTTTTATTGCTGTTGATAGCTGCTACTTATAGTACTAAACTAAGTGCCACCTATGCCATTGTATCTACTCGTACCATAACTTATGTGAATAACAAAAAACATATACAAAACAGATTTTGCGATAATGATGAAACACAAATGCAATAAAAAAAATCACTTCTCACAATATGTGATGAAAGACTAGTAGATTTTTGAAGAGTATGTAATTGTGCAGATTGTGATATAACAAACCAACTTCATCATCATGTTGATCATCGTCAAGGTAAAACAACCTCAAACGGTAGGAAGCGACTTAATTTGGCAGTTTTACCATAGAAAACTGCGCCAATTTGCAGTAAACAGAGCAAAGCAAACCAAAGACTTGACTTGTCAATGCTTTAAATAAACGGTAGACAATATTTTACAAAATAAATAATAGAAAAACACATTTAACCAAAATTTCCTAACAACCACCATATCTTTTGGAAAACCCACGTCGTACAGCAACACACACAATATACTCGTACTCGTACACACTTGGCTTTATATTATATTTATATTTGTTATTTTATACAATATCGGATGATGAAAAAAGAGGCTTACAATATTAATTTGTTTTTGTTTTGATTTTTACAAAAGACACTTTTTGTTTATTTATTTTTTTGGCACAGTAACCAAAAACAAAACAAACGCCAAGTCTAAGTCAGTATTTAGCCAACAAAAAAATAATAATAAAACAAACAGCAAAAGTATCTGTAAATTGTTAAACAAAACTTGCAGTAAGCTGCTGCTGCCGTTGCGTTGCCGTCAACCTCACGCTATAATCAACACCGAACAACTGACTGACGCTTTGTGCGTTTCAAGCCAAATGAGGCTGCTGAGTTGGTCTGGTCGCAATTGAGTCTCTTGTAGTTGTAGTTGGACTGCCATAAGCGCCGCCAACCGTACACAGATACTACTACTTTAGTATTTTTCTCTCATTCTCTTCTGCTTTTTCTGCGATTTTTTATTGAAGTTTTATGTGGTTTTTCGGCTTTCTTTCTTTTAGCCAACTTACTACTTACTGCAACTTAATGTTTGTTGTTTTTCTTACTTCTTCTGCGCTGCTGTTACTTTGCTTTATGTGGCATTGGTTTGCAGACCGTCGTCGATTTGTCTTGTCTGACAGACAAACAGACAGACAGGCACTTGGATAAGACGAATCGACAATTGATCGCTTTGCATGCATATCTTTTTTGTTAGTTGTTGGCCCATCTACAATCTGTGTGTCTGTCTATCTGTCTGTCTGTCGTCACCAGCTTAGTTTACCTCAATCTATACCACTTGAGATTTAGGCAAGAGTTTTCTTTTTTTTTTTTTGTTTTATTTCTCTTTTCAGTTAAATAAATTACAACACCAAAATCACAAACAACAATTCAATTGCGTTTTAAGAGCATTCGGTTTTAATGAACGTTTTATAACCTTCAATAAATAGCATTCTTACTGAGAATTTAAGAGTTGAGCAAAACAAAAGTTCAAGGAAATTTTCGTAATTTTTGTTAATTTTATACGAGAGACCAAAAATAAATTGCTGGTTTGGTTTAAGTTATTATTCTTATTAGAAGAAGAAATTTCCTAGTTTTGACACTATTTCCTACAATCTGCATAATACGTTAAGCTTCTGCTTTACAAGGCTTTATTTTATAACATACTCGTACTTACTATAAACATATGGACATATGCGACAACTTTGTGGGGCTCTAGTATTTAGAACTTACAAGTCATTTGTCGAAATCTTTGGATCTATAGGACGAAATTGGATAATCAGTCAAAAAGGCTAAGACACCCTAATGATTAACAATGCTATAGTCAAGAATATTTACCCTGTATATCTACTCTGAATTTCAACAATACCTTTTTAATCTTTTTATACAATAATCTTGTTGTTGATCTCACTAAAATTATATTAAAGTTTTTCTGGAAATCTTCTTCTTCTAATTAAAATACAGATCTTTTATATGATAGGTTGCATATTTATATGAATTCCTCTTCAATTATACACATCTCTATGCATACAGATGAGGTAGGTAGATACCATGGTTCTTATTTGTACCACGAAGCATATACATAAAATTAAAATTTGTTTGTTTGTTAGACTCTTATGCGTGGCCATACCCTTTATCTGATTGCAATATAATTTTGTGTATCTATATGGTTGGTTCCAGCCTTGAATATAAGATACTTTTGGATTCTGTATGTGGCGCTTTTGTTGATAAATTTGGGGGATCAAATTTTGCATATACAAATTAGAGTCACATTTTAAAAACAATCAATCTTTTACATGTCAATTTTTAAATCAAAGTAATTGAATGGTTTAACCTTTTCAAAAGTATTTAAATCGCTTTGCAATTTAGTACCACAGTTTGTTTTGAATAAATTAAAGGACTTTTTAATACAATAATACTGTGGACAAGGCCAGGGAAGTGTGCATTGTTCTTCATTTGGTAAGAGACTGGAATTTTTTTATGTCTATTCGATTGTCCAAAATGAAAGGCACCGGAATGCAAGAATAAAATACCAGAAACGTAATTCAACTTATTAATAGCAAAGGTGCGAACTCGTATCTACAGTTATGTTCCAATTGCTTTGTACTGAAAGTGAAGACCATCTCTTTTTGATGTTTTTTCTATTCATGATTGTAATTTTCAGTAATTTCCATTAAAAATATTTATGTATATTCCCAATGCAAGAAATTTGTTTGCTTTCATGCTGAACTTATATTATCCTAAGTCCTAAAATATCATAATGTACATTGACTTACTTTCTTTACTCTCATATTTCATCATAACCCACATTTATATTCTTATATAACATTTTCTATACTGTCCACTTAATTTCACTTGAAGCTTCTGTCAAGTACATTCCTCTCTACTATTTCTATGGATATCACAATGTGAATCTTTGCTTTAGTAATACATGGAGTGCACCATACTGAGTGTTGATTACTTCCAAGTAAAATGTTACAACAAAATCAACTATGAAAAACGAAAACAAAAAAAACAAAAATCAGAAACAGATTTATAGTTTTAAGTTGTCAATAGACCAAACACAACTGTGCGCAAATGTTTTATAACTTAACTATGAGGAAAATAAATACATTATAGGAAATCTGTTTTGTATAAAAGAAAAATTACTCATTCGATAAATAATATTTATATGATAAAAACAAAGAAAAAACATAAGAGATAAAAACAAAACAAATGATGACAATAATAATTATTACTAAAATTAACAATAAAAGAAACAAAGAAAAGCAATAAAATTCAACAAAATTGCTGCCACCATTTGCTGCATGTGAAATTTACGCAATGCAACAACAATACAAATCTGAAAAACAACAACAACAACAATAAAAAGATAGAAGCATTTATCTCATTTGTATCTTGTATCCGCATGTGAGCGACTGCTGGGCTGACTTACATACACACAAACACACAAATAGACACATGAGATACATGTGAGAGTGTACAATAGTGCAATATCTTCTTTTGAACACTTTTGCAGCCTGTTTTTGAGGTTTTTGCCGTTGGTTTGGTTTGTTTTGGTTTCGTTTGGTTCTTTGTTACTTTACATCTTTCTCTTACATGCTTTTGGTTTTAGATTTTATATTGAAGTTGTTTTTGTTGTTACTGCTGGTCGTTTGTTGCAGCAGCAACAGCAGCAGTTACAGCAGCAGATACATCAGCAGATACATCAGCAGCTGCTGTTACACTATTGTGCTTTGTTGTGTTGTTTAGCTTTTGTTTTTATTATTATTTTTTTGTTTTTGTTCTCTTTTCATTTGTGTTTTTGTTTTTTTGCTGTCTTAAGCAGACATTTGCATGACGTAAACAATTTTGGCTTTATTTTGTTGATGTTGATGTTGGTTTTATGTTTTATTTATTTTTTATATTTTTCTTTTTACTATTCACTCTTCAGATTGATGGTCAAAGGTATATAACCGTAAACTTAGATATTGAATTAGAAAAATCCAAATATACAATACATACATACAATCTGGTTGAGATGGCTTTTTGTTTTTGTTTTTAGTTGTGGTAAATATATCATTATCATGTCACTGATGGTTATATACCGAAAGCGATATACAATCCATATGTAAAAGATGATATATGTATGAAGACACACTGAACGAAATATTGTATTAGAAATGAAAGTTTTTGTTTACAAAGTACCTTCTGTAATCACTTTGAATTGATACGAACACACATCTATGGAGGGTGTTATAATACAAATATTCAATATTAATATTTATTAAGTTGATATAAATTGTCTATATTAAGTGAAGACAAAACATTAATTAATGAAGGAAAATTTGCTATTCAAAATTATTTCATTGGAATATCTTAAGAAAAAAATACTTGATTTTCACTCTGTACTGATTTGCTAGAGGTAACCCTGAGCAAATATTCTTTAAAACCAATATAAGAGAAAGAAATTAGAACTCAACTCATGTTGGCATAAGGTTGAGTCAGTAAGTTACTTAGTAGGTAGAAGGATTTGTAAATCGCAGCCGATGGTATCGATAATCAATGTCGTAAGTTTATTTCTCAAGTTTAAAAGTGAAATTATACTCGTATAGAGTCCGAGTTTTGTAAGTCTAATTAAAGTCAAGTTGACTTACATCCTATCCAGACACCTTTCATTTAGCAAGTGAAGAAGCAATTTGACTAACCAAAAAGCAGTTTATTAAATGTAATATTTCGCACAGAAATGCACAGGTAGGAAATCAGTTTGTCTACCCTCCCACATTTTAGTCTGCCTAAACCAACGTTGTCCAACATTTTCCGTTCCCTGGGCCACATTTGAAGAAGAAGGGCCGCAATAACACGTGTCCTGACAGGCCTAACACCGAATAAAAGTGAATAAAAACTATATAAATTATTTATTCGATCTGTCGCACATTTAGTTAAATTATCATTTATAAACTTTTTCTTGACAAACAAACATACATGATAACTACATCTTCACGTTTTTTGGAACCCATTTCAGCTTAGTAGCTTAAAAGATAGAAGATTTGCACGTATGAGCCGATGGACACACTAATCTCTATTATATTCTCCTCGCTAAGCTGATCAATGTAAACATCTAATATACATGTGTTTAAACGTGCTTCTTATATATCTACCAGTATATACAATACAATATATAAGTATATTTATATCGCGTATCTCAGGAACGGCTGTAACGATTTGCATAAGAATTTGGGCTCTGTATTTACCATCCAATAAATACAGGACCCGCGGACCACTGGATCGTAAGCTCTCTTACACACAATATAGAAATTCATGTTCTTGTGGGAAAAACAATTTTCTTTTTTGTATTATCGAACTGTAATTTGAATAGTTTAAATTCCAATACCATTTTCACCAACCATGTGAATTTCAGGAACATGGGATTACTAGGACGGGTAGCTCAAAATTAAATTTGGATAGTGTTAGTAAATTTAAAGACCCTTGGGATACTGGATTATATAGCTCACATAAAAAACCCCAGCAAACTAAGTATTCTTTATGATTGAAATTATCTTAATTATAATCTCTTAAATAATCTAACATAAAATTTCAAGTGAACATGTAATTGAAAATCCATTTACATTTATCTACTAATTTCGTTCAGTGTATTTACTAATCCATACATAATACATACAAAAGTATTATGTAATAATGTTATGCCTTTAGGCTTTAAACTTTTAATGACAAAACACAAAGAAGGTTTTAACTAATTAAAATGAATATTTAATAATATTTAGGTATATCATTATGTCAATTAAGGAATTGCAATAAATTATTATTTAAAAATTATAAAATTTTCTTTCTTTCTTAAATTTCATTTCATGCTAATTTCATTTAATCTAATGAAATCCAAAACAGGAACAGGTAAGCACAAACCACTATAATTCTGATTATTTCTACTTATTTACCGTACTATATTATTAAGCGCCTTTCTTTGATCTCTTTGATATTTTCTATGATATAAGAAACATAACAAAAAACAAAACAAAACTCTTTAAAAGAAAGCTTATATAAGCGTAATTTGGCATTGTAAATTGTATATAAGTTATAAAGCGGCCGCCTTTTTATAACCAAAAAAAAAAAAACAAAACCTATTTCTCTCAGCTTTCTCTTTAATTGAATCTTTATTAAGTTTAGCTGTTGATTTACGTTCTTATTGGGAAAAGAATTTAAGAACCAGAAAAGGCAAGAAAAAGGAAAATGATATAACTTCAATTGATTTAGTCACATGTGTATTATTTAGTAGTAAAATAATATAAAATGTAAACAAACTGTAAAGAGTTACATGTTAGAATAGATAGATAGATAGATATACAATATATAGAAACAATCTGTAGATTGCTAGCTAGATCAGGAAGACCCATAGTTAATATTTAAACCTTCAATATTTACCCTGTTTTTTTTCATTAGAAAAGTATTCTTTCAATGGTATTTCCTTTGGCTTTTCATATTTAGTAAGTGAAGCTAAAGAAAATCACTCATATATCTTAGTAAAATCTCTTTTGGAAAAATATCCCAATGACTATAAAATGTAGTTATACAATATACGAGTATATAGTATTTTATGATAATATTTTTTTTTTAGTTTTAAGTTGGAATTCATCATAGATCTTAAGTAGTTTTCTTTTCATTACCTTTCTCTCTCTCTCTGTCTCTCTCTTATAACAAATCTTTTAACCAATTTATGATATTAGTCATACATAGTTTAATTAGTTAGACTTTCATGATTTCCACAACAACAACAACAACAACAACTACTACTACTACTACTACTACTCTCTATCTAATTATATTTAGCTCAATTATGTTACTCTCTTGAGTAAATACAATATCTCTGTCTCTCAACTACTAGTGACTTTCTTCTCTGTAAAACTTTACTTTATAATTTTTCTTATTAACAAAGTTATATTAATTTGTTTAATTTCTCTCATACAAATTTTCTTTAATTTTTATTTCATTTCCTTTATAATTTTTCTTTTTTCTTAATTTTCTACTTAACAAAAAAAAAAAAAATTAAACATAAATAAATGAAACCAAAATGAAAATAAATGTAATGAAATGAAATGAAATGAAATGAATTCCTATCCAAAATATATTTTCCATTCTTTTCTTTGGTATTTTCTTGTTGTGTTTTTCTTTTCTTTTCTCTTTTGTGTTTTTTCTTTATTCATTGTGTGCATTTCAGGGAGGCTACTTAGATGGACTGCGTTCACATTTGGGTGGTTTAACACAACGTGTCAAATCATGGTATTGGGGACGACCTCTTGTAAGTGCAATTGTATTTTTCGTTAAACAAAATACAAAAACAACTAACAAAAAAAAACCAATTTAAAAAGAAAAAATTTAACAAAATTTGCAACAACAAAAACAATTACAATAACAACAAAAACTTAGCAAAAAAAAAAAAATATATACTACATTAAAATGAAATTAAAATAGAAAATTACATTAAATTAAATTAAAAACTAAACTTAAACTTAAACTTAAAATAAATAGTTGTTTTTTAATAAATAAATTCTTTTTAAATATTTAATTAGAACGCAGTGTTCTTCTTCTTCTTAACTAAAACTGCATATAGAATTGCATACAATACTAGTTTCATTATTTTAGTTAAAATTTCTTTATCGTTTCTATCATTTTTAGTCTTCATTTCTTTCTTTCTCTTTGTCGTGCAGTTTCTTTGTCAATATTAGAGCACTTGAACTAAAAACCTTTCTAAAACAGATTGCAATTTCTACCAACATACTTACATATAATTTGTGTCTTTCTTTTTGTTTGTTTGTTTGTTTGTTTAGTACTTTAGTACAAAATTTTCCTTTCAATTAATTTTTTTTACATTTTGTAGTTGTTTTGTTTTCTCTTTTATTAATTAGTTTCCTATTTCTTCGAAATCTTCATGATTTTCTCAATGCTTGCAAGAAAACATATGCAAACCACCCACCAACCACCCAAAACAACCACCACCGCCTACCCACGGAATACATACACACACACACACACACACCATCAGTGCCCAAGACTTGTATACAAACAAAGTTCAAATTCCGTTTGTGGAATTTCCATATTTTTTTTTTGTTTTTTGTTTTATTTAAGTTTATTAATTCACTTTTTTTTTTTTGGGTTTCAAATATTTTCATTTAGTCCAAGTCAATTAATGTGAGGCACTTTATTTTTTTTTTATTCATTTAATAAATATTAATAGTTACTTTAGTATTTTGTATACCCTTCACAGATTAAAAAAGTGCCAATTATTGTAGTTTACAAACATAAGTATTTATTTGTTCGTCTGTTTTATGTATCCTGATAGAAAACTGCACAGGAATAACAAATTATTTACATTTAACATAAGCTTCACAGATAGAAATACTATCTATATCTATTATTCTGGTCATAAAAGAACATTTGAGGAACAGAAAGGGCATCCAACTGCGAGAATATCTGTTGTTAAATGAAATTTTCAACTCATGGGCTTTCATGAGGTAGAATTTTCTCTCTTTTGAGGTCAAACGAAAAGAAAAATTACTCTAAAATATTTAAAGCAAATACATCCACAAAATAAAACAACACAATACTTGTGTACTGTGCAAAAATGTTTTGTTATCAATACAAATTAAATGCCGAACACTAAGCAAGAATATATCATTTCTCGCTCAAACGAATCATGTGCTACACGCAACACTATCAACAGTCACACTGTCTTTACGAACAATTTCACAAATCAACTCGTCTGGTGTTGTGACACTGTGCTATCGACTCATAGCAGAAAACACGAGCCAACACAACAGTACAGGCAAAATGAGTTGAATGATTCGTATCAGAAACACACTTGACTCGTTCATAGTATCAAAAAAAAAATAAACACTGTGCACACTATTCCTATCGCATGCATGCTTTCTCTTTCCCTCTCGCTTGCAATCATATTCACTTTGTTATTGTATTGTTACAACAATGTGATACCATGTCATGGTGAGTCATATCCGAAGAAAAGAGTCACACCAATCACACCGAGTCACACCAATCACACCGAGTCACACTAATCACACCGATTCATTCCCGATGATACGAGTCACAAGACAGTATATACTTCATGACAGTGTGATGCCAAGGCATTCGATAAGACACGAGTCAGACGACTGCTTAGATTCGAGTCAATGAGTGCGCAAAGCAAATAAAACAAATTGAGTTGATTGACTCGTTTCAAAACATGACACATGACTCGGTGTCATAGTGTGCACAGTGTATTTCCGACTTTTAAAACTACATTAGGGTTGACTCTAATAAAAATCTTTGCATTTTATGGTCAACATTTGATTTCGTAAAAGATCATCTATTCAAACAAATAAAGATTAAATTTGGAAGGCTTTCAATGATAATCCACAGATTTGAAAAAGAAACAAAGCACATTAGCATATTGGAAAGTTACCACAGTGAAAATAGAGAATGATCTCTTGTTTTTTATGTAGGATTAGGACGCTTAAGCAAAGTTGTCAAATGTGGAATATTAATTTAGTAAGTTAAGTTGCATTTGTTGCATTAGAAATATTACAAAGTAAAGTGTCTTAAAGTTTTGACACGATTTCAACTATGTAAACAGAAATGGGTTACTTCAACAAAAACTAATACAAAGTTCTTATAGGGAGCAGTACTTAAACAATTTTAAGAATTTAACTACACCACACACAATTGACAATAAGAAAAATGAAGCCGAGCATAGTATAGTTGACTTACTAGACCGTCGACAGGATTGGACCCAGGTCATCTCAAGTTTATGTTATGTGTTTCACCACATCATTATACCTACATATACATATGTGTATGATACTCGCACTCACAATAAAAAACAAAAACTTCAAAACATTTCTCTTTCAAAGCAAAGATTTCAATTGATAATCTTTGTTTTCATTTTTCTCTATTTCAAAAGTAAAATATAATTGTCAGATAGACAGAAACAATAATGACAAAAATTAAAAACAGAAATCTAAGCATGATATAATAGTATGTATTATGTTTGATAAGGATATTTTGGGAATATTGATGTTCAATTTTTAATTTATTTAAGGGAATATTTTACACTCTCGTTCTGAGGACAGAAAAACTTCCAAAATATTATTAGAAAAGCTTTATAGTTACATTGTACCTATGAGAAAGGATCTCAATACTCCATGGATCATATTAGCAAATGGATCATCTTGGATATGATATATTTAATATAAAAAAAAAACGTATACAATAGTTGTTAGGAAAATATTCATTTTATTAAAATTATCTAGAATAATTGTGAGGCTCCCAAGAACTAAGTGTTCCACATATTTGAATGGGAAAAATTACCTATATTTTATATCTGTGAAAGGTAAAGAAATCTTTGGTTAAACCAAAGTTAGCGTTTATTTACACTATTTTATTTTTGTTCATTAATTATTTGTTAGTCGTCCTGTTAGACTTGTAAAGTAATTATGAATGTAAGTATTAAAGTTGTGTTTTGTTTTATTTTCTAAATAGCAAAACTAAAATAACAAAACCAAATAAATTTAAAATTGTAGTAGACATTTTCCGCATTCAGAAAAAAATCAAAGCAATAAATATTAATAAATAAAAAAAAAAAAACAACAAACAAAAACCAACAGCAAGAAACAAACAAAAAGATATTTAAACAAATCTAAAAAAAAAAAAGGCTTGAAAAATACATTTGCACATTTACGCATGAGTCAACCTGATTTTTCATCACGTTTACATACAAAAACTCTAACTTGCATTTTTATTTACTTCTTCAATTTATACTCATTTGATTTTCTTTCATTTCCTTTTATTATATAATTTTCTTATTTATTACTTTATGATGTTTTTCTGTATTTCTCAGTTTTTTTTTTGAGGCAAATAACCTGACTCTATTGTACTACTAATTATAGCACAACATTTTTATTTCCTAATTAGTTACAAAATCTGTTAATCTACCTCATCATTGACGATATAATCAGTGAAGAAATGAATTGCATTGATTTTATTTTATTTTATTTGTGTATTTTTTTTTTATTCCTTTTACACAAAAATAGTGCAGTTTGAATTCTGGGTTACTCTTAAAAATTGTTTAATGAGGAATGTACCGTAGGCCTAATGAAATTGCGTGTTCAAAAGAGATGTCCGCCCAAGGGAATGTATTTTATTTTCAAAAAATAACTTTGGATTAAGAAATTTCCCCCAAAAGATATCCGCAACTAGAGACTTTACTGTATGGGACAGCATTGCCGTATGAATTCCATCGGTCTATTCATTCCTTATTCTTATTGTATAGAGTCTTCAATACATATATTTTTGTCAAAGTTCTCTAAAAGAAGTTACTGCAAAGTATGCCCAGAGTTAGAAATTACGAAATCTATCCATCTATATTATATTGTACTAAATCTGTCATATGAAAATTGCCTATGGAATATTGAAAATCAATATTGTATATAAGCTACAGTAGGTTTTACACTGAGTGAAGAGCAGATCAAGGCTATTAATGTTACCACCGACAATATCCACTACTGACGTCGTTCACGACAATTAACTCATCATTTAATCAGAATCCGCCGGTTCTCAGACAATCATATTTGTCGTTGGAGAGTGAGGGTGTGACTCGTGAGCAGCTCGTTGTGATTAGCAAGATAATACAAAGTAGACAAGCTAGTTTTTATTCAGTTGGCATTCCAAGTCTTCGTTGAAAATGATTAAGAGAACTTAAAATTTGTTTAAATCAGAATAATCGAATCAAAAATGCGAGTAACCTTTCCAAATTGCATCGCCTTTGTGTGAAATGAATATGTGATGTCCTCGGTAAGACCGAAGTTCATGTTTTTCGTTTCTATTAAATTATAATTATTATTATTATTATTTTTGGTTATAGTTTTTAGATACAATCTCACAAATTTCAGTAGTTTTTCTTTTTTTTTTCTTAGATTGTATAAAAAATATATAAGATTCGAATTTTAGTTAGCGCTTTTCTCTCTATTCGATTAGTTATGTGGTAGTTGTTTCTTTCGTAAAAATAAAATCAACAACCATAAATACTAATAACAACTACTACACTGACAACATCAATCAATCAATCAATCTACCAATATATTGTATTAGTCATCACAAGCATCTTAGTGCAATACAATCTCACACATCTCACAATCTCTTACTTCAAATATACAAGCATATTTCTATCATCTAATAGAAACACATGCACGCAAATTAACAAGTATCTACACCCACAATTCACCAAGAACATGAACAACAACAATAACAACAACACTAGCATTACTATACAAATATAAACTGCAATTAAAACGAACGCCATCAAAATATATTCTTACTTATAAGGTTCATTCATATTAAAATTTAGTTTGCAAAGATTTCATTAGGGTGAAACTTAAGTTGAAAGGGAAAATATTGTATGATGTCCTTGAAATGTTTCTTTCAATTTTATATTCATAGTTAGTATATTTCGTGTAAGAAACGATGTTCTTAACCTTGTCACATATTCTTTTGTTGTTGACAAATTTCATAGTAAGTAGTAAATTGTTTTTTACGAAAATATATAATGAAACTACAAAAATCTATAAAACTGAATCATTAAGGTAGTTAACATTATGTAGTCCAACTGTCAATATAAAGCTTACTCACTTATTTGATAACATATTATAGATGAAGTTCTTAGTGAATTAATTGTATATATTAGCATTTTTTAAGATCAACTGACAAATATTAAAATTTTTTGAAATACCTAATATCTTCATTGTATGTAAACTAAGTCTTTGCTTAGAAAACTTTGTACAATTTCGAACTACAAATACAAAATGTGTATTAGAAAAAAATCCTAGAGTTAACATTGAGCAATGAGGAAACCCCAGGATCTTACGGCCAGAAACTGCTGCTCACATTTGGCCGGTTGATATATTTCCGCAGTAATTTCGGGGTTTCTCGTAAGTGACAAAAAAAATAAACGCTTGAATCATACGTTTTCAATGCTGTTAACGATCTTAAAAGCATGGACGTCAAATGTCTTCTCAAGTTCTTAAACTCATCAGACTGGATCCCAAAGGGCCTTGAACGGTCAAAGTGAGAAGGTCTTAGTACCAGCTACAACTTCTACCTAACCTAATCATGAGCAAACATTGTCATTTCTGTTTTTCTCTTACCATTTGACTTCATTTAATGATTATAAGAATAATATAAAAAATTAATAAAATTACAATAGAATATTTGATGGAAGTTGTATGACGAACTTGTGTTCCATCAATAAATTTCACAAAATATTCATTAAGGCTTCTGGTTCCAATATAGACCAAGTTTGTTTGTTTGTTTTCTAAATTACAATACTATCATACAGTACAAGTTATTTAATCATCGTATGAGTAGGGAGCAGTACTGTAATCAAGTTCAGTCAATTCAAAATTCAAAGCGAACACAAGACAATGGACAATAACAATAACAATAGCAGTAATAGCCATAGGAAAATTAGCGCAGCTCCGGCGTCAACTTTAAGTGCATGTTCAATACAATTCAAAAGCAATAAAATCGTCGACAAGATCGTTCGCAAATCAACTAACTCAACTATATTATGACTATTCATTCTTATGCTTTGATCTTATGATCACGGAAAGGTGACAATAAACCCATTGCCCTTCTCAAAACAGTTTGTACTAAAGAAGTCTAGCAATTGATTGTATATACTCATAAAATGTATTTAGATTCCTATTATTAATAATTTGATTTCAAGTCATTCACTATTTAGAAAATTACTTACATCTTAGAAAAACTTTAAATTTAGACATGTTCAATTCGTTAACTTACAACTAATCATATGTTTTAGATCCTTTTTATAGACTTTTCACTTAAGACCGAGTATCACATACAACAGAAACAGATTCCAGAATATTATTGAGACTGAAATCAGGTCAAAAACAAAAAAAAAAAAACAAAAAACAGAAAACAGCAACGTGCCCTTAGCAACTAAAACAGAACACAGTGTACAAATATTTGGTACAGAAACAAAGACTTTTGAACTGTTTCTGCTATTATTCTCTGTTTAGATTTTCATTTGCTTTTTGACCAGAAAACACTGAAACATGAATTTTAATCTGAGTTTGTATTGGAGCTATACTATTCAGTAATCTTGAACTTTGCAAGGTTGGTGAACATGAGCCAGACACTTATCTGTACAAATTTTAAGTCGATAATAGCAAAAAGAAAAACGTTTCTAATAAGAACATGAATTTGAATTGGGTTGCCTTGAGAGCTGAACCTCCTAGTGGTCCGATTCAGCGGGTTCCAAAAAATGTACAGCGTTTGTTAAAAAAAAAAACTTTGTACAAAGTTACAGCTCTCTAGCTGAGGAATTAGTTTGCATACACACATACGCACGGACAGACATAGCTTAATCAACTCGTACAGGGTCTCCAATATCAAAAAAAAAAAAACTTTGTACAAAGTTACAGCTCTCTAGCTGAGGAATTAGTTTGCATACTCACATACGCACGGACAGACATAGCTTAATCTACTCGTACAGGGTCCCCAATATCAAAAAAAAAAAAACTTTGTACAAAGTTACAGCTCGCTAGCTGAGGAATTAGTTTGCATATACACATACGCACGGACAGACATAGCTTAATCTACTTATATAGGGTCTCCAATATCCCCTTCTGCTTCTTAGAAAATTCATGACAAACATAAGTATATTTAAAATTATTCACTGCGAGAAGAGTACAAAAATATATGACACTTTCTGTTTATAATCTACAAGTATGTTGCACACTACCAAAAAACAGAAACAGTAGAGAATCAGAAACATAATTGTTGTTTTTATTTCTGGTTCTGTTTCGATACTTGTATGTGGCACCCGGGTTTTAGTTTTAGAAATGTGAGTATGGTGAAAAATCAATTCATTTCCCAGTCAAGTTTTTAAAATAAAATATTTAAAAATTGCAAATTATTGTATAACAAATCTTTTTCTTCGTTGGTTCAGTACAGGATACATTCTGTTAAGGGTTTTTTGTCTTCCACTTCAGGGCAACAATTGTAAAACCTTCAGGTTTCAACAAACCAAAAACATTTATAAAATCAACAAACAAATTCAATTTTAAAATTTTTATCACTTCAAAGCACGAAATGAATGGCTTACAAATACATTATATAATCAGTCTATATGTCACTCACTACTACTACTACTACTACTACTACTACTCTATTGTTCTTTTGTTCTCTGTCTGCATATTTCTCTATCCTCATTCAATTCAATTTTAATTGTTGTTAATGCAAAAAACACAACTTTAAAATCAAAAATCAAAATAAATTCCTTTTTTCTTATTCATCAAATAAAATCAATAGAACACAGCAAAAAAAAATTCCTAAATTACAATATAATCAAATGAAATTCATTGAGAGTTTTAAATTCTTTACAATTAATTAATTGATGAAATAAACAAGAAAATATTCACAAAATTAACAAAATTACAACATCAATTTAGACAGAAAGACAGACAAAACACAATCAAAATTCTTATATGCAAAAATTCTTAATGCATTCAATATTAATGACATTTCAATTAACAAAATTTTCTTATTAAATGTTATAAAAAAAAAATATAAAATTTAAACAAACAACACAACAAATATGAATTCTTATGCAATTTTCTACTATTTTATTTATTTTTACATATTTTTTTTTTTGTTTTTTATGTACAATAAAATCTCTTAAATCCACCACCACCACCAACAATTTATAAATACAAAAAAAAAAATAAAAAAAATATATATGATATCATAAATAAAAAACCAAAAATGATTAGGAGTTGGCCACAAAACTCTCAAGAAGTTTCGATATGAAGGAAGAAGGCGGCACTTTGCTAGGCGATAAAGGTGTAAGAAGACATCAGGTGAGTTTTCATTTCTCTATATTTCTTTCCTTCCCATGCGAACAAATTATTGTAACAGAACAGAAACAACAACAACAAGAACAAGAACAAGAACAATAACAACAACATATGCCGAAATTATATAAATTGATGAATGCAGTAAATAAATTCAAAAAAACTTTAAACAGAAATTTTTCTAAATTTCCATTGACCAAATTCAACAAGAAATCTTTTTAAGCACAAACACACACAGATAACAACAAACAACTGAACACAATTCAACACAAATCATTCGTACACTTAGCTACAGATACATTTGTATCTAATCATCATGAAGACCATCAATTATTCTATGTAAATTCATATTAATTGGCCTCAGCTTGAAATTTGTTAAACTATATTTCCTCTTTAAAATAGAAATTTTTAATAGAAATTCTACCTTTTATTTTTTGTTTGGAACTTTGCTTGCTTTATAAACTATTATCTCCACCTACTACTTACTATTTACTGTTAACAACCAAAACAAACCTACACTTACTTACTTCTCTCTCTCTCTCTCCTTATTACATATTTTACTATATATTTTATGTTATCTTTTTATTTTTTAGGTTAAATATACCTTTGAAATATATTGTAAATGTTTAAGAAAGAAAAAAAAAAACTGTAAAGAATTTAATTAATTCATGAGTTTTTTCATATGAATGACCTCTTATTTTTTTTTTTGTTTTTATTAATAATAATTTTTCAGTCTATGCAACGTCTGTCAGCAGAGCAAAATGGTTCAACGACTGAACAAACACATGAACACAATCCAAACGTCGTACCTGATCATAGAGGCAACTTACACATTACTGTTAAGAAAACTAAACCAATTTTAGGTATTGCTATCGAAGGTGGTGCTAATACAAAACACCCGCTCCCTAGGATAATCAATATCCATGTAAGCAAACCGTCAATTCGAAATGAAAAACAATTCTCTCTCTGAATAAAGTATTTTTATTTTTATATAGGAAAATGGTGCAGCATTTGAAGCGGGAGGTCTAGAAGTCGGACAACTAATACTGGAAGTAGACGGTAATAAAGTTGAAGGTCTACATCATCAGGTGAGTTTCTTTTTTTTTTTTATATAAATCATATCTTATTAAAATTATTGTTAATTATTGTGTTTATAGGAGGTTGCACGTCTGATAGCCGAATGCTTTGCTAATCGTGAAAAGGCTGACATAACCTTTTTAGTTGTTGAAGCAAAAAAATCAAATTTGGAACCGAAACCAACAGCGTTAATATTCTTAGAAGCCTAACATTTGCTTGCCCTGCCGGCTAGTGACCCATTGGAACGACAAAAACTCGAGTTCCTTTATGAATGGGGTATCGATTTAACGGAAACGCCAAAACCAATGCCAACACCAATACCGCTAACGAAAGCTAAAAATCCACCGCCACTGCCACGAGCCATAACATATAATAACAATCATTATCCACAACATACACAAAATCATCATCAACACCAACAACCACAATATGCAAATACACAACAACAACAACAACAACACCAAAAACAATACTCAAACACACAACAACAACAACAAAAACACCAACAAGAACAAACACCAACAAAACAACATCAACACCAACACCAAAGAGAACACTATCAACAACGTGAACAACACCAACACCAACATCACCATCAGCGTGATTCACAACGCGAACAACACCAACAAAATACACCAACACGAGAACAACGTCAAACACCAACACGTGAACAACGTCAAACACCAACACGTGAACAACATCACCAACACAATACACCAACACGTGAACAACATCACCAACATAATACACCAACACGTGAACAACGACACACACCAACACGTGAACGTGTTGAACAACATCAACAACAATACAATACACCAACACGTCAACAAACACAACAACAGCAACAACGCGAACACACTCAACAACAACAACAACAACACCGAGAACATTCTCAACAACAACATCAACAACGTCAACAACAATTTCGTGAACAACGTGAGCAACGTGAACGCGAACAACGTGAAGACCGCGAACACCAATACGATCACCAACACCAAAACCAACACCAGCATCAGCATCAGCATCAACATTCATCACAACAACAACAACAACAACAACGCAATCGTTACACAGCAACAACATCATCAACAACAACAAGCAGCAGCAACAAAATTCATTATAATTCCGTTTACCAGTAAACAACTACAACAAGAAGAAGAAGAACAACAACAACAACAACAAAAACAATAAAACGTTGGATTCAAACGTTTTTTTCTTTTTTTTAATTTCAAATGAAGCAAAAGATAATCAAAAAAAAAAAGAAAGATAAACATTTTCTTTTTTCGAAATTTTTATTCGTCAAAATTTTAAATGCAAAAAAAAATTCAACAGCAAACAGTTTAATTGTGCTACTGTCTACAAAAGAAACAAAAACAAAAAAAAAAAACAACAAAAGATACAAACAACACCAACAACAACAACAACAACAACTACAGCAATAGTTGCTCTCTAACGCACTTCTACACATACAAACAAACAAAAAAAAAAGTAATGAAATGAAGACAAAAACGAAATACAGAACACGCTAACAATGCAGCAGCAACAGCAACAGCAACAGCCACATCAGCAGCAGTAAAAGCATCAGCAGCATCAGCATCAGCAGCAGTAAAAGCATCAGCGGCAGCAGCAGCAGCAGTAGCAAATGCATCAGCAGCAGCAAATATGAGCACAAAAAGTAAAGTCAGCCAGCTTAGTGCTAAATGCTTTCAATGTACCGTCAAAAATACACTGGAAAAAATAATATGATCAACATACATAGTAATTGTATTGTAATTGTCACAAAACTCTTAAGTTTCTTCATAAATGAATGTTGTTGTAAAAGCTTTTCCTCTCTCTCTCTCTCTCTCTCTCTCTCTCTCTATCTCCCTCCTCCTCACCTTCAAACATAAAATCTTAAATCTTTTTCCTTTCAAAGCTGAAAATGCTGTTTAAACCAAAAAATTTATTATTTATTTATTTCATGGAGATACTCTAAACAAAAAAAACAAAAAAAAAACAAAAAACAAAAACATCTAATGATATTAAAATTTTGTTTTTATTTTTAAATCATAAAAAACTTCTTGGTTGCATCATTTTTATTCTAAAAACTAAACACATTTTAATACAAAATAAATTCGAACGAAAATCACTTTTAATGCAAACAAAAAATCAAAATCAAATATGCAATATTCTTCCATTTGAAGAAAAAATATTTTCAAAATTTTACATTCGAACAAAAATTTAAAATTGACATTTTAAAACAATTTAGAAATATTTCTTTTCTAATCAGAAAATATTAAAATTTAATAATTATTTATTAAACAAACTTTACCAATCCTAAAAACTTAACAATTAATTTTCAATTTCAACATTTACGAATCTTCAAAATCACTTTCAATTCAAATAAAAGGCATCTTCAACAAAAAATCAAAACAAATCAAATAAAAATAATCTTCCATTAGAGCAAGAAATATTTAAAATAATTTTAAAATTAAACAAAATATAATTTCTTCAAAAATCGGCAAATTAAATATTAGTTAACAAAAAAAAAAAAAAAAACTTTTCTAACAATTCAACTATTTAAAATATTTCAACAAAAACTCGCGGTTAAATTAAAGGCATCGAAGAATTAAACAAAATAAATAATAACAAGATGATTCGAACAAAATACTTATATACAAACTCGGCCAAGTGCGAGTCAGACTCGCACACGGAGGGTGGTTTGTCTGGGAGGTACCCCACTAGTGATTCGATTTAGCTGATTCCAACAAATGTATAGCGCATCCAAAATTTAGTTCAATAGTCCAAAAAATAAAAAAATGTTTTAATAATAAAAACCTGAATTTCAACGGGGGTTTGTATGGGAGGTAACCTTCCTAGTGGTCCAATCCAACTCAAATTTCGACACTATAAGTTTCTAATCCACTTCCACCAACCGTCATGTCATGTCATGATCGTGGGATTACCTGATCGTATAGCAAACCAAAATGTTTCTTGTATGGGGAGCCCTTTTAGTTTTTGAAAATATTTTAGTTTATGTATTTGTTGTTATTGCTCAGATAGAACAACATATTCTGTGAATTTCAACTTTCTATTTATTAGGGTTCATTACTTATAGCCCGACGACGGTCGGAAGGATAGCGTAGCGATAATAATAGGGTTCTGTTTAGTACCCTTTGGTTCCGGAACCGTTAAAAACAATAAAGACAGTTTACACTTTAAAAAAATTGCTGAGTTTATCATTTTATGATATTTTAAAACAATCAATTCCTTTTAAAATAATTCAATATAAATTAAACTAAACTAAATTTGGAAATTGAAGATTTTTAAAAGAAATTATTTGTTTTTCACAGTTTTTTTCCCCATTGTTCTTTTCTTGTCTTTAAACTAAATTATTATTTTATTCATCTTTATCAAAACTAAATATCATATAAACAAAACAAAAACACTGCCAAGAAATTGCATAAATAGAAAATACATAAATCACATTTATAAAAATACGAGTATCTCCTTTTTATCAATACAATTTTCTGTTTGACTCAACAAAACACAACTTCCCAACAAAAGTCACAACATTTTCATGCTTTAACCTAACCTAACCTAACCTTATCTTAGACCCTTTAAAAACCCGAAATCAAAAATAGGCTATGAAAAAAAGAAACTAATAAAGAACTTAGGATGAATTCTTAAAGTCAAAAAAAAAAAAAAACTAATACTACTTACCCCCCAATCTATGTGACTAGTTATTACATATAATATATTGTTATAGTCTACAGTTGTATGTAAAATTATGTACTATCTATCTTTGTATTTTATTATTCGTAGAATTTAAATGGTAGTTTTAATTTAAAAAAACATAATTTTCACATACCCAAATGTAAAATAAACCCAACAGCCCCCTCCAAAAAGCAGACAAACACACATGAACACATAACCCCAAAGTATGTTAAATAAAGTTAAAATAAATAAGAAGTAAACAAGAGCTTAAAATAAAAAAAAAAAAACAAAAATGATATAAAATTAAATAGGAATGAATAATTTAATGGAATGAAGAAAGAAATGACAGAAAAATACGAGTATGCGCCACATACACACTGTAAAAAGGAACAGAGACAGACAGACAGTTAAAAGTATCTACAGCTTTTGTTATTGCTTATCACTATTATCAATCATTAACTTAACAAACAAACTTAATCAACATCAAGAAAATTTGTAAAAACAAAAAATAATCAATGTAAGAAAATAATATTAAATACAAAAAATTAGTAACCAAGCAGCTACAACAACAACAACAACAACAACAACAACAACAACAACAAATTACATAAACCCACCTGATAAATAAGAAAAGAAAAATTAATAACATTAACAAGTATTTTTAAAATAAAATGCAAATCTAATCACAAAAACAAACAAAAATAATTAAATTAAATACATTAAATTATATTAAATTCAACATTTAAAAAAAAAAACAATCTATGAAAAAGCAACAAACAAACACCCAACACCACCACTGTGCTAAAGCAAGAGCGCGTTCAAAGAAGTAAGTAAGAGAAGAAAGAAGCACTAGAAAAACAAATTTCAAAAATTAATTAAATTAAATCAAATTAAATTAAAAAATATAAACATGGCAAAATTAGTACAATTATTACTGCACTGCACACGGCACTTTAAATATATTTTCAAAATATTTGCAAAATATTCTCTTCACAACAACAACAAACAAAACAAAGAAAAACAAAATCTAAAATGGTAAACGAATTATAAGGAAAAAAAAAAGAAAAACAAAACCAAAAAATAAATGCATTAAACAACAAATTTGAAGAAAAACTAATTTGAATTTAAAAGCAGAAAAATGTGGTAGCATAAAAGCATAAAAAAGTTTAAATGAAACAAAAACGCTTAAAACAAATTGAGGTTGATTGGCATTAAGAGCAACACAAAATGATAAAAGAACGTTAAACGCAAAAAAGCTTATAAGATCCAAGCAAAGCCGACAGGGCGCGATTTCACGCAAACAACAAAACTATTTATATTAAATATTTAACAATAAAACAAAACAAAACAAACTATATACTATAAAATTATCAAAACAGATAAGAAAATGGAACGAAAAAGGAAAAAAAAACAAGCAAAGAAATATATACGACATGTAACAAGTTCACTCATTATTCTTCATGATGGATCTCTGTTCAGAAAATATATTGTATTTTTGTGGACTTTGCATTATAAGTAGATTTACTTGGTGGTTCAAATTTTAAATTTATCACCATTAATTTTTTTCAATTTTATGTAATCTATATTTCTTCTAATATTATTACTTTGTATATACAATCTCCCCAAAATTGCTATAACAAAAGACGAGCACTAGAATGGACTGAATACATAATGTAACCTGTAACTCATTTTCATATTTTGGCCTTTGATAGATAAGATAAAAAATATGTAACCCACATATTACCATACTAACATTTCTGTTTTGTAAAATAAATCATTACAAAGAAATACTTTCGATTTCCTTAAAACTTCAAGTTCGAAATGAAAATTTTTCATTCGAATATAAAATTATTTAAAAAATAATCAGTTTACCACTTATTGTACTTTCATTCGAATTTAATCATTTATATTAATATATAACTAAATTTTATAGTGTTTGTGTACCTCTAATGCTGTTAAATAATTCAAAAAATTCGAATTCGAATTCAAGTTATTTAAACAAATGATCAGTTTTTCACTTGTTTTCATTTGAAATCAATCAAACTATGAATTTCATCATTTAATTTGATTACAATTTTCATTCGAATATCCAATAACTTAAGAAAATGATGACTTTTCACTTATTTTCATTCGAATTTAATTATTTATATTAATAAATAACAAAATTAAAGTATCTCTAATGCTGTCAAATTAGAATATTCACTTGGCTATTAATATTAAGCTGCTGGTAACCTTCAACTTAGAAGGTCATTAGAATAAAGCCTCTTTAAACGGTGTCGACTCACACCATGAGTGTGTGATTGCCACCAGGTGGTTTGGATGGCTTTGTAGACTTTGATGATGACGATTGCTGAACTGCAGGATATCGTCACGTACTGTAGCCATCCTTAAATCACTGTGCAAGATGGTGTTGCGCACAAACCAAGGCCAAACAGGGGCCACTACTTGTTTGTAAATTGTCCTCTTGTTGTTGAGCGACATCGAAAAGAAGTTCAAATTATTGAACTAATTATACAATTTGATACTATCAATTGCATCCACCATGAATACAACTGATTTGCTAAGTTGTTATACTTTAACCAAAAATCTTTACAGCTAGAAATGTATTCCTAATATCTTTATATATATAATTCTTCTGTGAGTGTGTATGTCACTGAACTTCTCTTAAACGACTGGACCGATTTTGATGAAATTTTTTGTGTGTGTTCAAGGGGATCTGAGAATAGTTTAGATTCACAATCTTTATATATATAATTCTTCTGTGAGTGTGTATGTCACTGAACTTCTCTTATGTGTGTTCATATTGAGTCTTATGCGCGGCTATACCGTTCGTTCATCTGATTGCAATGACATTTTGTGAATGCGTGCATGGTTGGTTTTAGCCTTGAACATAACAGAGTACTTTTGGATTCGATATGTGACGCTGTTGTCGAGAAATTGGTGGATCAAATACTGCATTTGATTTGTCTGATTCTGCGCAATGTACTACAGTTAGTTTTGAATAAATTAAAGGACTCAATAATACAATAACACTTAAGGCAAGACCAGGGAGCTGTGCATTGTTGTGGATTTGGTAAGTCACTGGAATTATTAATGTGACTGACTATCCATTTAGCCAAATTAAAGTGCAGCGGGAAGCAAAAATGAAATACCAGAATTGCAATTCAACTTATTAATAGCGATGGTGCGAAACCGCAACTGTAGGTATGGCCCAATCCACTTGCGTTCTACTGAAAGTGAAGTTTAAGGAATCCGATTGGCCGTACGACGTCGGGCAGGATACCCTAGTATTTCTATATAATATTCCTAATAATTTAATTACACTATCCTTTATGTCTAGTTTGATTAATGTGGCAGTACATTAAGTTGATTTATTTTAATTTATTCAATCTTTATAATATTTTATATATATTTTTAAAATATTTTTCTCAAATTATACTTACTAAATATTCTTTCTTCGAAGTCTTTCCACTTATAATGCAACCACAAAATAAAAAGAAAAGAAAAATATATTTACATTACTAAAAACTTAAGAAATTTATTCTAAAACTAAAAAAAAATTTTCTATTGCTCTCTAGTAAAAAGGAAAAATAAAATTATATTTAATGAATCAAATTTTTGTCAAAATTACAATATTATTATTATTATTATTTTTACCAAGCAAAACATGAAAAACATTAACGAAACATTAAGCATTTTTCAGAACAAAAAATTCTTTAAAAAAAAAAAATTATATATTTCACAAAAACAAATCATTAATTTAACATGGAAAACATTGTTGATTTTGTTATAAACTGAGTGTGTTTGTGATAGTGTTTAAACTTAATTAAGAAATAAATATTTAATATATTTATTAATCAATTATTTGTTATCTTAATAATTTATATTAATTAATTGTGTTTATTTTTACTTCTTTTTTATAATAATAAAAAAAAAAATTTATTTATTTCTTTAAATTAAAATAAATTTTCAAGATTTCTAAAAATTATTAACCTTTTAACTTTAATCTTATATCATTATTATTATTATTGAAGAAAAAAGAAATTATTTAAAAAAGAGAAAAACAATTGAGCGACATTTTTTAGGTAACAAATTTTTGTTGACTATTCATATGGCTTAATTGTATATTAATTATATATTAATTAGTTATGTAAATTTTTAGCTAAACTAAATAAAAGGAAATTATTAAAATTATAACAAAAGTTTAAAAAAAAAATCTCTATTAGTGATGAAGAAGGACACTTGGCTAAACAAAAATATTAACAAAAAGAAAAAGAACTTAATTAAAATTTATTACTTAAAATGTTGCTAAACAAAAAAAAGAAACACAAAACAAAAAAACTATTGTATTAAATATTTAACAAATTAAAACAAAAATTAGAAATTGGTTAAAAACAAGCAAACAAATTACACTTATAACACAGGAAACTCTAAGCTAACTAAAATCTTTAAGAACAAAGTTTTTGTTTTTTTTTTTTTTTTGTTTGGATTGAAAAATATAAGAAAAATAAATAAATAAATAAATCAAGAAACTGTTTATCTTCGGTTTCATCGTAGATTTTATACCAATCACATAAAAGAAAGTTACGCAAATTAAACATTTATTGTCATTTAATATAAATGAAGTGAACTGTAAGCTATGATAAACTGATTATTATTCTGACTAAAACAAATTTAATGGTTCCATTTTTGTTTAAATTTAAAGTCAAGTATGAAAAATCTTAGGTGTACAACTGAATCAATTTCAACTCCTCATTATGTCAGAATCATATATTATATATAATTTTTATTTATTTATTTAATTAAGTTAACATTGCTTTAAAAAACTAAAGCTAACAAAGCAGAAATCTAGCTACTATGGCCTTCGTCTTTAATATAAAAATTTGTGAAGCATGATATTCATACACAATATTCTCTATAAAATCATCTTGTATCCCCCCCTTGAATGAGTAACAATTATCAAAATTTTTGTGATTGGTATAAAAAACAAAAAAATTTTAAAAAAATATAAATGTAAAATAAACTAAATGCTTGATATATTTACTTAAAAAATACCATAAAAACATTAAACTTTTCTATACATAGAAAATTCATTATATGGAAATAAAGAACTTTAACTCTTGTGTAAACTGCATGCAATTGCTTATACAGAATATCTACTTATAAATTTATTATTTACAAAAAAAAATATTATAAAAATTTAAAGAAAAAAAAAGCAAAAGATTTAGTTGAGTCTAAATAAAAATATGGACAAGCAATCTCAAACAACAACAACAACAACAACAACACATTGAAATATCAATAAAAACAAAAGGATTTTGCATATAAAAACTTATATTTCTAGTACTAAATATACATAAATAAAGGGTAAATGGCATTTATTCACATTACAACAAAAACTCAACACACACATACCGAAAGAAGCTTATAAATACCATAAAAAAAGAACATTATAGTAACATTATATACACATAGCCCACATACAAATATTGTATTGTATTGTATTTAAAATTCATATTAACAAACACAAGTGAGAGTTGTAATGTAAAAAAGGTTTGAGATATATTTAAACATATGTAGATACATGTAAAAACATAACAAAAAAAAAAAAAACTATTAGGTCAGGGTCATCATCTTATATAGTAAAAACAAAAATAAAATTCTAAACAATTCTGGTTTATTACAGAAGAAAAAAATAAATATTTAAAAAATTTAACTAGAATTTGTATAAATTCTAAATTATCATAAAGTTTATACTTATGTATCTATTACAATATTATTCTATTATCGAAACCTTGCTCACAAGTCTCGCTAACTTTTAATTTAATTTAATTTAATTTCCTTTCAATATTCAATAATATTTCAATAGCTTAGATATTATTATTATATTTACTTACTACAACAACTTGAATCATTCAAAACAAAGAAATATGTGTGCCACCTAGAATTAAATTATAAAAACAAATTGAATACTAAACAACAAGAAAAACAATTACATACATCAAACAAACAACAAACTAATGATAATTGTAAATTAGATAACAAAAAAAAAAAAAAAACAAGAGAAACTGCAGTTCTATTTTTTGCAATAAATATTTTTCTGAACCAAAAGAAAATCATCAAGAAATAAATAAAAAGAAATCTTTGTTTTTTACATTTTAAAATATAAAACAAACAAAAAACCAGAATGCACCGAAAATGAAAAAAACAAAAAAACAAACTCTGATAAACCACTGAATTCAAATCACAAACAAAAACAAAATCTATTAAAATAAATACAATATGATAAAAACAAAACTAAAGTAGTAAAAGATTTAATGTAAATATATAACAAAATTTTATAGTCTTTGAGTATCTTCTTCAATTCTGTCGAATATCAAATCAAAAATTCGATTTGAAATCAAATTAAATATTCTCCTCATTCAAAATTCTAATATTTTAACAAAACAAAAACCAAATGATTCTCTTCATTCATTTCGAATCAATCTAATGAAACTTTGAATTTAATTAATTTAATTGTAAATAAATAACTGAAATTAATCGGAAATTTCACTTCAAAAATGTGAATTTTCATAATAAATAAATATTATTATATTTAACATAATTCAAAAATTCAAATGAAATTGTAATTTTCATTTAAATAATCATATTTATCAAAAAGAATTTCAACTTTTGCATTTTAATCAAAAAACTTCTTCAGTTTTTCTTATGAAATTCAATAAACAAAACTTTAAATCATTTTAATTTGATTATATATTTGATACTCAATTAGAAAAATTCTTTGATATCTAAGCTTCATTTAGATTGCAGCTATACTTATCTTTATATATATATATTATATATTTTACATTCATAGAAAATGCTTTGCTAATTATAATTAAAAACAAAACAAACAAAAAGAAAAAAAACAGAGAAAAACATGAAAAAAAAACAGGTCTAAAAGATAACTAGCGACTTATGTGAGACAAAGGTTGATTGATTTTTGATAAAAGATACATTTTGCGTTTTTTTAATGAATGCATTTATAGATAAAACAAAAAAAAAATATATAAACAAAAATAAAGTGAAAGCGAGCTAAAAAATAGTGCATAGTAAAAACAAAATTAAAGAAAAAATAAAACGAAAACTTCAGTTGTGTAAATTGTAAAGAAGTTAAATAAATATAAATTTAAAAAAAAAAAATATATATATATATACATATATATATATATATATATTATAAAGTTAAACATAATTAAACAACAACAACAAATATATATATATATAAATACAGATAATTTATTTAATTAATTATAATTGTATTTATCACAAATGGATATAAAGAAAACAAAGTAATGTGTATTAAAAGTAAAAACAAAAAACAAAAAACAAAAAAGAAAAAGAAAGCATTAGCATAGCAATGAAAATAAAAAATTAAATGAAATTATTATTAACAAAACAAAAACAGAAAAAAAAAACAAGCGCTGATTTAATATTATTACATTATTATTAATTAAATTAATGCAAGAAACACAAAACAAAACAAAAACATATTTAAAAAGAAATGATATTGTCCTTGGATTTACATATACATAAATGAAAAAAAAAGAAAAAGAAATAAAAAATAAAAAATTGTTTTTAAAAAAATACTTTTCAAGTGTCAGTTTTTGTTTTTATTACATTGATTTGAATACAAATGATTTTAATTGTAGTAAATAGGTGAAATGGGTCACATTCCAGTTGTCAGCCAACTTGAATTTTGCCATACCAACTGTATCACAAAATTTTGAAAATGCTAGGTTCAGCCTCAGTAGAGTTGTCAAACCTTAGCAAATAAAAAAAACCTTGATTAATGAACTAAAAATTAACATACATATGTAGTTATAAATTTCTTAATGCATTGGATAGCCGAGTGAATTCATACTACTATGACTTCACGGCTCCAGCTTCAGACTCAGTTTCATCTTGTGTTCCTTCTCACATACAAACAGCTGCATTTGATGTTTTGACCGGCTTCAGACTCAGCGGCAGCTTGTTCATTCTGGTCCAGCCTTTACTTGCACCTCTTGCACATTAGATACATTTTCTTTTTTAAGACATTCAAATTAGGTATAAATGTAGCAAAGTAGTATATTGTATTACTTTGGTTGAATTTTTATGCATTTTCGCGAAAATCAACTAACTAAAATTTTTCACCACTTGAACGGCAAGTTTCAAAGCCTCGTCTTATACTAAAAACTAAATAGATAGAGATTGAAAATTGTGGAAAAGCCTCCACTTCGTACTAATCCCACACTCATTTTACCATAACAACATGAGCAACACCTGAACTTTTGGCACATAAAAACGTTTACTTTGGAGGATCGCAATGGCTTCAGCTATTATTTTCAAGATTTAAGCGAGGCTAGTCATCACTTAGACTTTGTAGAAAGCAGGAAAAGCGGTAGCATAGGGTAGCGATCTCGTATTATGGCTCTTGTGAATAAAATACGAAGGCATACTACATTTTCCTTTTCCATTTTTTAAGAACTTTTTTATCAACATGATAATGTTCGCGGATCGTTAAATCTTTAATCGAGTGTCATAAGATAGCGCTATTGGACTGGCAACCATACTGAGCGGACCTAAGGGTTATCGAAAATGTTTGGGGATGGTTGGCCAGGAAAATGTATGGATCTAGACAACAATATTTGATGCCTATCAGACTCATTCTATTGATTTATATAGGCAAACTGTATGAATTAATCCCAAACTGGGAAGCAAGGAAAAAATAGTATACCTTGCGCCGAAATCTTAATCTGTAACAGTTGTGATGGATTGTTTATTGATTGTACGACTTTTATTCGAGTAGAAACTTTTTTTGTTCTCTCTACTCATTACGTAGATTAAAATTTCATTCTGTGGGTCTTTCTAAAAATGAAGCTGCTTTTTTCTCTCGAAGACAAAAGTATAAAACTAGTATAAAATCTTTTGAAATTTTTTATTTCAGACGAGTTAAAGACATGCAAAAGTTTTCCATAAAATCTTCTTTGTTGGAAGGAAAAAAAACAAAAATAATAGGCTAATAATAATTGTTAAAATAAATAAATTTAATTTCTTTCAGTGTAGAAAAATTATTTACAAAATATACTATGGCGTCACATTGATTTGATCTGAATATTTAAATTGAGACAAAAAATAAACTAGTTAAACCGCCTCATTTGCATAGGTAAGCAAAACAAATCTTTAAAGGCATCTAAAGAATATTGTATCTTATACAATATACATATATGATTTAGTTTACGCTAAACTTTTGCACAGATAACACGTTATCGACAGATAATCTAAGCTTCCATTAAATGGCAAAACAAAATTTACGAAATTGCTTAAGCGAACATGATCAAGAGGTGCTCGAATCAATCTTTAATCCGTTGGAATTAACTTCCAGTGTTACTGTACCAATAGACCCAGAGACAAGCACAGAAGTAATTGATTTGGAAGAGGATATTGATGAAGTTAAACAATCAAAGATAATAGAAATATTAGCAGTGCAATTGGCGGAGGAAGGAAAATTAGAAGAAGCATTACAACAATTTGAAAAAGCTTTAAAGGTAGCACCCAATCGAGCATCTGTCTATAATAATCGAGCTCAGACCTTACGATTGGCAGGTAAAGATGAAGGTAAGTCATAACAAGATTGAAAAAAAAAACTCTGTTTTTATGTTTAACTACAGTACAAACTGAATATTATTAACCGGAAACTGGTTCGAAGCTAAGCGCTATCTGACGTTATTTTTATTCATATAAAAAGTCGCTCTCTAGCGGTTGGTTAACAACAGCGACATCTTTCAAGTGAAATACTAAGTACAATACAAAGCAAATGTATCTTTTCGTTTCCGGTTACTGCTTGCTGAGAATCATTGAAATATTTTAACTTTTACTGTAATTTTATACTTCTTTCAATTTTGTAGATGCACTCAACGATTTAAACAAAGCCATTGAACTTGCTAGTGAAACTCTACGGAAAACTAAATGTCATGCATATTGCCAACGTGGTGCACTCTATCGCAAAATTGATAACTTGGATGCAGCTCGTTCGGATTTTGAAATGGCTGCCAAATTAGGCAGTAAGTTTGCTAGAGAACAGGTAAAGATTAAAAAAGGACTGCATACTTTTATTTTCTTACTAATTATATATAATTTTGTTTTTTTTTTTTTTTTTATTATAATATTTAGTTGGTTGAAATAAATCCCTTTGCTGCATTGTGTAATCAAATGTTGCGACAAGTTTTTGATCAGTTTAAAGGAGAACCTAAGACCTAGGAAGTTTATATGTATCATTCTATATTTTAAATGTAAATATTGTTATTATTTGATTTATAAATTAATAAATATACCATATAGGACAAAACTAAAGTATGACATTTATCAAAGCCAAATATACCAAATATCATTAAAAACGTCACATATAAGAAAAATACTACTATTTTACTTAAGTAGTATTTTATAGAGTAGCCGTTGTTTTTAGTACTGCTTCACATCTTCGTGTGCAAGAAGTCAATTAATTTATTTAAAATTTCAACACAAATGTTTTTCCAAACCAATTTGACCTGGGTGAAAAGAGAGTCCTTGCTACTTCAGTTTCCACACAATTATATTCTAGAGAAGTGAACTCAGTCTACAGATCATGTGCAATCCGCGTCTGTACTGCTTTTCGAACGCTATCCAGCGATGCAATCCTGGTCATGGCGAGTATGATGCCTGTTGACATAGTTGTTGCAGAAATAAGTCGGCTGTTTGACGCTAAGAGGAGCACTGGTGAAGTGAGAAGGCTAGATGAAAGGGCACTCAGTATGGTGGAGTGGCAGAGGAGATGGCAAAGCTCTGACAAAGGCAGGTGGACCCATCGGCTCATTGACAACGTCGAAGAATGGGTGAACAGAAAGTTTGGAGAGGTTAACCATCACCTAGCGCAGTTCCTGAGCGGTCACGGGTGCTTTAAGGAGTATCTGTATAAGCGAAGTGCCGACTGTGTCGAACTGCATCCGGCATATGTGTGAATCACAGCTGAATTGGGATGTGGTAAGTCAGGCTGCAGCTCAAATCATGACAGAGCTGCGGCATATTGAACGATTACGACGAGTTCAGACGAACGAAGACGTTATAGGTCATTAGTTTGATATTGACAAGAAGTTTTTAACGTAAATTTGTTTTGATTTACATGGGGTAAAAGCAGACTTTGAGCTGTTATGCTCTCTCTTTCCTCCCTGACGTAATGCTTTGCGATAGTGCCAGGGGGACTGTAGGACTTGGGACGGTGGGGTTTAGTGGGTGCAAGTACCACGGCTTTTTAATGCTTCCCCATCCGAAAAAAAAAAAAAAAAAAACACAATTATATTCTGGTCTACAATTTATCATAGATTCTTTATGGAAATCAATCAGATGATTGAGCATGCCACTTTAAAACATTGTTTTTATTTGAACAAAAAACCAATCATTGACGCATCTAGCACTGTTTTTCATAAGAGAGCATGGGGTTCTGCAGAATGTCTTTCTTTGTACATAAATCGGTCCACTGTACCATTTATTCGACGAATTGGATCGATTAAGTTGCCAAAAAAAAAAACAACCACAGACCATTACACTATATAATACATAATTAATATTATATTTGTGGGTATGCGAAATCAACTTCCAGACCAATCCGATTGAAATACAAAGTTTACAGCATTTCTTATTTTGTCAAATGATACTTCTCTCAATAATAATAATATTAGTTCTTCCGAATAATTCGCTGATTGATGACAAAAAAATGTTTTTCAAGATCATTCATCGTTTAAAATACTAGAATAGAGAAAATTAAAAATGGAACATTGAAAATTGCCCACTAATATAATCATTAACCAAACATCTGCCGCAGGCATGAGCTACTTTCTAATAAACTTTAATTTAATTTCAATTTGAAATGTCTTTAGTAAATGTATCTTACTTAAATACACTTAAATAAATTCTTAAAAATCTATACCTCTATATTTTTTTTAAATGAACCAATTTTATTTCCCAACTTCTTTGGTTTCTTTCAAACAGAAATCTTCCTATCATCATAGTCATTCATTCATTCATTCATTACTAATTCACCACATTATCGACATTGACATTCCTTTCAATTTCTTGATGTTTCTTATTATATTGGAAACTGGAGTTCTTACAAAATTTTTCTCATGAAATTAGTTCACATAACAGCAGCAGCAGCTTTCGCTTTTATTTAAACGAAACCTGCATATTTTGTGCTCCTGAACTCATAAAAATCGCAGCAAAAGCAAAGTGTCTGTGAGATGAAAAATGCGAAACTCATAAAATTTCACGCATGCGCCCCATTGACGATCCACTAAGTTAGCAAGTAAGTAAGTAAACTAAGTCGTTGTCGTTGTTGTTTTCAACGTCGACGTCCTCTTGGTGGAAGGAATGAATACCTGTTTTTTTTTTTGGTTTTTTTTGTTTTTTTGTTTTATTGTATTAAAGAAGTAGTCGTCCTTTTCATAAATAAAAATTAATTAACGTTGAAACGCTTTAGCAACAACAACAACAACAACAACAAAAACAACAATATTGCTAAAGCCAACAACAAATGACGTTATCGGCAAATTGTGGCAAGGTGCGATTCAATTTTATGCGAAGTTGAGCCACTCTCAAAGGAGCAGAAGCAAAACACCTTTTGGCACGTGGTGCATAGCGATCGATGCGCGTGCTACTGAGAGTTTTTGTTGTTGTTGTTCTTATTACTTTGGTATATTGTATATTATTGTACTGGTTTTAAACTACAAGTAATATCTTCTGCTTCTGGTTGTTGCTACAAAAACAGTTATTAAACGTTACTCGACCCCGTCAGCGTGACGAGAGTGAATAGTATGTAGTGATGGTGCCGGTGGTGGTTGCAAGTACACATTGATATGATACAGAGATTGCAATAAAGCAAAAGCACGTAAAGCAAATTAAAATAAACGAAAGTGGTTTTCATACATACACTGCACATACATAGATACAAAAGTATCTGTTGCGGTATTAAGTACGCGATCGAACAACCAAGCGAATGAAGCAAAATAAAAAGAGTGATAATAAAACGGATTTGTAAAGTGTGCGGTTGGAATGATGATGATTGTCTTGTTGTGTAGTTGCTGTTGTTGTGGCACGCTTTTGCAACAAGTACAAAATATTGGAAGCAAAAAATCTACAGGATCACACTATGTTTGTTCCTTAGGGCCAGACCAAGCCAGGCCAGTCCAGCCAGACCAGACCAAAGTAAACCAGGGTAAACCAAACTTAAACAATCTGGTTACTACATGAAAAACGTAAACAGTTAACAACAGTTTCTTCATGGCTTGGGTTGAAGCTACTTTTGCTGCTGCTGTAAGCTGTGCATTCGCTTCAAAAGGTTTTTAATAGGCGATTGCGGTCAAAAGACGCGCGCCTCGTCGTCGCATGAGAGCAGGTGCTATTACTTTGACTTCGACTAAAACATAATACAAAGGACTAAATTGATAAAAAAAAAAACAAAAAACAAAAAAAAAAACAACTCAATACAAAAACAACAAATAACAATATTTTGTTTTTCTTTTATTTTTATTTTTCTTTTTTTAACCAAGAAGCAAAGGCTACAATAATAAATAAAAGTATCTCTGTATATTTATTTATTTTTCTTCTGTTTTTTTTTTTCTTCATTTAATTTTTGCAAGTCAAGAGAGGTCGTTCAGAAAATGATCTGATCTGATATATGTACGAAAAAAAAAATACTACTTGTATCTAAATACACAACGCAACACAGTTTTGTACATAGCGGTTAACTTTGTAGCCATGCACCCTCTTATTGTAACTGCCACGAGCCCAAAACTCACAAATACAACAGTTATTGAATGCAGTTTTAGCCCTCGGTGGATGCATTTTGATTGATCGCCATATAGACATTCAGCAGCGAATATAAAATTAACCAAAAAAAAAAACCCCAATTTTTTTTCCTTAGATACAATGAAATGCAACTACTTACATGTGCATATACATACTACACTCTTATCATAAGCGAAGAGAAGCCAACATTCTACATTTAACAGCAACAGCAGCATGCCACAAAACAAATGCGTATCCTGCGCGCGTCAGTTGTGCATATTCTACTACTACAACAACTACAACTACTACCAGTAATCTACAGATACTTTTCACAACATATGTTGTACTTTGTGTATATTTGCTTAAACAAGTTGACTCAGACTTAGCAGCTCGGGAAGGATTCTTACGCAAAAAAAAACAAAAAAACCAAAATTAATGGAATTGAACTTTACAGTTAAGCAAACAGGAATTCAGTCTTATTTGATGTATATTCAAGTGAGGATATATCATTATACCGGACATCCAAAAACACAGACAGACAGTCGGGAGAGAGACAAAGAGGACCGGAACTGTAATTTGATCAATCTCATGCTTATTAGATACTATCAGCTAGCAGCTTCCTTTATTGTCTTCTAAAGCGCTTTAAGGCAGCTTGATTTTTCGTCAGCTTAAAGATTCTCAACATTAACAAACAATAAAAAAAAAGCATAATTTCCTTTGGTTATTCACCTTTCGAACTATGCTTGCCTTGCTTCATCATCATCATCATCATCATCATCATCATCAACGTTTATGCGTAGAATTCATTTCATTCGACAACAGTTGCACACAGTTTTTGATCTTTTTTGTTGTCTTCTTCTCTTTACTACTATTCTCAATTTTTTTTTTTTCTTCATTGTCGTTGTTGTCCTTTTAAATCTCCTGTCTGACTTGGCTTGGCTTGGCTTGCTCTGTTATATCGTACCTGGCTGGGCGCGTGCCTGCTGTCGTCGTTGCTCTTTTCATTGTAAGTATCTCAACAACATGCATGCAAGCATGCAGTACAAAGTATACAAATGTATCTACTACATGCATCTTTAAGTATCTGTGCCTGTATTTTTGTTTTGTGTATGAGTGTATGCGCCTTCATCCGCCTGTTCTTATTGACGGTTTTTGTTGTATTTTCTTATTATTATTTTTTTTTTTCTTCTTTCATTCGCCTTTCAATCCTGTCATTGACTCTTGGTATAACATATGACGCTTCTTAAAATATTTTTTTCTCGGTTTCTTTCTTCAAAAGATTCATAGTTTTTTCCAAATATTATATCATTTGTATTTCTTGCATGACAAAACTGTATAGCATGTAGATATTGTGGTCACTATACTGTTTATAAGACACAGATTGACCTCTATCTTTTTTTGGAAATGGCTTATAGCAGAGAGTGAATATTTTAACAAGATATTAAAACTTCTTTAAATAGAAATAAAGAAATGAATTGTTTTGAGTTAGAGAACAAATAAGACAACTATAAAAGTACTCAAACTGAAATCTCATCTTATCTTTCAATTTTTATTCATTTCTTTTTAACCTTTTTGTTTATAATCTTTCCAAAGAGAACAATAAGGAAATAAAGCCAAGAAAAAAGATGGTTATACTCCTCACGCACCCATAGAAAATGTTTTGTCTACTTGTCTCGACGAGCTGATCAAGAGTATATATTCTTTATCGGGTCTCCGATGTCTCCATCTGGCTGTTACAAACTTCATGACAAACTTATAATACTATTCATTGCGTTAAGAGTATAAACATCATACTTCATCTAAGTGAGAGGGCAAGAATAAATGGATCTTTTGCTACTCAAGTTCTTTCATAATATTTTGCCTGATCGGGTGAATTGACCATAGAATTTGGGCCTGGAGTACACTTGGATCTCATTCAACACGACATCGGTCTAACACATTCTAATAAACTTGGGGTAAAAATATGTATTTTTTAAATCTGCATTATCCAATTTATTATTGTATTACAACTGAACAAAACTACACACTCTTGAAATTTATTATATTGGACATTCTTAAGGATGAGTTTTGAGCGTAACAGACGCAGATGCTATTGATATATTGGGTGTCTGGTAGGAATTTTCCATTAAATACTGCATTCACATGGATGCTGTATCAAAATCTGGCCGGCAGTTATTGAAACCCACGAGCTTCAATTGCCACAAAGTGGACTTTATTAAATTATTAGGGTTCCGGAACCAAAGGCAACCCTATTCCAGAGACTTCGTTGTCCGTCCGTCCGTCCATCCTCGCATCATATCTCATGAACCGTAATAGCTTAAGATTTTTCACAGAAGGTGTAGTTCTATCCGGGCATCAGCCGAAATTTCAGTTTGATCGCACTACTAGTGTGTCTACCTCCCATACAAACCCCCATTAAAATTCAGGTTCTTATTCGAAAGACTTTTTTCTCTTTTGTTCTATCGACCGGAAATTTAGATACTATAAGTTCTTGACATAGACACTACATATCTGTAGGAATTAGTCAAATCGGACTACTAGGGGGCGTACCTCCCATGCAAACCCCAATCTGGTGCGAGTCTGACTCGCACTTGGCCCATTTTTAATCTTGCACACTTAATATAAAGTGAAGGCTTCGAAGATATTCCAGATCTGTTGGAGAGATAATAATTAAAATTGCTGTGAATGATGGAAAAAGAACGAAACTTACTGACGAAAGGCTCAACTCTAAAAAAGCTTCAATAATGTGAAGCATTGATCAAAAGCCTTTTCATAAACTCACATCCTTTCATTAAAAGATGATTAATTTTTCAAAAGGATTTAAAAAAATGTGTCAAACTCTATTAGGACTGTTGCAATAAAGTTATAAAATCAAGAAAATAGTCAAAAGTGATGAATTTTTTTTTTTTAAATTACAAAGCATTCCTTAATTTTCTTTTTCATGACATTGCTTAAAATCTAGAAAAGTAACCTCCTTTCTTGTATTGAATTCTTGTCTCCCTTGACTCCATTTCAGAAACTGTTTTCTAGGAACTTAATTCCCATATTAAACGAAGCCCACATGCATTACTCCATTTAATGTCGAGGAAGTTTATCGAAGTGTTATGCTAATCTTGGTTTTATAACGAAAAAATGGGAGTTTTGTTGTATTTCATATTATCCTGTCTTATTGGTATTTTAATTGTCGTTTTGAATAAATTAAATTAAATTAATTTAAGGTGAAAGTTGCACCAAAAAATTATTTCTAGATTTAGCTGAGTGTTACAACTGATTTCTTTATTCATTTCATCCAAAGAGTCTTCAGCGATTAGATACTTGACTAATCGCCAACTACTATTTGCGGCTACGAAGGACTAAACTACGAATTCATTTCATCAAGTTGAGAATGCAGGGCACTCTAAGTGGACCGTTGTAGTCATTTAAAACCCCACAAATTTTTCTAAAAACAGAACTACTAAAAATGTTATGCCAAGTGACTCAATCTGACGCTATAAAATTGATTTCTGTATATATGGGTGCAATGTTCTTACTTCAAAAACTTCATAAATCTCTTGTCCTATGTTAACTTACACTTGCGGTGACATTTATGAATTGCTTGGAAAAATTACCTGAGACATTTTGCGGCGTGACACCCGCACATACAACTTTAACTTCCTTTAGCAAACCAAATACTTCACTTTAGTACAAAGAGAACTTAGCTACCGGTCATTAGTGTAATTTACACACCAACAGACAACAACCTAACAACAACAAATAACAGCATCATCATCAGCTTCCAAATCCAACATTTACTGTTCAAAGAACAAGACGCCTAAAAGATGCGTCTGTGGTTCATTGGCGGCGCCAACAACAGAACGCGACATGAATAGCAACTTAAATCATGCAATTATGAAGCCTTTTGTCGTCTTACAGCGAGATTGTTATGACTATAAAGATGAAATAAACAAGCCATCTTACAACAACAAGAACAGCAACAAGTCAAATGCAAATTATTTTAAACTACAACTACTATATACACTCAAACATATGTAGATACCATTGTATCTGCTTTCGTTTTCACCCACTCTCTCTCTCGCTCTCTCAAGATCTTGAATACAAAAGAAATCAGTGTCTGCCGCTTAGACAACTTCCGATAAAGAACAATAACAATAACAAAAGCAAAACAGCGGAAATGTATTGAGACGAACATTTACCGTGAACAGACTACAGATTTTTTCAATATATTTCAGCCTAGAAAAGAAAGAAAGAGTTACGTTTGCTTTAGGTCAACATTGACTATAGTTTATCTTTCAGCATTGTTTTGTATATGAAGCAAAATACAAAGTCAAAATGCTAGTTACTTTTGCCTAATAAAATTATAAAAAGTATCTTAAATTTACTTGAAAAGACACAGCAATTTGCCCTTAGCAAAGTATTGTGGCTCTGCTCCATTTACCTTGTATTGTAGTATCAACTCGGCTAACGCTTGGTCAATGCTCAATTTGGCACCACAAAGGGCTACCGCTTATTTGCGTACTTGAATGAAACGCACACAGCACACAGGAGCATTGAATGTGGCTAACTGACGATTTGTAGGTTTGTCGTGGGCTTATTTGTTGTTATTGTTGGTTGAAATAGTAGTAACTCCTGTGGCGCACTACAATCTCCTTGCAGCCATAGGCTCAATTTCTTTGGGCAAATAACAGGGACTCTGAACAAAAGGGGTCTTCAAAATTTAAATCTAAAATCAGGTCATGAATCCTTTTTAGTTTTGGATGCCTTGGGTTCTTATGAGCTTATGATTCCGCATTTTAAGCAAAGGTACAAATGTTTGTACAAATATTAAGAGCCCCTAAGTTATTATAAGTCCAAGGCTCCCATCAGTTTCAATACGCCACTGCTTATACTTATCGTAGTAAACTGTAATTTGGACGCAACATTTCAATGATAAATGTCCATGAGCCATGAGTTGCTCTCTGCCACCCTTCCTTCCTGCCTGCCTGCCATCCTCCTCATCTCCTCAATGTCTTTCTGTGTGTGTGCTTAGTAACGCGATTACATTGTGGACTATTTGGGTAAATTGTTTTATTGCAGTTCAATTGTGCTTGATGTTGTCAACAGAATAGTTGCACCGTCGTCCCGGAGGTCCAGATCAATGTACAAGTTGCTAATGTTGCTGTTGCTTAGAAAAGCTGGTCACAACTTAGTCTTTCTAAACTTTACGAGCCTATTTCGGCTTTTATGTGATTGTTCCATTCCTGTTGGCTCATCTGTAGTATCTTTATATCTGCATATGCAACAAACTTACATCTAAGAGTATCTCTATCTTTTGCTGTATTGCGCTGGAGTGCTGCTTTTGCGCTGATTATAGTAGTATTTGGTTTTGTTGTCTCACTGCTCAGACAAAGGGACAGACAGTCGAACAGTTTTCGAAATCGGTAAATTTGAAAAGTTAATAAATGGCTTATCTACTATCAACCGACAGCGATGTGGGTTCATTGTGTCAGTCTATGTGACAGCGAAAGGATTTCTAATCGAGAGACAAGGAGTAAACAAACTTAGAAAAAGAAAAGATACACCGCAACTGTCTAACTAAATTAGAATCTTTTTCCCTATTACAAAGAAACAACAAATCTCGTTTCATGTTTAATTAAAATTAGATTGCAAAACAATGTAGTTAACACCATAAAAGGTAAATAGTTTAAACTATTACAAAACAACAATTAATTGTACGTAGATACAAAACGACAATTGTAACGAAAATTAAGCAAATGTGACATAACACGCAACCAGATTTGTCACAACCAACCAAGAAACCAACCAGCAAACGAATGACAATAACAGCAACAAGAAAGAAAGACAATGATTCCGGTACCTTATTTGTAAGCAAATTGATTGTTGCATGTTTAGGGGCGCCACCAATAAGCCACTTCGTTCTATTGTACCAACAATAACAACAACAAACCGCTCTTTCCACCAACAACAACAGTCAAAGTGCAATTGTTGCAAATGTAAGTTAACAACAAGCAAACAAGCACTAAAGAGCATCAGTTGAAACCGAGACAATCAGACACTCGGACAATCGGACAAACGGACAGGTTTGGTCGGACATCCAAGTTGAACATTCATTGAACATACTTTGCCGCGTTGTACAACATACCAGACTGACTGAATGTGAATCGTTTCGTACTTTAACGCAATGCGCAACTGAATCAGTTGAATCCTATAGAAATATGTATACGAGGGTCAGTCAACAAGTACTTAGCCTCACCGCCCGATGGCGCTGCGATTACAAAAGAGTATTATCATCGTGCAGTACATTCTTTTAGTAGCCTACTGTTAAAGTTTCAGTCAATTCCCTTCATTAGTTTTGTTTTAATAGCCTTTGGAAGCGATCGTGTCGGTCAGTTTTACAAAAATGGAAAAAGAGCAATATCGTTCGGCGATTCGATTCTTGTTTTTGGAAGGGAAAACGCGCAACGAAATCAAAAATCGCTTGGATGCTGTGTATGATGACTCTTCTCCTTCGATAGCAACCGTCAAGAATTCGTTCAACGAGTTTGTTCGTGGCCGCAAGTCTGTTCCACGAAAACGGCTACTACGGAGGAAAATGTAAAAAAGATGCAAGTTCTCGTATTGCCAGAACGCCGATTGAAGATAGCTAAGACTGTAGCATCGCAGAAGGAACGACGCATCATATTCTACACGAAGAACTGGGCATGAAAAAGCTGTCGGCGCGATGGGTGCCGCGTTTGCTCACAACGACAACAACACCTCCGCCGTCGCCATGGCCAAATTGGTCGAATTGCGCTAAGAATTGACACAGTATTCTCCAGATTTGACCCCCTGTAACTTCTTTTTATTTCCAAACCTGAAAAAGTCACTCGCCGGGAATAGATTTGGGTCGAGTGAAAAGGTCATCGCCGCCATGGAAACCTATTTTGCAGACCTCAGGAAAACGTATTTCTGGGACGGGTTGGAAAAGTTGGAGCATAGCTGGGCAAGTGTATTGAGCTAGAAGGATATTATGTGGTAAAATAAATCGGTACTTTTCCAAAATTTTCGTTTATCCTTTGTAGGCTAAGTATTTATTTAATGACCCTCGTATACTTACTTACCTACGACACATTAAAGAAACTTCCTCACTATTGTGTATTCACAACTAAGCGAAGCTCAGAGATGCTGCAGTTGACAACAAGTTTTTCGATTTAATTCATTTCGATTTGGTTTCTTCTTTTTTGGCAAAGACAATACAATAAAAACAAAACAAAAAATTCAATCTTAAAAACTCTAATACGCAATTAATATCAAATAAAATTGAAATAAATTTTGGTTTGAAATGGAAATTATTGCGATTACCTTTGGATTTGTGTTGGTATTACAACTGATTTGTGTTGGTTACACAGAAAGAAAAAAATTAAAATATCTGAATGATATCATTATACTTTCAAATGTAGATTGACTTTTAATCTATAATATAAAACAGATTATATAGTCTAGAACTATAGCAAAAATTTCAAGGACACAGATTAAGAAGAATTATTAGAGCTCCAAGTGTCTGGCAGGATGAAGACATATGCATGTTATATTAAAAGTAAAATATGTATGCAGGATTATCGGTCACAAATTTCTTTAGTTACCATGCTAGACGTTCTTTTGTTGATTATATTTATATTTCATATTTGTATCAATAAGTTCTCCCACAATATCTTGGTATCTGAATATTTAAATAGCCTCAAAAAGAGAATCAAAGAATAGTCGTATTATCATATTATTAGATCCAAGCTTTAAGAAGTTTTCCATATAAGTATTTTACAAGATATGTAATTATAAACTAAATAACTCCGAATGGTTGACACTGTTTTCCTTCATTCATACAACAATTACTGTCTTCAGAATTGCTCCGAACAATGAACTAATTTTGCGAAGTATGATAAGGATTATGTTTATGGATTTCTGTCCTATAATTGAGAGCATTACATAATAGGTTATGTCATCTAACGAAGCAATAAATACTATTTGAATGAATGGAAGATTTATGAACTGAAAAAACCTATTGCTAGAAAATATTTTTGCTTTGAATCTATATTTTTTAATTCAAATACAATACAATAATTTAAAGAAATGTTCAATTCTTCATTCGAAAGCATTTCACTGTGTAACATTTTCAAGATATTTGATGCCCTCTCCTGCTGCATTCCTTTATTTATTCCTTCCTAAAATAAAAAACGCAAAAGAACGCTGATTTCAATCATGCGTTTCGAATAGAAACGAACACATGGATCAGCAATGATGTTGCTTTGGACCACAGTAGCTTTTGCCTTGATCATTGGTTAGCGAGACTACCGAGGCTACTGAGACCTTAGTAGCCACAAGTGGGGTTAGGTTAAGTCTAATCGTCGACGCATTTGCAACAACAATAATTTTATCAATTTTCGTTTATAATTGTGCGCAGGCAGACACAAAACACAAGCGGGTGGCTTTAACTATGAGTATGTATTGTGCATACATACAAACATAGGATCTGAACTAACTCTATACGCAGATTCATTGTTTTTAAACTCATCGCGCATGCGCGCACCCAACTGGCCAGTTGTAGTGGGTTATGTAGTACATGTATGTATGTATATATAGTATAATGTTGGCTTCCTGACAGTATTTTGTTGCTTGTTGTTGCTTTCAACTGTTGTTGGCTGTTCGCTGTTGTCTTAAATTAATACCAAATTGTCAACGTTAGAGAAAAGACGACTGCGCTGTTTTGCGCTGGTTCACAGCGGTTACCACAACGCTTGATAAGGTTCCATGCGGCGGTAGCTTTAGCACTGAGACTGAGACTGAGACTGGGACTGAGAAACTAAGACACACAGTGGCTCAGTGAGTGAGTGAGTGAGTGCCCTTGTTGTGTTGTGGCTACCAGGCCAAATTGTGGCCAACAAACAACTCTGGCGCGTTTCTTCTTTTGTACAATGAAAATTCGTTGAAACTGCGTTTTAACTATTCCCCGTTCATTCGTTAGTTCCTTTATGTGTTTGTTTGTTTGTTTGTTTTTTGGATCTTTGGTTCGTTTGGTTGGTTTGCTTGTCTACTCAGTTGGACGGTTGGTCGGTTGGCTGGTTGGTTGGTCTAAGGTCTTCGATGGTCGTCAATTGATAGCCAGATTTGTGCAATTATCATTTTAATAATTGCCAGCAATCTTCACGATATGAGCGTTTGAAATGCGACTTGCCTCTTGCTGTTGTTGTCTCTGTTGTCTTTGTTTTCTATTTTACTTATTTTTTTTTTTTATCTTTAACAATTGCAACGCAGTTCTCCTTGCTTGCTTTCTTGTTGGCTTTCTTCCTTTTGGTTATTCGTTGCTGGATGCTTAAATTGCCTACATTAAAAACGTGGCTTGACTGTCTTGTCTTTTGCTCATAACCAGTAGCCGTTTTGGTTAAATAATAATAAATTTATTACAGATTTCTGTCTGATTTGTTGTAGGTTAGGAGGTTTTGGAATTTGCATGCGCCAACCAGACTTGTCGACAGTCAAACGACAGTCGGCTAGCTCTGCTTAGAATCTACATCTGCAAAAACAAAACAAAATACAACAAAATACAAAGCAGTCTAAAGTAAGAGCACTGTGGGATCGATCTCCAACTGTGAGACAAATTTACAACACTTAAATTGGGCGTTTAGTTTGTGGTTAAAGGTTTCATGCAAAAATTTTGTGATAAATCAAAGAATAAATAGTAGAAGACCAAAAATTCCAATGGGATATTACTATTATATAAGTAGTTTGGAATTTTCCTCTCAATAAAGATCTAGAAAATTGAGATACAAATTAAATCAAAAGGGTTTTAATTGATAAGATATTTAGATGGTATATGTTTATCTATATTTTGCTTAGCTAAACTTTTGTCGCATGTAGATGATCAGTTGCTATAAGGACTCCGATATACATACATAATATACTTGTCTTTTTTTCTACTGAAATTCCAAGAGAAAAGCTTAGAATTGAACAATCTGTTTCCATTAGGACTTAACAATGGCTAAAAATATATAGAGATCAAAGTATCAATCCCGTTATATTATATCACTACCTCGTTTTCTATCTTTTAAGCACATATTGTATAACGAGGTACTAAGAAATGTCATCTAGATTATTAAGAACATACAAGTTTTATTAGGTAGAGGGATTACAAAACTTTAATTCATTATCTTATGAAAAAATTTAGGGATTTTTATTTAAGTTCAAAACAAGGTATTCCTCTGGAAAGAATCAATTTTGAAAATATTATGCGTTGCAATCAGATCAAAAGATTATTCGGCTACCAAAAACATTTCTAATTTTCATGCAAAAAATCTATTCGCAGTCTACAAGATTTCTGTATTTAAATCGATAAATAATATCATCTATAAAAAATCTTTTGAAAATTCAACAATATTAAATCACTTCACAATATCTAACAAATAATATATCAATTTTATATCAATGACAAATCCAAATATTGCATATTCACCTCACTCAAAATACACCACAGACACTCACTTACTTATCACAACTCTCACACAAACACAATGAGATATTGTATTACGTTCGTGTGTATACAAACTTGTTTGTACAACGAACAGATACAAGATACTACTTATAAAAGTAACGCCTTTGCTTCATTTTCAACCAATGAACGACAAGCAAAATATTAACAAAAAATATAGCGCGCATGTGATGGTATTTATTTTTCACCACATCGCAATGACAACAACACAATGTGATAATAACAAAAACAACAAAAATATTGTATGTCTTATACAAAAGAAACAAACAATTGTGTGTATGAGGGGGAGAAAGAAATTGGAAATTGCCAACAAAATGAGGGTGCCTCTTAAAGCGATTGCGCCGTAAGTCTTTCGTTAATAGATGAAATTAAAGTGGTTTCCATACCACAATGGTCCCTTTCTCTTTTTGTTTTTCTGGCTTTTACCTGTTAGATATGGTTTAGGGCTGACATTTGAATGATAGCCCGAAGTGTGCCGGCATCAAGCGCAAGCACAAAAAGAGAGCATAAATGAACGCGCGCTCGCGCGTCTGGCATAAGGTGAATCCGTTACAAACGCCTTTTATATGATGATTATACATATGTATGTATTGTATGTTGTATTCAGTTTTATCATATAAAAATTTTCCCGCTTTTCTACTTTTACTACTACTGCTGCTGCTGCTGCTGCTGCAGCTACCCTCTTGTGGTGTGCACACCAACGATGCAGAACGAGGGCAATTCTTCTTCAGTGAAGAAGATTCGTACACACACAAAAACAAAAAAAAAAAAAATGTCAGCCGACAATGTAAAATACAGTATAAGCCAAGAAAGCGTGCCGCAGTAAACCCTCATCTATGTACGAATGAGTTTCTAGCACTCGATGATCATGATGATGATAATGTTGATTTCCCCCAATCGTTCATTTTACATGACTTGAGACGGATGGATGACTCTGGCGGCATTGACTGACTTCATGCTTCCTGGCTCGTGTCAAGCAACATGCGCTGGAATTTTTGATAAGGTGCCATTGCTATTGCCATAGCCATAGCCATAGTTAGTAGTAGTTAACTATGTATAGTTGGTTTTACTTTTGTCCTCCTGGCTGTTGTAGCTCGCAGCAATGTTTTTAATGACATATGTGTTACTTCTTGGCAAATGCAGAAAACTAGGGAGTTTTTCTTATGGACACATGTCCTTAAGGATATTGTAAATGGAATTGAGAAAAAGTTCTATGACATCGCGCCAAAATGACTTAAAAGAAGATCGTGAGTTATATAGAAAATGGTCCGTTAAAAATATGTTGGCAGGAATAATTTGTAAAGGGATAATTTTTTATACGGGTACGTGTATTTCTTTTTTTTTTTTTTTATGGAGCTTGGAAAATTGGCAGGTGCATTTTTTTGTTTGAGATATAAAGCAAGAAAATAGTATAAATGATGAAATGAAGAGAGATCCAGATTAAAAGAAATGTAGATAAAATGAATGGGAAATTCCATGACAAATTTATTGTATTGTAGTTTGAAAAGCATTCGATGGTTTTGAATCATTAAATTGAGGAGCATTTAAAGAATTGTGGCAGTCATCATTGGAAAGGAAAATTGATTAGAAAGAATGGATAATCAAAATCAAAATAAACTCCTTTTAAATCATCAGATACAATGAAAGGAAATTTCAAAAAGAAAGGAACTTTTATAATTTACTGTATCACAATCCTGAACACCATTCATTGTCATGTGATCCTTATAAAATTGATCAATATCAACAGAAATGCATCAATTACCAAAATATTTACCTAATAGAGAATGAAACATTCCATTGAAATTTATGTTGATTTTCATTTTTCAAGGATCTCTTTTTTTCAAATAAAAATTGAACCCTTCTTTAAAGTTTCTAGTTAAATTCATTTGAATAAGAGAATATGACTTTAATATTGTTTACGGTTTTCAAATCTAATTTATACGAGCACAAACCCCTTCAGTGACTCAGCGGAAACTAAAAATCAAAAGATTTACAAAACAAAAAAGACAAACAGAAACACAATGTGGCTTACGTGGCGCATGCGTAATGCAATAGAAAAGCAGCATTCAAAGAGGCATAAAGAGAAGAAAAACAACAAAATGAATGAGAAAATATTTGTTTGCAAGAAAAAAGTGTCAGTTGTGTGATTGTTACAATAACAATAACAGTTACAAAGAACGGTACCAAAACGTCAAGTCAACGACGAGTGTAAAATGAGCAAACAACTGAGAGAGAACTAAGTACATCAAGCAAGACCCAATGAGAACTGCAAACAAACACCCGCCAAACTTCAATTCAATTCAATTCACTTCGCTTTACTTCTCCTTCACTTTACTTCATTTATAACTGAATACCAATTAGTAGGGAACGCGTGCTACCAAAAACAACAACAACAACAAGAACAACTTGAACAGCGCTAATACGATCAAAGTATCTGATAGGCATATGTGCCGCCGCCACCATCGTCGTCGATGCTACCACCGAGCTCAGCTAACTGTGTACGTATATCTGTGTTGACCCTTACACACGTTTATTGCTTATAAGAAAGGACACTTCAACAACAACAACAGCAACAGAAGAAGTAGGCAAGAGGATGAGAAATGAACAACCAGCGCTGCAATCAAAAGGTGAAAAACCAGAGTTAGATACAAATACATAAAAACAGATACAAATAAAGAGAGCGAGCGACATTACATCTAAAGAAAAGGGAGACTACGACAACAAATGTTACCACTACATCGTACAACAACATAAGTCAGAGTATCAAATCGACAGATAGACAGACAGACAGACAGGCGAGAGCCTGAAGGACAGACGGACAAGGCTCAAAAGGCAGCCGTTTGAGCCGTTTTGATTCGTTTCGTTTGTTCGTTCGTTCGTTCGTTCGTCGTTCATCCGCTCGTTCATTTACTCGTTTTTATGCTTCTGATGTTGTTGTTGCTGTATCTGCTGCTGCTGCTGTTGCTGCTGGTTATGTTTAGCCTCGATTTTTTATATTTCATTCGGGCCAAGCTACTGACTTAACTTGACTTCTTTGCCCAACATACTCAACTTAACTCAACTCAGAACATCGCAATCGGCTAAAGATTCAGTCAGGTGCGAAGCACCGAGCGATACGGACGTGTGTCTCTGAGCCAAGTTAACGTTTTACTTTGCTTTGCATTCAATATTCTTTAAAAGAAAAAGATTTCAATAATCTCGAAACTGAATAAAATACAATAAATAAATTTGGAAAAGCAAAGTAACTTAAAAAGTGAATAAATCTTATAGTAAAAATATCAGAATTTCTTATTAAGAAATAGAAAATAATAAAATTGTAGAGAAATATTATAGAAATTGTGAAGAATCCTAAAAAATTAATATAGAAACCTAAGAAAAAGTGAAGTTTAGTTTACCAAAAGGAAAACAATTGAATTTGTAAATAAAGTTTATGGTTGAAAAGTATAAAACCCAAAAAAGGAAATTACACATTAGAAATAAATTCAAAATGAATCATTTATCACCACCACCGTCGCCACATTCACAACCCAGCCAATTGGCTGCCTTTGCTAATCCCGCCTTGGATATGAATATAACCAATTCCAAAAACTGGATACAGCGAGCTTCAGCTTTTAACACAGTTATAGCTTCGGCTGCTGCGCAAAAGCTTAACAACAATCGAGGTAAGTTTTCCTAGGAAAATCTAAATCTAAATCTATGTGAGTGTAATGAATAATGTTATGTAATGAATGGCTGCAGAGAACTTTAATTCAAACCAAATTGTAATTGGAACATATACTTTTAATATTTTAAAATTTTAACTACTTACTTTGTCTTCTAAAGAAGAAACAATTCACTCACTTACCCTAATTCAACCTTAACCTCATCATCCTAAACAGATTTATCGCCATTTCTCTACAATCCGCTGTTATACTCAAGTGCACTTTTATGGCCACAATTTCTTCTATCATCTGCCTCAGCATTGGGTACACCAATGACGCCTATGACACCCAAATCGCCTGCCTCAGTGGCCTATAATCGTGATTATGCTTTAACACCAGAAAAAGAGGATCTCTCAACGACGATGCAGAGCGATGTTGTTGTTGCCGAAAATGAAGATATGCCATTAAATCTTTCACTAAAACGACGCGCATCTGTTAAGTGTAGCACAAGTATTAGTTCGGAAGCGGAAACCGATAGTAGTGAAGATGGGCCAACGAATTTGATTGCATTGTCAATGACGACACCGCCACCTTTACGTGCTGTGAATCTTAAAACGGTTAGCAAGAAGCATTCAGTTAGCAAAGATCTTCAAGTCGATGACAATGATAACGATGATGATGAAGAGGATGATGATGAAGAAACTAGCACTGCGCCAATGGCTAAACGTCATTCACAAAGTTCACTAATCTGGTCACCGGCAAGTATGTGTGAAAAATCACCAGTAGAAGATGAAGCCATTGCAACATATGCTGTAGATCCCATAGTACGTAAATTCAAATATGAACGTCGAAACTCGTATGCTCATACGCGCAATGCCAATGCCGGCATACCTAGTTCCGATACCGTCCTTCAATCACCATTATCCTCGTTGGTGGCGGCTGCTCCCTTGACGCCAATGTCGCGTGGCGAACCATTAAAAAATGCTAGTGATGCAGCTATAGACTTCGAAGCGGCACAACAACAGCTGTATGCACATCGTAATGCCTTTATGGTGGGTCTCACAGGCAACAATTTAGAGATGTTAACGCAACATTTGAAAGCAACGACGCAACGCGAATTTGAGATGTTGCGTCAAAAGCACAAGGATTTCATATTGCAGCAACATCATCAACAACAACAACAACAACAACATCTTAAGGATTGTGAAAATGTTAAACATGAACATGATGATGCGCTTGATTTTACTTATATACGCAAACATCAACAGACACATGAACAACTGCAACACAGCAGGCAGCGACATTTCCACATCATCATCATCATCAGCAGCAGCAGCAGCAGCATCACCAGCATCAACATCAACATCAATTGCAGCAACAATATGCGTTGGCAGCACCATTACCGCAACAGCCGCATCAACATCCTGATTCTTCGTCATCATCGATCGTCATCAGTAGTGGCACAGATGTTCGTCGTTCATCGTCATCAGCATCGGCAGCAACAACAACAACGACAACCTCTTCCTATCTGGAAGGTGAAGAGAAACATGGAAGAAGCGCAAGGAATTTTCAGGTATGTTGAATAATAAAAAAAAAAAATAATAATATGTATAAAATTATCAAATTAGTGATTTCTTTATTTGGTTAGTAAGATTTTTAGATGAAATTAGATTAGAATTTAAATAAAATAATCAATTTTTTTTTTTATTATAAAAGAATTTGATGTACAAATTTTAACTCTGCAGTAAATTTTAAACAGAATTTAAAGATTTGCAAAATAATCTAATGGAAATTCTTTGCAAAAATCTTAATTCAAACTAATTATTAAGGATCATTGCATTGTTTGTTATAAAAATATTAGAATATTAAATATTTTTTTAACCTAAAAACAATTTGAGTTAAAGAAACTAGGTTCTAATGATCTTCAGTTGACACCGATTTTCCAATTATAAACTCAATATATTAAAAATCAGATCATAACCTAATTGATGTAAAAGAGATTGAAAATAGAGAAATATTTTTAAAATATTTATAAATAAATATTAAATATTTCATTACACTGGGGAACCACGGCATGAAATTTATTAGTCAATTATAGATAATTTTGGTCTGATGAAAATACATTTGTTGAATTGGGTCTACTTTTTAAGGCAAATAGCTTAAGGCCTTATTTTGTATTGATTCATATTCATATTTTATATTCACAAAACAAATGAAGTCATCATAAAGATGGTATCTTTGCCCTGTCCATGTCATCGGTATTCCAAACGGAAACTCTTTTCGTCCTCCTTAACTTCACGCAAGTTTTACAAAGTTTGTATGAAGCCCAGCATTTGTCTTGTTGTCCAAATTGTTTTCCAAAATATGCCCCATAACTTTCTTTTGTAAAATCATTGCGAAATATATATATATATATATTCGTTGGTCTTATTGGCAAAATTTACCACAAACTCTTTTGTAGTACAAATGATCGGACTTTTAACACAACACTTGCGCAAAGAACTTACACTTTTCGCAACAATAACGCCGAATAAATTAAATAATACTTATAACTAATTGGGATTTTTTAGCACTGAAGGTGTTATTCGTTAAAATCTCGGGCAACGATAAGTATTTGTCACGTTATAAGTCGAAAATTATAAATCAATAAGGGAAGATTATCATGAGAAATAGAGTCAATTCAAACAAAATAGTTTATAGGTTGATTACTTTATAATTCTATGTATCTAAATTGACTACATAAACTTATGCCTCAGAAACAAAAATATTTTTGTTTTTTTCCCCCATATAACTGGAAAAACCTATACTTCATGTCAATTATCATCGATTTCTATTAAGGATAATTTATTTTTTGCTAGTACTTAATGTCTAGAAACTTAATATCTTCAAATCAAAATTCATCGGCTTAACTCCTTCTCTGTATTTAAGGTCAAGCTTTTGAAAAAAATTAGTACATAATATGCTGAGATGGGAAATATACTAAAGAATATTATACAATATATCTTTTGCGAATTTCTGTACTTTATCGATCACCGATTTATTTAGTTTCCTTGTACTTAAACTCAAAACATTAAGGATTAATATTTTGTTAAATGTAAAAAACTTGTGTTATAAAATGCAAATACTTATACATGACACAAATCCATAAAGACACGCAATACAATACTCGTATTATTGTATTATCTTTCTGCAATTACTTAACCCCCATCACCTAAATTAACCCCATAAGTATTGCTTACCATATAAAACTACAAACAATAAACAATAATCGCCAATATTGATAGTAAATCAAGTGCCATCTATGTACATTTGAAGAACCAAAAGAAAAAAAAAAAAAACGAAAAAATCTCATTTAACCAACTTAATTGTTTAATATCGTGATCGTTCGATTTATTGTATTTGGGTCGAAGGACACCACACACAATTTCACATAGACCCCAACCAAAGTAATTAATTGCAGAAGTCGTGATAATATAGACACCATGAATTCCTATATAAAATATCATAAATATAAATTGCGTGCTTTGCATAGCAAACATTGTTAATTGTTGTATATATTTTTATGTGGTGATGTCCTTTCCTTTTTAATTATTATACTTACATTTGCATAGAAGGAAAAATCTATTAAAGGTTTAATATCGAAACACAACAAACAAACTCTTACTCAACTATTATCCAACGTAATTCAATTTCGAAAAGTGGTAATAATTTCTTACTCAATAGTTTTGTGTTTGTTGGTTTTTCCCTTTAATTTATGGAAATTCAATTAAAAGTGATCGAAATCACGCAATTAGTTAATCAAATACTTTAAGTGAAATCAGTAAAAAAAAAAGTGTTATAGGTAAGAACTAATGAGTTCAAGTAAAGCTAAGTAAAAGAGTGAAAAATCATATTAATAAATATAGTATTTAAAACGAAATACTTCAAGTGTTTCAACCCTTAGTCATAAATTTGTCGCCACATTAGCCAATAAGACAAAATATCCTTTGCGGAAGGCAAGCAGGCACACGCCAGCTCAGCTGTAACTCAATGATAGAACGGCTAACAGATGGACAGACAAACAGACCCACTGACTGACTGACTGCCTGCATTCAAGCCTGCCTCGTATGTCAATTTATATTTATATCAAAATATTGTATTTTCAACATCACACGTTGTTGAAATTTCTTTCTTACCCGCCAGCCTCGTGTAATGTGATATGCTTAAAGGGTTTCCAACTCGCTGTTCCTTTGTGACAAACACATGGTCGTATATGGTCCAATAAGAAACAGAAAGTCAGTTAGCAAGCGCAAATTATTTTTATGAAATTTGGCAATAATTGTAAAAAAAAAACGTTTTTCTTATAATTTTTTTTTTTTTATAAATAAAACTTGCGAGTACTTTTTAAGAAATATTACATCTGTTCCCTGTAACCAGAATGACAAAATACTAAGGTAGGTGGTCTGTCTTTGCAGGAGAGAAAACTACAACATAAAAGACAGTTGGTCTTAAGAAAAAAAAAAAAAAAATCAATTGTTAGGTTTCTTACAAAAAAAAAAAAGACAAAAATATAGTTTAAATATAAAATAAGTATAAATAAATTAATCACATCTTGAAATTTTATGATTCATGACCAAGGCAACGCCTAGAAATTGGATTTCCCTTTTAACATTTTGAACAGTGAACAACCTACTTCCGTTTTGTCGTTTCTCAAAAAGAAAATATTTACCTGGGAATAATACTAACTCAAGTGTCCATACAAAATCAAACAATTGCAACTAATTATCTAGCATTGAGCACACGTACACATAAAATAAACATTGAGAAACAAAAAAAAAAAAAAAGTACAGAGAAAGAGAGACAGACTCACCAAATAAAAAAATCCATCATGAAATAAGTATCATGACTATGGAAATAGATCAGAGACATACTTGTATGTAATGTAAGTTCCATCATCAAGTCAATAGAACTCATAGTTACTAAGTTACTAACCAAACCAAACCAAACCAAACCAATAAAACCAAGTACAAATACATAGATGTAGAGCTGAGTGAGATACATAAAATTTCATTGTAGGTATATTAAATAAAGATGCAATGGTTAAATAGAAGACAAATCCTACGAGGTTTACTCTATCAACACTTGTGTAAATTTACATTAAACTTAGTTTTTCTTTTTTTTTTAATATTTTTTCATTTATAAAAAATGTATCTGTCTGTTTGTCTGTGAGTCAGTGGTGTCACATACTACATAAATGTCTGATTGACATATCACATAGACATATGTACATGGTGCGAGTATACAAAGAAAGGTTGTGGCAATACAAACTGTGTAAATAAGCGGGAGCTAAATTGATAAAAGAGTGTGAAAGCGAGAACTTAAAGAAACAAAAACAAATCAAACTATGTTAGCAAGATAAATCAAACAAATTATATATTGATTACGAGGGTCAATCGATCAATATGCATCCAGGGTTTTAAGGGCCTTTTAGACGGCTATATCAGTCTTCAGTTGTGTTTCACTTTTAGTCGAACTGACTGATTTCCTATGTGTAAAATGTAAAAACACTGAAAGGAAAACTGAAACAGAGACTGAGAATTAATGATTTCAGTTCTTAGAATTCTTATGTGGAAACAAGTGCAAGTGAGAACAGTGTGAACTGAACGTATCGTGTATAAAATAAACTGAACTGACGATTGAAAAAGGACATTTAGTAAGGTGGCGTTAGTATGGAAGTAAAGTTTGCTGGCATGCACTGCCACCTGTCAAATGACACCATACTAAATTCTTGTTGAGAAAATGAGGCAACTCATAGATCAATATGAATTCATCATCCCTGGTCTATGAGATTAAGGAATAAAGGTTCTAATTTGGAATATTACAGAAATTAAAAAAGTATGATAATGTAAGCATTTGTTGAGACTAAAACAAAAAACTTTGAATATGAATAGCCTGAACATATCGCTCACAATTACTTTCAAGTCCAATCTATACATATTCAAAGTCTTTACTAAAACAGAGCTAAGCTAACATATTTCACTGGGCTTTCTTATATTAAAATGTAGTCGGCAAACTTTTCTTGATGAAGATCGTTCGTCATTGTGATAAACGATCGAAAACTGAAAGTGTAACAAATTGAAGAGGCTAAATACCAATTAATTGACCCTCGTACATTTCTATATTCATAATGAAGATGTTGATATCAAAATACATAATTACATAAATGAATACATATATTAAGTGTATAAAGTAATGATGTACAAAATTGTGATGATGATATTTATTGATGCTACCAATGATATTAATATTTATATTAATGATGAACAGTGTAAAAAAGTAAGCAAGGTGCAGCTGTGTTTAATTAGGAAAAAAAAAAGATAAAAGCATTAGAAATTTTTGTTTTTCTTGAATATAATTTACGTTGCATTTAATTTTATATCTATTTTTTAAAACCACATCACACCATCATCATCATTGTCGTCATTATCAGAAATATATTTATACATAAATGATTGCAAAAATAATACTTAAGATTTAACATTGATATACAATTTTGAAAAACAAATTGATATTGTTACTTATTTAACAAAGCTGTTTCTAATTTTAGCAAGTAATAGATCTAAATGGACCTTATACTCCACGTACTACTCGAAGAAATTGTTGAAATTGTTGTACGAGTATAAAAATAAATAAAATATTTGATTTGCAATAGATATTTACTCATCTTAAACATACACGTATTATACTTATGTACTCGTATGGCATTTGAATAGATGATGGGGTTTTTCAGAAAAAGCAAAAAGCTGAAAAAATCAAATGAATAAATAAAAATGGTGGTGTATTAAATCGATAACATTTCAAATGTGGTAAACAATCAAATATTTATCATTAGCACCTTATTTTGTGATTTTATTTGCATGAAATCAACGAACAAAAAACCTGTTTAAATAAAAGATATTTTATATTTACGAAGTATGAGTACATACACTAGCTACATATACAATACTTATACAATACTTAGTATGTACAATAAATATATTTGGTATGATTTATTGTATATTCAAATCCCATTATAATTAAATTTTCTTCTTATTGTTCTCTTTTTAGTGTCAACAATGTGGCAAGTCGTTTAAACGTTCCTCAACGCTATCCACGCATTTGCTAATACACAGCGATACACGTCCATATCCTTGTCAATATTGTGGCAAGCGTTTTCATCAGAAATCCGATATGAAAAAACATACTTATATACATACGGGTAAGTAACACTTTAGCCAAAAAGTTGATGGAATCCTCACCACAAAACAGAAGAGACGCAGTGTTTCATTATATTGCAATGACATATTTTAATGAATGAGATTTTTAAATATTAGAAATATTCGATTTTTAGTTCTACCTGAACAAATTGCCAAAGTTTTTTGTTTTGTATTTGTGACGTGTGAGGTAGGGAGGAATCCTTTTGGACCTATAGCCACCGTAGTGTTTACATGTGTGATGTTTCCACTAAAACTTCCTCCTCTTCCATTGGGCAATATAACTAATCTGGAACCCAAGACATCCCTTTATTCACGTACGTCTAGGTTCGCCATATTAGTAGCCAGCATCATATTTGAGCTCATGCTCGTCTCCCGTATGGTCTTGCCTTCACTTCTTCGTTTATCTCGTGCATTTGATTGACTGCACGGATATTCAACATGCAGCGCGACTCTGATAAGGCGGGGTCATCAAGCCATGAGTCTTTCTAGCATTCCTCCTGCCAAAGATTATCAATAGGCAAACTTGAATTGAATGGGTTACATATTTACCAAACTTTAAGAGTGTGAGCAATCTTCTTTCCATACGAGTAGTTTTTTAAAATTTAGTTATTTGACTTAATATTGAAAATAGAAAACGAAACCTTAGCCTTTGATGTAATCCTAAAGTAATAATACAAATTCATACTTAATACATTAAAGTTGGATAAGTTAATATCCTAAATAATACTAAATGGACTTGTCAGTAATTTATAGAGATCAATCTATTTTTTTAAAATTTCCCTAGTTAAGATTCAACACATATTTTTAAATGTATTTGAAGCTTGAAAGTTCTAATCCAAGAATACTACTCTCAAGAAGATGCAAATGACTTTTGAGTATCCAACCAAACAAAAGAAGTTTTCAATATTTTATAGAGTTCAATAGGATACACATTTTTAAGTGTTTCACTGCTGGAAAACTCTAATCCAAGAACAGGACGATGAGAAAAACATTTGATTATCTAACTATGAAGACCATCAAAACCTATGTTTTCAAAAAGAATTCTTAAACTCTCAGTAAAGTTTTAAAATACTAGGACTTTTTCAAAGACACACGCAAAGTTGTCAATTTTTCAAATGGGGATTTCCCCATCAAATGATTTTGCCATCGCAATTTATTTTCATATCTTTTATTAGGCGAAGAACATAAATTTTTTTTTTTTTTGTTTTTTTTTTTGTAATTTGTAAGAATATTCTCGGCTTTCCAATCCCAAAGAAAATAAGTCACATAAATGAAAATGATGATTAAATATTTAACTAGCAAACCTGTCCGAAACGTATAATTTTCACGAGTCAAATATTATTCTGAAATTCTCACTGGTTTTCTTGTGTATTGCTAGAATAGTGAACAATGCAATTTGTTTCCACTTTATAAAGTTTATCTTTCCCCTATCTTTAGATATTACATACATATGTTTATAAATTCTAAAGTTAGCATAAAAGGGTCATAAATATTTTATGTGCACAAATTATGCTATATTTTAATTATAAGTGTACAACAATGTTCCCCTCGACTGACTTCAACCCTTTCAGTTCAACTAAAAATCACAAACAAATAACATGCGCGCGAATTTTCTCTTTTATCTGATTTAATTTTACTAATTGTACAATTTCCCCCCATTAACAACAATTACAAGGACGACGACGACATATTCGTATTAGACAAAACAATAAATATTTTTAATTGTTACACCTTTTTCAATTACTTTAATAGTAGTTTATTGATTATTTTCTTTTCTCTTTAATTTTTCTCGATTGCAGGTGAAAAGCCACACAAGTGCACCGTATGCTTGAAAGCCTTTAGCCAAAGCTCAAATTTGATCACACACATGCGTAAACATACCGGCTATAAGCCCTTCGGATGTGGACTCTGCGATCAGAGTTTCCAACGGAAAGTCGACCTGCGTCGGCATCGTGAGAGTCGCCATGAGGAGAATCTCAGCTCACTTGTTAAAATGGAAGTGAGTAGTAGCAGTTGCTGAGTTCAATTTTTTGTATTCATTGTTATAAGCATTTTAGTAATAATAAGATTATTTTCATATTAATATTAATTAATATAAAATTTAGAAATTAAAAAAATTAAAAGGACAATTAAAAATAAGTAGAAAGACAAACACAAACCCAGTTGGCCTGAAAATGCTAAGTCGCTATGAAGCCAAAGTTCTTTTTTTAGGCATTTTGTTGTTTTTTTGTATTGACATATGAAAGACAATTTTGTAATTATTTATTATTTGATTTTATTAGAATAATGACATCATAATAATAATAATAATGGAAGACAATGATTTTTTTAGCTATTAAGTTTAATTTAATTTAAATAAATTAAAATTTTTTGTAATTTTACTTAATTTTAATTTATTAATTAAGCAAAAACAAACAAACAAACTTTGTATATATTAAAACAAAATAGAAGACTTTTTCTAATTCTAAGTGATGCCATCAAAAAAGAAGAATATATTTTATTTTAATTTAATTTATTTTATTTGTAATTTAACCAAATTAAAACTTTCTTAACTCATTTCCTAATTTTGTTAATTTAAATTAGAAAAATGAACAACAAAATCTATTGGCCTTAATTAACAACATAAACAACGAGCTTAACAAAACAAACAAAAACAAAAACAAATCAACAGCTAAGTGTACCAAAGATTTATTTAAATTATTATTGCACATCCCAAGAAAATAAAACACACATTTTTTGTTGTCGAAATTTTTTGTCTATACACCACACTATTTTTGTTCATTAATTAATTTAATTTTTATATGAATTTTTTTATTAATTTCATTTAAAAATATATATATACATATATTAATTTGTACTTTAGTTTTAATTTCATTATTAGTTATTTTATATTTTTAGCTTTTAATTTCATTATTTATAAATTTTCTGAAAAATAAAGTTTTTTGAAAAAACAAAACAAAAGTATTTGTCTTTTAATTTTGATTTAAAAAAAAAAAAAAAACAAAAAAAAAACAAAACATGGAACACAAAAGCCAGAAATGTTAGTCCATTATTGATCCAAGTGCTATTTTTTTTTCTACAGTAAAGATTATTGTGATAATGACATGCCATCAAACACCAGTGATGAATGGAATGTTTCTCCATGAAACTAGATAATATCAACTAATTAAAACTTCTAATTGCCAAGCAGTGAATGAATTTCCGTGATCGAGTTATTTTGTTGCATGCTGTTGGTATGGTACAAACACTTATGCGTCCTTCCCGTAAAGAAGAGGAAAGTGTTGGTCATTCATTACGAAGCAATTGACTCCGATAAAGCCACCATCGCTACACATGTGGATGACACAGCTATCCAAGAAACTTTAGAGTTACTACAATATTTCTTGAGAAGATTCCACGCCTGCGCCAAGCGTTGGAACATCGGAATAAACTCAAAGAAATCGGTAAACTAAATATATATTTACACTGAGACGAGGCACTTGTCCAGTTGTCACCTATTCCAAGCGCCTCACATGGCGAGCATATATTAAAACAACCACTGCATGCTACTATGCAAAGTATCTTAGACTTGACTGATTGCCACGGTCGCTCAATAAAAAAAAGGACAATTTACAGAAAAGTAGTAGCCCTTCTTTAGAGTTAAGCAATACAAATCTGGGGCATCGCTGCTTCTAGAGTTCAAGCTTTTCAAAATAAGGCACTACGCAGCATAATTGGGTGCCTTTGTTTGTTCGCAACACCACATTGCACAGAGATCTGAGAATGCCCACGGTGCGCGACGAAATCCTCCAAAACAGTCAGTCAATCTTTTAATCAGTTAATCTTTAATCAAACTATGAAAATTGTTTAATATTCGGTCATTTATTTTGTTCCTTTTTAATGAAGAATTTTTAATGGTTTCGTAATTTTGGTAGATATGTTTTTTTCTGCAAATTATTCCCTGACCATTTTATCAACTTTCAGACAAACTTAATATGAGAATACATTTCACTTTCTTCAAAGTTAGTTTATATTCATTGAAAAGTAAAAGAAATAGAGTAAATAAATATTGCTTTGAAATAGAGAAGAAGAATTTAAATCCCACATAAAATAACAAAAATCTCATATCTCTCATTCAAATCGAATTGACTCTCATTGTTTTCTTTCACCAAAAGAATTTCAATCACAAATCTTTCATTTCTCAAGTATTGCCGTCTTCATAAATGATATTTTTCCCAAAAGAAACAAACAAGAAAACGAGTTCTTCAAGTTTCCTTAGTTCATGAAAATTTTTAGCACTGTCATAATATCACGTGCGCCTGTGATAATTCCGATAATGCTATTAAACGCTTACCGACCCAGCGATGGACCAACTGACGAAGACTGACGACTTTGTCGGCATAAAGGCGACACATCCAAGTAACAAAGTAACCAATTGATCCATCGATTTATCTACCATTCAACTCAATGCAATTTCATTCATTTCGCTCACTCCTAAAAGTCCTTGAGTAGTATTTTGGTATGCAAGTGCAATTGAACTGAATATCTTCGATCACTTTTTTTTTCTTCTTCTTGTTGTTGTTTATTCCGATCGTTGATTTTTCGTAACTCCTTTGAGTTTCTTGTTCAATTGTGATCAATTTGTTGAATGCCACAATGTTGTGGTGTAGTGAAATCCTTTTATGATCGATTTATGTGACAAAATTGCCGCTTTTTTTCGTTGTTGTTTGTAAGTTTGGAGACTTCAACAGAGTTTAATGATTTCAGATTGTGAGATTTACCAAAATTAAGTGCATTTTCTTCGTTTTTTTTAGTTTTTTCTGAAGAGGTTCTTATTGTGATTATGCACCTGATTTTTACAATTGATCGAATGATTCGATCGATCTTTGAATGTTGCTCCAGCTGTCGTCGTTTTTCGTTTCTACCTTGGTAATTATATTGTGGCAAACCAAAAAAACAAAAATAAATAATCGACAGAGGTTTTATATGTGATTTGTAAACTTCTACTACTTCTCTCTTTTGATCCAGAAATGCCATTGTATTTTTGGGATCTTTATACTCATAAGTATTGTATATTGTATGTTGTGAGAGTGCAGTGCAATTAGTTTCAAGTCTTATTGATTTTTTCTTTTATTTTTATTTATCGATTTTGGCGCTTTTGCTGTTGTAATGCGGCTTTTTACAAAGTGCATTTTTCACATTTCAATAGCTTTCAGATCAAAGCATTGCCGTGTTAAATTTTTACCTTCTCTCTTCCGATCTTTTTCTTAAATATTGATCCAACATTAATTTTGGCGCTATACAAAAGAACCGTCCGTTTGTGGACCGCAATGTAAGTAAAATAGTTCAACATTTTTATTCACGTGTAAATATTTCAATAAAATCAGGTTTGAAACAATTTCTGTTCCAATTTGTTCCCAAAAGGATAGTAGAATAATTTGTTATAGAATTTAAAACATTTACTTAAGGTCAAAGGGAAAGAATATTTTGTATTCATTGTATGCATTGTATTGCATTTAAGACTCAAATATGTACTAGATAAGTGGAGCTCTTGAACTTGACAATGAGTATGGGATTACAATTTTTACTTATTGTATGTAGATAGTAGTAGGTAGTTAGGGAGCACAACATTCTTAATTGTAAATACATAATATTAATTTTTAAAAGAATATTTCAACATTGTATTTTGAAACCAGTACATAAAACCCAATTTAGGCAGAATTCTTAGTGTAGGATAAGATAGACATGCGACTAGCCTAAAGCCTTCGAGGCAATTTTTTAACTATCGGTATGGGAGACTCTACATATTCTTACCTTCACTAGCACCGGCTTCACTCTCAGCAACTCAGTCTCCTCACCACCTAAAGGTGGCAACTCAGCAAGGGAAAGATTTAAGAAATGTTTCAGATCATTTTCTCATTCTATAAAATTACAAAACTCATTGAAATAAAAATTTTCATTAGGACAAATTTTAAAGTTGGTCCAGGTATCACATATGGCTCAGATCTCACTCTAATCTGGGATAAGCGACCCACCTGAAATGCCCTGAAATCCATCAAGATATATTGCTGTGCAAGGTTACAGAAATTAGACTGACTGCAATGCTTAATCAGTAAACTTTTTTTTTGTAAACTTTCCCCAATTGCTTATTCACAGGTAAATTAAAAGTGGGCCCTGGCTTTACTCCATACAAATCAACAATAGGCTTGCTTTGGCCTCAACAGTACTCTGCCTAGAAAGAAAAATATACCTACAGTACTTGATGAATTGAATATACTCAGCAACCAAAAGAATCAACGTCTGCATAGCCATTACTGGCTCTAGCTCTCATTCAATGTACGTGGCAGGCTAAAGAGACTTCACACCCAAAGACGGTCCACAAAGAAGGACTTAGTATGTAATTATTATAAATCACATTGTTTAAGGAGATTGCAATTAATGTTGGAAAACAAATCGTTACACAAAGGTAGAGTTTTAAATTCCTAATAATTCCTATTTAGCTAAGAAATACATAAAGCTGAAATTGACAAAGCCCTTTAGCACATCTCACTGCATATATCACTCATTCTCTGAAAAACTAAGCTAAGGTTACTTAGCCAAATAAAATTCCCATTATTAAGACATGTGGATAACATAACTCTAGATTTTCTAAACAAATAATTGAATTCTAATCTAACTTATTGATAAAATACAATAACAAAATACAAAGACATGCTCCTCAGTTTTTACAATTGAATCCACAAATATCTTTGTATTTATATTTTCTAAAAATCAAACACGTGTCTCTATAGTTTTAATAATAATAATACACATCCAAATCTTGCTGAAATTCAAAAAAATAAGTATTTTAATTCGATTTCTTGTAGAGAGAATAGAACAAATGATTATTGTATTATTGTACTTCTGTTCTGTATATTAGATTTAATCTATGTATGTACGAGTATATTAAATATTGACTTTATTTGAAATCTTGTTCCCGAAAAGTACATATATACATTCACACGTTTTTAGGTTATTAACCCAGATCTACCTATATATCTCTTCAACCCTTCTCATTGTACATTATGTACATAAGCACTTCGATAGACCTTTCATTGTTCTGAAGAATGAGAATGAGAGAACAAGAACAATTCTGAACACCTGAGCCCACATAATTCGTCAAGTATTTTACTAAAAGCCGTTTGAATGTAAATGTTTTTCTTTTTTTGTATTATCTTGCGCTTCTTCTCTATACAATATATGGTATATTTTTTAACAAAATTAAACAAATAAAATGGATGAGTAAAAAAAAAAAGAGAGAATTGGAGAAGGGGACAGATAATTGTGCACCCACATGCGTGGCTTTGTACAGGGATCAGAACAGAATGGATCGGTTATTGCACTCAAGAGCTGAAAACAAAAGAACTCTAATAAGGATAGAGGTGGAAAAAATGGAATATTTATGTAATAGGAAATAAAACATTAGATTATAGAGGTTTTAACGCGCCTACATATCCGCAAAGGATCTAGAAATAAGGGCGCTCATTTATTGAAGTTATGATGAAGAAGGAAACATTTTCATTTAGGTGTACAAGGGGAGTAAAGCGTAGAAATGTACGAGGTTGGTAGGTAAAGGTGCTTTGGTATGCATGCATGCGCAGGTGACTTTCTGACTTTGGCTATTAATAAAAATAATAGTTTATACAACAACCACAACAATAACAACAACAACAGCAGCAGCAGATCCAAGAACATGGAAAGTCAAAACGGTGGTAAAGGCTAGCGTCCTTTTTATTCTCGCACTCTTGAAAATATTGTACAACAATATAAAGAACTACGCTATCGAAAAAAAAGATGTCTTAGGTCAGGACAGGACAGTCAGGATACTCGGGGATACTCAGCACTCAGCGAAGCGAACGAGTGTTCAATAAAATTAAAAAATGTTGCTGCTGCAGGTGAATCCGAATTGTACTAGAACTAAGGGCGCGCAACTGGGTAATAACCCAAAAAGAAAAGGAATAAAAACCCAACCAAAGAAAAACAAAAATGAATACGACGTAGACTATGCCAAACAATAAAAGAAGAAACCCGATTGAACCCAAAGAGCAACAAGGAATTTTTGAGCTGCCGTGCTGCTGCTGCTTATGCTGCTGCATTTGTTGTAAAGGAGATGATGATAATGATGATATGTAGCACAGGATTCATGCCAGAAGGCACCTGTAACATCGAAGATGATACTACTACAGCGGCTCACTTTATGTTTGCTTGTATGAGTTGTAATACCGAGTGGCATGTACATGAAATCAACGAAGGAGCCGACGATGAGCGGACTCTTCAATTTTACAACTACATACTATACTCATTTATGTTTATATCCTTACGATTGAATGCGTTTACTAACTGACTAAATGACGGCATGACGGAATGACTGACTATAATTCGTGTGTTGTAGGCTCACTCTAGGCAGTTCGTAGTGATTCCTTCTTATATTGTTTTTGGGGGCACCTGCTGCTGTTGAATCCTGAAACCTGTCGTCGTCGTCGTTGTCGTCGTCTTCGTCGTCAGCAGGCGCAAAAGTTATTGAGTCTGACTCAATGCGCGCTCAAAAAAAAAAATAAACTTGTTGGAGCGTGCGCGCGCAGCAATCGCTCTAGGTTTAAAGCCGGTTTGGTTTGGTTTGGTTTAGTTGGTTTTAACCAAAACATATGCTGCGCTTTATATTATACAAAATCAAAAAAAAAAAAAACCAGAAAAAACATAATATTAAAATAAAAGAAAGAGAAGAGAAGAATCAGAAAAGTAACACAGCAGAAAATTACAGCATCATCTTCAGATTGCTGGTGTATCTGTGTGTAAGTATTATAGTTTCTATATCTGTATTGGCCAGACACACGTGCACCTTGCAAGCAGAAAGCCAGAGCAATGGCAATAAAAAAGGAAATCCTCCTGTAAGATATACGCAAAAATAATTACTGGCAACACGTCAAAAGTCATAAAATCAGATTCGTAAAACCACAACTGAACAACAGAACAACAAAAAAGGAGAACAAAAATCAGGCAAAAGATAACATAAGAAACTGAACAACGACAAGTGTAAGCCGCCACTTGTGTTAATCTGCTTCTAATCTGTAATCATAACAGCAAGGAGTGCACGGCACCAAGGCGACTTGATGCAGTACCTCGTCCTTAGATATACTGACATACTATGTATGTGTATTGCAAATTGACTCAAGCCAAAAGCAAGCTGACGCACTTTTTGTGTTTTTTGTGTTTTACGATATTTTTATAGTTGTCCTTTTTGACCAATATTACATACATGCAGTACTTTCAGTATCTGAAGGTACTTCATGCGCCAGCACCTGTCGTAACATTCACAAATGCCAAGTCAGGTACGCTCATACTCACACAGATACTCATACTCAGACATGCGATTATAATGCAATGACCCAATTTTAAGCGAGTGCCAACAAAAACAACAAATGTAGTACAACTTAGATTCAATTGGCTTCCATCGTTCCTCCGATAACCTTTACTTCTTCTACTCGTCTTTCGTTCTTTCTTTCTTTGTCTTGATTTTTGGGTTCTTGTTTTTGTTTTTGTTTCATTTAAACCATTTTTTATTGTGTTATAATCCGTTCAAATTGTTAAGTTATTAATACACTTATGAAATGAGAAGTAAGTTAGAAATACAAGTGATTTTGGAATCGGATGAAAAATGTCACCTGTTTCTTTAAAAACAAAATAAGAATAATGATAATATGTACATTATAATAAAGGTAATATAGAAAAGTGATAAATTTGATTCATTTTATTATCCCCTCAAGAGATTTAAAATACCAATCTTTTATAGTCGTCACTAATGATGCAGAAGTTACGATCGTCGATTGCTTTGGAAACGTTCAAAGCCAAGGATCTGTTGCTTATAATAAATACTAACAAAAAAATGTTCTATTTGATTAATCGGAAATTAAACTAAAACTAAAGTAGAAACTGCAAGGTGTTTCTTATATGAACATAGTAAAGAGAATGAAATCAAGGACTCTGAATAGCATATCTTATCCTAATTGATTTGTAATAAATAATAAAAAGTCCTTAGTAAAGTTCAAATTAGAAAATGGCTTAAATCAAATTTCAAATGCTACCCTTTAGACCTCTCCTCTTATACCAAATAGATACATAGTTTATACTTATTACAATTATAATATGTTAACAAATGTAGGCGCGGAAGTTTGAGTACTGAATGCGCTGTATGTCCGCCATCGTGTACGTTGAGGCAATTCCCGATGATGCGACCAAAATTAAAGCAGTCAACTGTGTAACCCACATTCCCCCTGCATTGTCAGCTACACTGCTTTTTACTAGTATCGACATTATTAACACCTTGGACAGTTCACGGCATTATTTTTTCTTTCATTTTCAACAACCATCGTCGTATTTCAGTCAATTTACACAAAACCGTTAAGAATGAACACCTATAACCTTTCTCAAGAATCATTGCGCCCATTAGTGAAAATCGTGTGACACTACATTCGATACTTTTTGGGTTTATCACTTTCAGACAGACAGACGCGGCCGGAGATTAAGTGGGTTCTTTTTTATTTACCTAAATGGATATTGAAATATGTATAAGTTGCATTCTTTGTAAATATATGTACGAGTATACTACAATTTTTACATACACAATACAATTTTTGTAGAGAAACTATCCAGTAAACCGAATGTTTACTTTCATAGTATTGTCTGGCATGAAATGAATAGTTTATGTTTAAACTTAAAATTGCCTAAAACTCTCGGAATTGATGAAATACGTGACTTTGAAGAACGTCTTTACTTTTGCTTTTTAATGCAGCTTGAACAGCAAAACATTCTATCGCATAAAATTGTATGTGAAAAGCCAAAAAGATGGTTAACGATTTGTGTGGCAGTGAGAACACATTTAAGGCTTTGTATGAATGGTATTAAAAATTTAAGACAAGATTTAAGCTTATTATTTAAAAATCTGTGCTGGCAAACTATCAATTTATAGAGATTATGCAATTATTCTTGATATTACTTCGGAGTCTCATAGTGTTACATGATAAAGAAAGATTTGTTCCAGAAAGGAAATTAAGGTGAATAAGAAATGTTCTCATTTTTCATTTAATTTTATGTTTTTCTTTAATAAATTTATAAACAATAATCCAATAGTTTCGATAATGCAAATGGGGCCTGCAATCATTAGATGGGATTATCAAATTCATACTGGTTTTTTGTTAAATTTAACAATTTAAATATATAAAAAAGAAATTTCAAATACTATACAATAATGGAACTTTTAATTATATTATATACTGGAGCAATAAACTAAAGAAAAATAATTTTAAGTGCATTTGTTGATATATAAATAAATTTCATGATTTTATATTAGTACATTAGTTTGCAGTCAAATTGGATGTTTTATTTTTATGTTTATTGTTTTCCAAACAAAATAATTTTGGTCATAGAAATATTTATTTATTTATTTTATTAAAAGAACACAATTCTTTCTTTCACTCATCTTGAAATGCAACTCTGCAAATTAAAGTTTACTTTGATCACTCACTTATTGTGCTCAATGAGAGTGAGAGAGCAATAAGGCATAGACGATGCTGCAACTGCATTGCCGACGTACTCTTTGCGATCTTCTTTTCTGCATCACTTTCAATTAATAAATCACAAAAAATTGCAACAAAATGATGTTTTCCATAAGAAAATTTAACTAAAAAAACTCAAATAGATTAAACTCGTATACTTGACAAAATTTCCATTTATTTATTAATAGATTTAACACTTGTGGTTTAATAAACAATTCTTATGCAAATTTTGCAACAAACGAACCACCACCACGCAAGCACAAATAATGAAATGATGCATCGATATTTTGAATAACAAACAAAGTTTAACGCGCAATAAATTGATAAAAACACATTGCACATGCTTAAACACAATTTGCACAGTATTTTTATTTATTTTGTTTCGTTAAATTTAATAAAATTTAATTGAATTTAACTTTAATTTTTTGCCAGTTTGCTAAAATGAAAATAATAACTGTAAATCATAATTAGAATATGAGAGAATGTGAGAAGATGAGCAACTAAAACGTACTGCCAGATTGTTAAAATTACAGATTGTTGTTATAAAAGATTTTTAAATTATTGAAATTTTAAAATATTCTTATAAATTAAAAACATAAAATTAATTTGTATTTGCATTATATTTATATGGTACTGTCTTATAGCTAATGTTTTAAGCTTCTTTCTAGAATAAACAGAAATAGTTGATCATCAGTGATCAAACTTTTCCGTAAAATTGATATTTCGGTTGGCCTTGAAGACTTTCTCTTTATAAGAACTGTATTGGACCTTGACTATGAATGTGTATGGAAAAAAAAAATGATTGATATTTAGAGATATGGTGACCAAGCCAAGATAGAGACTATGTTATCTTTAGATGCTAATGCGAAAATTACTGTGATTGCGATACATCAAACGTTTAGGACTTGATTTAATCACGTATCTACTCTGTCGTTATCTTCTTTTGTTAAAGGATATCTACAAGTATAATGATGGTGCCGTGTAGATATGCATGTAGATCATCGTGCATCGTCCATCATTGACCTTAGTAATTTAAATATCGAAATTTATCCTTGAATTTATATTGATATATATTGATTTTTACTTGGTAAGCTATCAATTTAGTAGCACTTTCAATATATCAGAGATCTTCAAGCAAACCTAATGCAATTTCTTGGGCAATAAGATAATTTAAATTAAATAATAAGCGTATAAGTCTTAATGGTCAGTTACCTATATGTAAGTAAGTATAATGAAGAACTAGAAACAACAGAGAAGTTGCTATGATTGTGTAAATTGAACCAGACTCCCATATCAATAGAAATAACAGGATTATCTCCTAGAAAACGTTGCCGTTCATATTGAATATCAGAGGAGCTCTAATTAAAGCGTTTGTTACAATAGGCCCAATTAAGTTTGCCGTGATGATGCGTCTAGTTTCCGTCCATTGTTAATCTGAACATTAAATACAAGGAAACTAACAAGGTTCTAATACAAGGGATAATGCAAAATTTTCAATGAATTCTAGTTGCACTCATTATTTTGAATTATTTAAATAAAAGATTGATAATCAAAGCAGAAACAATAAGGCGATGCGTGCAAGTATTGCCAAACTATTTATTAAGAGTTGTCTCAATTTAGTATTAAGTAATCTAAGGTAAGGAAAATCAATATGCGACAAGTTCTCAATAAATCAGAAACCAAAAAAGTTTTACAGATTAAGCTTTCATTTCCTCTTTATACGTTTGTGTGACTTATTGTATTTGACTTGGCTTGAGAGGTTGAAAAGAAAATCTTAAGTAGTTTCGATTTAAAACGTATGTAAACCAAATGCAATGACCGCCGTCGTCACTGTTGCCACCATGACAAATCCAATCCAATCCAAGTCAATCCAAGACAAGTAACTTGCTTAAAGAAAAAAAAAACCCTAAACGAGACATCGGGTAAAAGTCAAGAAAGCAAACATTAGCAAATCTATTTAAACAGCTTAATTGGCAACAACAGCAACAACTTACATACATATAAGCAGACAAGGTATTGTAGTATAAAAACCCAACAAAATGGCCAGTCAGTCAGTCAGTTAGTTATTTAGACGGAAAGACGTGTGCAAAAAACAAATAAATACTAAAGCACAACAGCAAAAAATCAATGAAAAAGGTGCAAGCAACAATTAAAATGGCAAAATCTAAACAGAAAGCACGGAAAGCACAGCGGAATGAGAAAAAAGATACTTGGATTTGACATATCCAATAATATTGTTAAGTGTTATAGTAGTTCGGGGGGAGCACACAAAGAGAGCCAAGAAACCTGTGAAATGTCGTTAAAGAAGTAGTAAATCTAAGACTATTGGGTAACAATGGATGCACTTACCAATTAGAAAAAGATATCATAAGAAGAATGAAAGGAAGAAAAGGTTAGAGGAAAGAAAGAAAGGTGTTTTTTATTTGTAGTGATTATAAAAAGATTTCAGGATCATTCACTGACTGATTCAAGAACAATAAAGAGAAATTCATGCTACAAATTGTGACTCAAGCAAAAGGAAACAAAGCAACTGACTGTAAGCCAAAAGTCATTATAAGAATTTAAGCGCACCTTTTGGGTTATTCTTCTGTCGAACCGAGCACCGAAGTTAGAGATGATGACGATGGTGATGCACGGGACTCTAAGGTTGAGCGACAGGTGCTCAACCTATGCTCAATAAGATAGCCAAAGAAGAGAGAAACGGAAAAATCAGAAAGAAGAGGAGCATCGTATATGCTCAATGCAATACGCATAAGGATATTGGTCTTGACTGGATATTGGACTGGACCGAGTCGTCCTCATCATCATTCTCTAGTTCGTATGCTGCCTTTAGCAAACTGCAGCAATGCTTAAATTGTGTCCTTACAATAAAACTTCGTGCTGCTGCTGTTGCAATACTTATGTGCCAGATTCGATGAGTTGCGCGCGTCGTCTTTTATATGGAACACTCTGCAAGAGGCAATGCAATGCAACATTGGGGAGAAGCAAAATTAATTCCTTGCCATAATTTATAATTCAACAGATGATGACACGAGCCACGATCGAACCAAAGACACCAAGCTGAACCAGACCGCAAAACAAAGCACAAAAAGGATACCGCAAAAAGGATTGTACGAGTAAGTAAGAGCTTGCGTCGCCTGTCGAATTCGTTTGCTCGTTTGCGGCACATGCCGCACAGGTTGAGTCCGAGACAAAAAAACATACACACTCACACACACACACACACACTGGAGAAAAAGTAGAACGAGAAGAGTCAGATGTTGAATGATGAAGTTGATGATCAAGTGAACAAGCGACAAAACTTGTGAGTTCAGTGTGTAGTGTCGCTTTGTGGGCTTATCTACTTTTAAGGATTTGAACATTTGTTTCATTGTTTTGCCCCTTTTTTTTTCTTTTGTTTTTGTTCATTTTAATTTGAGTAGCATTAGTTTATTTAGCTGTAAATTTATGGTTTTCTTATTCTTTGAAATTATTCTCGTAATTTGGCAACAGTTTGTTGAACCTTTAATGCAATTTTGTTGTGACAATGACCTTTTTTCTAAGTTAACGCTCAGGACATCATTCTGTTATATTTGTTGTGCATTCGAAGGGTTCAGGGACCCTTTTGATGCTTCATTTTATTTATTTATTTTTTTATTTTATTTTATATTTTACCGCCACCGTTGCTTATAACTGCATATTGCAATCTACAGTTATTTTTTGGCTACAGGTGGAAAATGTTGACTTGTCACAGTAAGTTTGTTTTGTTCATTTGAGTTTGTGTCCTTTTTCTTTATAATTTGTTGTCCTTTTTGGAGTTGTTTATATGAGTTGGATTTAAATAAATAAAACTAAGGTGCATGAACCCAAATGAAATAAAAATTGAGTAGTCCGAGATAATCACAAACAAAATGGTTGTTCCACTTATTCTCGCGTCATTCATTAATAAAACTTGCCTCAAATGATTTAAGAAATTTGAAACAAAACTATCACCTATTATATTTTGGAGGAGGATGACATAATTAAATAAATTTATATTTGTTATCTTTAGAAAAATGTCATAATCATTTCAATCATTCAATGTGTTGATCCTATAAATATTGAGTAGTGACTATAAGTTTTGCTTCCCTGAATCATTCATAATTCCTTTTAGGAATCCCCATTGCATGCAAAATCTTAACATCTGTCAATCTTTTGACATTTAAGACACGCCTCCGGCATTTAAATGAAATCTTTTTCGAAGAATTCTAGGAGTTCTTCAAATTCTCAATTACTAACATCAAAATCACAATCTTTTTAACGTTAATACGAAAATTAGCAATTGTTAGTCATTACAGCATGATGACCATAAGTGTTTGACATTCAACAATACAATTCTCTTTCACTTTTCTTGATTACAATGTAATAAATGAGTGCATGCCATGAATGCTGACATTTAGGGATGACGGATAGTGACTTTCAAACCAAAATTGAAAATTTTATTCAATTGGGACTTTAAGGTATAAAACTGTTCTATTTAACACCAGTCTCGTAATATCTTTTTATAAATAAAACAGAACTTAGTCCCAAACCAAATAGAAAATTCAGTCACGCAACCGTTTAAATACATAAAAGAATATACACTTTTATTCACCATTTCCGGTTTGAAACTTATTTTGTTCCACAAAATGGTCATGTACCCATGGCACATTCAAACGTGATCATATCCAAGTCATTGCAATACTCGAAATTACATATTACTACATTCTTATTAGAACAAAACTTTTATAAATAAATTGATTAAAAAAGGTTCTACATCATAGGTTCCCAAAATGGGCAGTGTCCGATATAAGTTTGGAAATCTATGTTCTATATCAAATGAAAATATTTCTAAATACTTATAATTGTAGATCAGAGAGATTGTTATAATATTAAACACTAATGGGATATTAGCCCTTTGAAATAATTAGTAAAACTACGAATTTATTGATCTCCTCTTCTATGAAGAAATTATCTTGAACACCTTAAATTTTTTTTCGGTTTTTCTATATAAATGGACGTCAATATAGTTAATTAGTCTATAGAAAATTCTTTTTCTTTTTGTTTGGGCCATTTTTGATTAAACTGCAGAAATTGATAAGATTTACGATAACCGAATACCGGATATGAACTATTTTATTTGTATAACACAATGTTTCTTGGCAAATGTTTACAGTTGTCCTATATAGGATGCAAATAAAACTACGATGTGATTAAATGAACTTAATTGCAAACTTTCTACTTCAAATTCCAACGACATCGATTGCAAGTCAACTTGACTGTCTTATTAGAGATGTACTTGACTTTAGACAGACACTAACCAGATCAGATACAAGTCTTCGCTCAACACACCTTAAGAAGTTATCACTACAAACTAATTTCCCTCATATTGTATTTTAAAAACACGTTATAGTCGTTAAAGCTATCCACGTTGCTTCACGATGCTGAATACCCTCATTGATAACACGGGGGCATTTGTCATGATGATAATAATAAGCTGAGCCAAATAAAGTCTATTTATCCGTTTTGTTTTGTTTGGTATTTCTGATGTATAAATTTCAAAGTTTTTGAATTTCAAATTGAAATTTGAATTGATGCTAAATTCATTGAAACGATTAGGAATGGAACGAGTGCGCTGAGAGATATGCATATGCAATTACGAAACAATTTTTCAGGGCCATCGCCCAAATATTAACCAAATTTAAGGCCAACCCAATAATATTCATGTTGAAATCATCTCATATTGTTTCTCAAAAATTAATGTGTGGATAAAAATAAACTAATTTTCAATTAGTAAGTAAAAAAATTATTTAATTTTCCCATCAAAATATTTAAAGAATGAGCGCCCGAGTGCACTCAATGAGTTACCCGCACTGCGCAAAGCAGCAGATCCATTCTTTGAGAGTCTCTTTACCTTTATTAGCCAAATTCTTTCATCCGCGCGTTTCCAAATGATTTTAAAATGTAATTCGCTATTTTGTCGATTTACTCGCTACTTTTCGGCTTACTCGCTAACTTTTACTCGCCACTTTAATCGAGACTTGACTTTTAATGGAAGCAAATATATGGACGTCGCTTTTTTGGAAATCTTAAATAATATTAAATTTTTTCTTATTTTTTAATTCTTAAAATTTGACAATTAACAGGAGTGGTTCCAACGCGCTTAGTTTTTTTTTGACCGTCCATTAATTATTGGTTAATTTCCGATTTTGACTATTGCAGAAAGCACAACTACAGACGCAGTTTTTGAAATAATAAATAAATAAATTCGATTTGGTAAAACAAACACGACACGACGACACAGATAAATTCTTTTATAATACGTTGATTAATTTAGATTTGCTACGCAAGCAATTCTACAGAAAAACACAAGAAAACGTTTAAATGTGCAAGGCACCGAGTCACATACAATAGCAACAACAAAATGAGATGGGAGCAACTATTGCACTATTTTCTTGTTCTTCTTTCCGCAACGACGACAACCGGCACCTATGCAGCAGCAGCAGCTGCATCATCATTAAAGATTTCATTATTACATCCACCAGAGGACAATAACAACAGGATTCATCGTTCTGCCGTAGATCCATCGACAGTACAAAATAACAAAGATGAACATAGTTTGATCGACAATAATGAGTGCCAAGATCTAAGGAAATTGTGCACCCACATCAAGCAAACCGACAATCTTTCTGTATTGGAATGTGTGAATAGCTTTACATCTAGTCAACTGGAGGCTTTGCCTGATTTGTGCCAACATGCAATCTGGCACCAGCAACGTCAATTACAAAGCGCCGATAATGTTCAACATAAACTACTGCCTACGAAATGTGCCAATGAAAATGAAAAACTCCAGATTTGCATTAATGCCGTCGATTTGTGGAGTTGCCTTGAAGAGCAGGTAGATAAGCTGCCACATAATAGCGCATGTCGTAGTTATTTGCGCCGAGCTTATAAGGTTTTAGTGCCGGATCACCCCGCTGTGGGAGAGTTCTATGATGCGTGTGGCATTGAAGTGGAACAATTGCAGTGTGGGCGTCTTAACATTGAGCATCGACGTATCTCACAATTGGAAACTGTGCAATGCCTACAAGAAACGGGTGCGGGCGTTTTGGGTCAGGAATGCAAGTTGGTCATCACAAATGTAGAACAGCAACGCAGTGAACTGGAATTCTTTGAGATCTGTGCAGGTGATCTGGCAAGTCTTTGTCCACAGGTGAGTCTAACATTGTGTTAAGATTTTGGAATTTTTTTCTTACTATAGATTATTTGTTTTTAAGGAAAAACCCTTGACTGCTGGAGCCTTCAAATGTCTTGTCAAGCATAAAAATGATCCTGCCATGAGTTCCCAGTGTGGCAATCACATCTCACAGCGTGACAATCAAATCGCTAAAGACTATAGAGTTTCACATGGCTTGGCCAAGGCATGCAAAGATGACATCAAACAATATCATTGTCGACGTGGCGTTTCCGAAGACAAACATGTGCGTCTTGCACAAATACTTTTGTGCTTGGAATCAGTCTCAAAGAATGGCACCAGAATTGTACCCGAATGTCGTGCAGAGATTAATGATCATAGACGTATGCTTATGCAAGACTATCAACTATCCCCGGAGATATTAAGCGATTGCTCCGATGATATACCGAAATTCTGTGCAGAGCAAAATAAAATGCAATTGGTCACGGGTTTGGGGAATGGTGGTGAAATCATCCACTGCCTCATGGAGCATGCACGCAAACGAAATCGCAATCATCGTGTAACGTCACAATGTCAACGTGCCCTTGAGACGCTTGTGAAGATTACAGATGCAGGCGAAGACTGGCGCGTGGATCCAGTTTTAAGGCGAGCCTGTAAACCTGTGGTAGATGTTGCTTGTAAGGACACCGATGGCGGTGAGGCACGTGTTATGTCCTGTTTAATGGAACGTCTAGACACCCCAGTCATGCTACCAGAATGTGAAGATGCCCTGCTAATCATCCAATACTTTGTGGCACGTGACTTTAAATTAGATCCACAATTGTATAAACATTGTCGCGATGATGCGATTACATATTGTCGAGCAAAGCGGTCATGGGATGATGTTACCGATGCACAAATGGATCCTGAACGTGGTCCCATGATATTACCATGTCTTCATCGCATTGCCTACAGTGATGATGAAAAAATTACGTTACGCAAAGATTGCTTTAAAGAGGTTAAACGCGTCATGCGTCAACGTGCAGCTTCAGTGGATCTCATACCAGAAGTTGAGGATGTTTGCTTACCTGATTTGGCAGCGCATTGCGCTGATCGCACAGAAAAGGGCGCTGAAATGGAATGTTTACAAAACAATTTAGATGTTCTGGACGATGATTGTAAGACAGCTGTAACCAAGTATACAGAAGAGGAAGCAGCCAATATAGAATTGAATCCGGTTATCATGTCTGTTTGCACGGAAGCAATGCAAAAGCACTGCGAGCATATACTGAAAGGTGGCAGAGACAAGGGTAAGTAAGAAAGAGTCTTTTCAGTTGGTTGTTATAAACATGTTGAATGATTTTACTTGTTGTTTTTTTCTAGGTGAAATGATGGATTGTCTGATTTCACATAAAAATGATGCCGATTTGCGTCAGGATCTCAAATGTCGTGCTGCCATCGAACACTTTCAGATAATCTCCTTGAAGAATTATCATTTTACTTACAAATTTAAGGAGGCCTGCCGTCCCTATGTTGCACGTTATTGTACTGCAAGTACAACCAAAAATGAAGTGGTCGCTTGCTTAAGCGAAGTCATGCGGAACGAGACCATACGTGGTCAACGGCACACTATACCCAAAGAGTGTCGTCAACAAGTCAAATCACAACTCTATCAGCAGCGTGAAAGTATAGCTTTAGATCCGAAATTAGCAAATGCCTGCAAAAAGGAACTAGAACAATTTTGTGCTCTGGAGAAGGGTCCCGGACAGGTGAATAAAAATGCAAGTTACCATCCAGCCATCACACTTAACACTCCAACATGTCCATTTATAAAATTCTAATACAAATTCTTATAGTTTCAAAATAAAATTGAAAAAATTCCTCATATTTGCTTTCACAGGCCATCGAGTGTCTTGTGCAGAATACGCCGCGCTTGGGCAAATCATGTCATCATGGCATTTTTATGGTTAAAAAATCCGAACTGGGTGACAGCGCAACAGATTACACTTTGGTCAATACATGCAAAGAAATGACTTATAAATTCTGTGCTAAAGCTGATTCTGTCAATCTTTTGGATTGTCTGAAGACCTACAAGGATGATCCACTCTTCGATCCGCGTTGCCATCTGGTTGTTGTGAATCGTATGATTGAACAAAATACAGATTTCCGTTTCAATCCATCATTGCAATTGGCTTGCGGTAAGAACATTGATCGCTATTGCTCGAATATTGTGGCCACCGCCCAACCCAATGAGGAACTCAATGGCAAGGTAAATATTCAGATTTTATTTTTAAAATACAATATCAGGTCTATCTAGCCTATTATGCATGGGATCATTCAATGTTTCGGTTAATTCTTGTAGTAAATCCTCATTCATAGTAATTTGTTCATTGATATGAAAGTAGGGACCCGCTTCATTTGTCATGGCTCTTACGAACTCATCCTCAAGAAGGTCACCAGAACTAGGGACACCATTTAAAGCAAATGAAGTCCATAAGGCAACCATTTTTTGAGCCATTTTAGTATCCCTTTCATTTAGTTCATGAGTGGAAAAGAGATAAATGTTGTCGTCGGAATGATGTATGCCACCATTAAAGGGATAATGCGTATTTCCCATCTCATAACCAAAACGTGTGTGTTCACCATTATAATCAAAGCTATAAACATAAACTGGAGCAGTTTTTGTGGCAAAAACTTTACTGGCCAAACTTATGACTGGCGATTTGATGAAGATGTTATTGGTTAACTGAAACACGACTCAATCAATATTAGTTGGAATATCAAAATCTCTAAATTGACAAATTCTCACATCAAAGTAACTGGGTAAAGCAGCTTTATGATCCCAACTAGCCAATAACTTTGGTGTAAACAACATGCGGGTCAATAACTGATCCGATAAACCATTTGTATCATTGTTAATACTTAGAATTGCTTTCGTAAATTCACGCACAGTCAGTTGGTTTAAATCCTGATGTGAAGCCTTTAGATTATCATAAATGGTTGCCAGAACGAAGGACCCATCATGTTTTGTAAAACCAGTCATCAATGGTATGCCACGTGTATATTGTTTAATGAGCTCATTTGGATGTGATGGCAAAATGTTTTGCAAATCACCCACAACTGGTCCAAAACTCTCTGATTGTGTCACTTGTAATAAATGTTTAACATTGGCCTTTAACAAACAATCCTTTAGATTAGCCTCCACCTGACATAGAGTACAACCCAAGGCTTCACAAATACGCACAACCTGGGCTCGGGGTTCACGTTTATTGGCCCAATTTGCAAATATTGAACCCGATTGTACTATGGCCCGTTGAATACTCCGCTCTGGAGTCCTTGGACTAAGCAGAAGGGCACTGGCAACACTTGCTCCGGCACTTTGTCCAAAAATTGTCACTTGCTCGGGATCGCCCCCAAAAACATGTATATATTGTTGCACCCACTGGAGAGCAAGCAAAATATCTGAAATTGCAGCATTACCAGGAAATTGTTCAGTGAAGGTTGTTAGCCAACCGAGGGCACCAATTCTATAATGTGGTACAACTAAGACTATATTTTGTTCAAGTAAATATTTCGGAGGATGATCTGAGGCAGAACCATTGATATATCCACCACCATAAATATAAAACATCACAGGTTGTCGTGCTTTAAGCTGGAAAAAGAATATACAGTGAATTAAAATTTGAAAAATCATTTTATGTGGAATTGATATATTCACATTCTTTGTGTAGACACACAAACTAAGGCAATCCTCTAGATCTTGTTGAAAATCCACAGATGTTAGTTTCGAAATTGTCGTTAAAACGGGACAACGACGTCCATAATCGGTAACCGATAATACATTACGCCATGGTAAACGCGCCACTGGTGGCTTATTAATGAAGCAAGAAATGGAATTACAATTGTAATTATTGAAAAACACTTTAATTTATTATTATTATTATTATTATTTGTACTTTGCCCTCTCATACACACCATGTATCGTCGATTTCCGCTTGGCGATTCAGCATACGGTATACCCCGAAACTGCATATAAGTTTGCTTGGACCATTCAGTTTGATTAAAATTGCCCATGACAGCACCTTGACCTGGTATCTCAACCATGACCGTGGGAAATGTACCACCGGTATTTATAATCATAAATATGCAGAACGCTAGCGCGAGAAGAACAGCGCTACTCGTCATCATCGTTAGGGTTATGTATGTACCCAGCAATCTCATGAGAAAGACTAATCGTTTGTTCAACTCTTGAAAATAGCGAAGCTCAAAGATTTCTAAAATGATTTTATAATTTATTAATTCAAATTTACTTACACACTGAAATTTTGTTTTGATTATTAACTCATATTACCTTAATTTCTTAATTGGAATATTTCTAATAAGCAAACCACATGTCGAAGTAAAAAGTTCTCTCTTATCACTCATTTCACTCATTTTTATAACCATGCTTTACTCTCTTTATTTTATCTCTTTTTCTCTTTCTAATACAATTTTTACTTTTAATTTTCAAGGTTGTTCAATGTCTGAAAGATAAATTCCGTGAAAATCGTTTAGATAAGACGTGTGCCGAAGAAATGATTAAGATTTTGCAGGAACAAGCGCTCAATTATAAATTGAATCCGTTGCTGCAAAACTTCTGTAAATCCGAGATAGAAGTGCTTTGTAAGCAACATTTGGGCCTTACAGAGGAACATGGCTTGGTGGAGGAATGTCTTAAAACAGCGTTTGTCAATCAAAAGATCATAAATCGTGAGTGTCGCATAGAAGTCGCAACACTTATAGCTGAAGCCAAGGCAGACATACATGTTGATCCAATATTGGAGGAGGCATGTACAGTAGATCTTTTGCGCTATTGCTCCAAAGTGCAAAGTGGCAATGGACGTAGTGAGTATATTGCTTTGGATAAATCTATTAAATCTTTTATTATAAATTATAAATAATATTATCATTCATAGAGCTTAAATGCCTTGAGCGTTTGCTACAAGACTCTGCCAATTCATTGGAACCGGATTGCCGTCTTAAGCTCCAACGTCGCATCGAAATGTTCCGTAATGCCGATACAGTGTTGGCCTTACCGCCAGAAGATATGCAACAACTTGTCCAACAAGTTGTTACATCGCCAGCGCGCAAATTCTTTCTTGTGATCCTTATGACTGCGACCGGCATGGTCTTCCTAATGGGCATTTTCCTGGGACGTGCCACAAAACGTGCAATGAGCTTAAAAAATAAGTAGTAGTCAGAGTTGAGTGAGAGTAATAGATTGTAGTAGTACTAAGTACTAAGAAAGTAGGAAAAGCAATAATATATAGAAGGAAAGAAAGGACAAACTTACTTATGAACGCACCATTTTAACAACATGCCTCCAATCCTCCGAGTTTTAAATACCACACCCACACACATAGTACATACATATGACACATAAGCTAATGTACACAGTTAACAAACTCACACATGCACATAACGCCTCAACTTCCTTTTATTTATGTTTCCTTCGATTTGATATAGTATCTATTTTTGTAGTAGTGATCTTCAAGTATAAAGTGTTCTTTGTATTCTCTTTTGTTTAGTTAAGTTGTCATCAATTGAACCAAATCGTCGTGGCCTCTTGTTTTATAAGACTTACCAAAAAAAAAAAAAAATTTATAAAAAATAAATACCCCAGTTAATTTCTAAAATAATAAAAAAAAAGATGGCTTTTATGTTACAAATATTTTTTGAATAATTGTATATTAAATAAATAAATTGTATTTTTATAAATTGAGAGAATAAAATATGCAAAAATAAATCAAAAGAAATAACAAAAATGTTACCATTGAATTCTTTTTCCATTTTACACATTTCACACGAATTTGTATGACAGGAGATAAGCATTTTGTCAAAACTGCCGCCAATAACTGCGGTAGCTGAACTGGCTTAAGAGACAACTAAGCCTAAGCAACAAATTGATTATTTGATTGGTGCCGTCCTTGACATATTGCATTCTCCTATAGGGTTCTGCTGCTGAATCCAATGTCTATCTCATCCAGAAGTTCCTGAAAAGTGATATTCGTCAGAACGTAAATGGGCCTTGGTACATTCACAATAATATAATTTCGAGCAGATCAATTATCACACAAGTCGCTAAAAATTTATGTCAACAGGCTAGCATCCAACTACAGATATCTCCAGGAATTGAGACTCGCCTTCACACTTTCTGATTGTATCAAACTTTTCCCTGACTGTAAGACATCTACCAATTTCTATGTTATGTTATAGCCAAAACAAGCGAAAACTAGTTGAATTGAAAGCAATATGTTAGTGTTTGTCGGTGACATTTCTTGATGTCAATTGTTGGGCATGTCATAGTCTTTGTGGGTGATGATCATAGCGATAGGCTAAGAATGGCAGAACGACATTAAAAAGAAAAGCACATCAGCATCAAACACGACTCCATGATCAGAATCCCATCCTTGCATTTAGATAAAACCAAGGCGAAGATAATAATTTGAACCGGCATGTGATCATAAATACTATGGCTGAAGTATGTCTTTACTGCAAGGCATAGGAAAAGTTTTAAGGATATGCAAACTTATATTGGTATTGATTAATCATTGCAACTCTTGCATGGGAAAAGTAAACGATTATTGCTTGCTGTAGATTCCAGGCAAAAATTACCAGTCCTCGATAACAGCGGATGAGCTTGTTTGAAATATTCTACTTTGTGGTGGCGACATAAATAGACGTTTACATGAAGTAACAACATGCGTGGCCAGCTCCTAATGATCGTTTTTCTCACTGAACTGAGGAAAAAATTCATTGCCTCATAATCTATAAAATTTGGCGCTTTTCAAACATTCAAACCAATCAAAAGAACAACAATTAACTGAGTAAACGCATTATTCTCAATATCAAGTACCCAAATGAATTTTTAAATTCACTCGATCTGCTGAAAATGCCAACGTTTAATAAAAATCATCAATTCAAAAATATCGCGCCATTTTTATGGCCATTGTGAATTGTGTGTGTGTGTGAAATGTGCAGCCCTGGGTAAACGTGCAAATATTAACATTTCCAGGTGATTGCCGTTCGGACAAAGAAGAAGAAGCGGGAAATTACAAAAAAATTGTCTATTTTTGTTATCAACAAAAACAAAATTGAACTTAAACAAAAACTTACTCGGTAAAAGTAATCAAACTTATTATATCAAACATAATTTGACATTAAAAAAATAGAGCGCTGAGATTTAAACGTTTAAAAAGTACAAAGTTCCAGTTTCTAATGTTCAACAGCATCGTCGCCGCCGTCGTCGTTGGTGATCTTTATTCCTCGTAATTGTTGTAGAATTGCAAAATTATTATAGTGAAATAAGTTGTTGCAATTTAAATATTTGGCAAAAAATAAAACAACGAATGCAACTTTTGTACTGAGTATTAAAGTACTTTGTGTTTGTTATCTCACTCAATTGATTATATCAAGGAGGAATTGAGATACATCAGAACATAAAACGCCATGGGCTACGATATAAATCGCTTTCAAGGCGAAGTTGATGAGGAGTTGACATGTCCAATATGTTCAGGCGTCTTAGAAGATCCACTACAGGCAGCCATGTGTGAGCATGCCTTCTGTCGTGGTTGTATTACTGAATGGTTATCGCGTCAGCCAACGTGTCCAGTTGATCGGAATGCATTGACCACGGCAAATTTACGAGCAGTTCCGCGAATATTGCGCAATCTTTTATCTAGGTATACAGTCGATGCATCGATTGTAAGTTTCATAAAAGTAAATAGTTTTTTGTGTTATTTTTTTTTATTAGACTTTCCATAACCTGTGACAATGCTCCTTATGGCTGTACACTTGTGCTGAAATTGGATGCATACAACTCACATTTAGAGGAATGCATACATAATCCAAAACGACCATTCCCGTGTGAAAAAGGCTGTGGCTTCGATATTCCCAAGGATGAACTTAAGGATCATAATTGTGTACGTGAATTACGTACAATGATTGTTAAGCAAACACAGAAAATTGTCGAACTCAAATCGGAAATTACTGATCAGAATATTACAATAAATGAACTAAAACGTGAATTGCAACTATTTAAGGATTTTATGCGAGCGATGCGTGTCTCGAATCCAGCGATGCGCGCCATAGCTGATCAAATGGAGCGTGACGAAGTGATACGTTGGAGTAGCGGATTGGCACGTGCACGTGTGACGCGTTGGGGTGGTATGATCTCAACACCAGATGATGCACTTCAGGTACACTTTATTCTTTATTACTTGTAGAATATTATTATTATTTTATATTTTATAGATGATGATAAAACGTGCACTGTCTGAATCCGGCTGTCCTCCACATATTCTGGATAATCTAATGGAAAATTGTCATGAACGTCGCTGGCCTCGTGGTTTGAGTTCATTGGAGACACGTCAAAATAATCGTCGTATTTATGATAATTACATTTGTAGACGCATACCAGGTAAGCATGCAATGATGGAGAACCTTTGATTTAAAATCTTTTCTTAACTTGGTTTGTTTTTCGTCATCATATTCAGGCAAACAAGCTGTTCTTGTACTTAGCTGCGATAATGCACACATGTCCGAAGATGTTATGGTCGAACCAGGTCTTGTTATGATCTTTGCGCATGGCATCGAGTAAGTGTTCTTGTTGTCTATGAGTGTCGACACTATCATCATCACTATGTCCATCATATGCAACTATTGTACTACACATCGATACTGACCATTGTGGTGGCCAAGAGCACACATTGCATATATTACATACATAAATATGATTAAATGTGTTTTAAGTTTCTTAATAGCTTCGCTTTTCAAAAATTGTGCTCTTTACCTTCAACTCAACACAACTTCAATGTCTAGTATACTTGTAATTTTAAGTAAAATTTATGTGTATTGTTACCCCATTGAATTATTGCCTTAATATTTTCTACTTCATACCATACATTTCTTTTTTCTTGTATGCTTATCATTTGACGAATTTTCATTTTACATTTAATTATAGTTAAGCGCGATCTCTCATTAATGATTCGATCAAATCATTTTTGATTTTGTTATACCTACAGCGCCAGGCATCAAAATGCGAAAGCGCTACTAACTTGAAAATCTAAAGATACATATGTATATTTTTTGTCTTAATTATAAATAAATATTAAATTGAATATATGAGAAGAAATCATATGAGTTTTTATATGCGTATGTATATATATTTGTGATAAAAATTATTTATTCTAGCCAAGAGATAATATAGAGGTGGAAGGGAAGGAGGGAGTAGAAACAAACACATGATGATGGGATATCTGATGAGAAGAGAAGCACAAACATAAGTTTTTATATAGAATTGTGATAAAAACCCATTCATTCCAACCAAGAGATACTAAAAAGATGATGACACATTAAAAACCGATCAGAGCTAGACAAGAGATAATAAAGGGATTTACATGAAGAACATCATAACTTCAAAATACTGCCACCTAGTAACCCTATAACTTTTTTGACATCTTATTTCATGAAGCTGCTCAGTACAATTGTCAGTATTGAATTTCATCATGGAATGGTGTACAACTCAACAAAGAATCGAAATCGTACAATTGTTTTACGAAAATTCGCATTCTGTGCGATAAACGAAACGCGCTTTATTTGCAAAATATCCTCGTTCCCAAGAGCCAAGCGAGCAGGATATTCGTCGTTTAATTAATAAATTTGAAGCCACTGGTTTAGTGCTCGTTAATCCAGTACCTTCGCAAAAAAGTGGCGTCTCAATAACCAGTACATGGGATTAAGGCATGCACCCGCCAGGCATTAAAAAGCAATAGCGGAACATAACCTAACCTGAAAATCTACATATTTTTGAAGAGAAAATTCTTTAGCGAAAGGGGGTAAATCCAAAAAAAAAAAAAAAGAAAATAAAATGTGACAAAAATCAAAATTTGACGATGTTGTTATTATATTGGAGCTATTTAGGCAAATACACTTGAAATGTCTCCGTGGCGTAGTGGTTAGAGAGTAGGACTTGAAAACCGAGGGCGTGGGGTTCGAGTCCTGCATTTTGATTTTCGTCACATTTCATTTTCTGATTGTTGGATTTACCTCCCTTCGCTAAAATTTCTTTCATTTCCATATTGTGGTTATGATGGAGAAGGATACTACTTAAATTTTTTTTATCTTAATTATAAATGAATATTAAATTCAATATATGTATTTATGAGAAGAAATTGTATGAGTTTTTAAATTAGTAGAATTATAATAAAAGCCATTCATTCTAGGGAAGAGATACTAAAGAGCTAATAGAACGAATCTCTTCTCACACAATTTATTAAAAACCGATGAAAATCAAAGCTAAACGAGAATTAAAACTAGACAGAGGTCAAACGAAGCTGAAGCCCATTCACACATGATGATGTGAGATGGTGAGAAGGGAAGCTCAAACGTTGATATGAGAAGAAATCTCATAAGGTTTTGTTAAGCTGCGTAGAATTTTATTAAAAACCGATTAAAGCTAGACAAGAGATGATAATAGTACTAGAGTGAGAGAGATCAAACGAAGGTGAAGCTTTCTTGAGCATATTAAGTGTTTGAGGACGGGATATCTGATTAGAAGCTGGGAAGCTCAAACATCTGTTCAGTTTTTATGCTGTGGGAAAATATACAGATGACAATATATTTGCTTTGTTTCTCCAAAGGAAATGCTCAAAAAAATAAAAAACTAATCTGCAACCAGACGACGACATAAACTAGTTTCCTTGTCTGGACGAACTCAGCGTCGGCAGAGTTTTTGTCGCCAACGTCACCGGCATGTTGGCTTCAAAACCAGTTTGTTTAGTTTTTATAAAGCTAAAGCTTTTTGTTATTTGCTGCCGCCTCTCTAGACATAAGTTTGGGAGGCTTAACGTTGCTGATAAGGTGGACAAGAAAGTGTAGAGGAAGTTCAACACTCTACTCTTTCATATAGATGGGCATGCGTCTGTGTGTTTGCGTGTGTCCAAATAAAGTTTACGAAACAAGATTAAAAAGCAACTAAATGCGATGCTTCTAGTTTCTTTTCTTTTTTTTTCTTTTTTTTTTTTTATATAAACAGCTAAACACAAAGCACAGAAAAAGCGGCTAATCCAAAAGCAGACAAAACACAAGTTTCTAGTTTCTTTAGACATCGAACTTTTTGAAAAGTAAAAGTCTCTTCACAACCATCATAGAAGCCAGCTGGACTCAGTCGTAATTTTTTATAAATACTTGTGTGTGTGTGTCCAAGTAGTAAGAAAAAAAAATGAATTTTGTAATTCTCCTTTTCATAATTAAATGCTCATGTGTATCGGTTTATGCCTTTGGCGAGGGACAACGGAGTTCATTACCTTCATCGTTATCATCTCAGCGCAATGAGAAATCGAATAATCCACCAGAATTGCGTAAGTGATCTCTCTTCTCTGTTGATGAAAATTTTGTATTATTTTTATGATTTCCATTACCAGCTTACAATGGTGCAGCCATCGAAGAAGTAGTTGTGGAATCTTCTTTGTATATTAAGCCTAAAGGACGCACAAATGTGCGACGCGTACGCAGCATACTACCCCAGAGTCTGGTCAATGCCTTTGTGGAGCATAAACGTGTTAAAAGGCAATTCCAACGCAATAACTTTGGCTTTAATGGTGGCTATAATAGAGGTTTCAAAGGTGGCTATAATGGTGGCTTCAATGACATTAATGCTGGTTCTAATGCTGGTGTTGGTTTTGGTAGTGGCTCACGCTCACAAGCGGCCACTAATGCTGGCTTTGGCAATAAGGGTGCAACAGCTGGTGCTAATGCTAATTTTAATATTGAAGGCGCCGATGAACATGGACAATCTCAAGCACAATCGAATGCTGCTGCAAATGGTCAATTTAATGATGGTGTCAATTTTGGTTATGGTGCTTCCAATGCTCAAGCGCAAGCATTTGAGTCTCAAGGGGCAGCCGGTAATTTTGGTGCTTCATCGGCGGGAACGGTAGCACAAAATACTCAGGGTAATCGATTTGGTGTGCAAAACACAGTAGGTGCCTCACATAGTCAAGTATTTAAGTTGCCCAATGGACAAACTATAAATTTCGCCTCAACAAACAGTTTTGCCAATGGTCCATTTAACAACAATGCCAAGAGTCATGGTGGTGCTGTGTCTGTTACGGGACGCCGTTAAGATGGAGGAGTGATCAAATATACAAACAAAAATAAAATATGTATATTGCATATTTGACAATCAAATGTTTTTATTTTCACAATCATCATCATCATAATCTTTGTTCATGAACTTTTTGACTTAATACGACAAAAACTTAATCCTAATCTGATTCACTTTCACTTTCCGATTGGAAATCCCCTACATCAATAGTGAATTTATACTCTTGATCGCAACCCAAATACGAGTCACTCATATAGTAAAGTTTATAATCATGGCTACCCGGACTGGGGGCCACAAAGTCCAATTTAACTTTAGCCTTTTGTTGCAATGTTAGACGCTTGATTGACAATAATGAGTTTGATTTTGGATCACCAATGACAACCCACCAGCCTTCTTCACGTTTCTGTGGGAAGAATGGTGCTATGACTGGCCCAGTGACTTCATCTTCACGTTCCAATTGAACGACTACATTCACTGTTGATCCCGAGTTGATGCGATCCTTGTCAACAACTTCATAACTCATTTCAATATTTGGATAACGATTACAGAAACGTGCCACATCTGCCATTTGAGCATCAGTAAGCTGCAAAAGACGCGAGCGATCATCATCTTCCAGTTCCATGATATCGAAAACAGTTTCAATTTTCTATATGTAAAAAGCAAAGGAAATTAGTTAAATGTGTTTCAAGAGGAAAATTATTAATATAAAGTGCTGCACCTTCTCTTTGCATCGTTTAATGATATCCGCATTGAAGTGTGGCAATTGACGCAAGTAAGATTCCTTGCTCCACATAGCCTGTGTTACCATCTGAGCCAATTCCATAGCAGCAACTGCTGGCGATAGCCAACCATTTGAGCTAAGCACATCAACGCAAGCCTGTATAAGGCGTACAGCTTTACTAAGGATTTGTTCAGTGTCTCCTTGCAATTCTGGACCCAATTGTAAGCGTGAGAGATGAGCTTGAAGCAGCAGATTGGTCTTAATATGCGGATCATTGAATCTAAAGAGCAAGAGAAGAATTAGAAAAGATGATCTGTGTAAGAGTTTATGCTGATGCTTTCTTACTTGGGTGCCGTATCATTTGGACCAGTGAGTTTGTTAGGCAGACGATGAGATAGTGTGCGCAGTATGTTCTCTTCATGATGGCGCACAACTATGTCCTCATATTCTGCAGCAGATGATATGATTTCCAATAGACCACGCACCTTTGTCTTGCTATTAAGTGACAAACTGAAAAGTTCTATGAGAAGAAAATTTGATAACTCAAATAAGTAATCTGAATAAGGAGAATTTATCTAGTGCAGTGAAACTTACCAATTGTTGTATAATTAATATAATAATAAGCAGCAATCATGCCCAGATTCAATGGCAATGTATCCATTTCATCTTCCACACTTATACATTTCGATTGTTCCAAATCAGATAGCGTATTCTCGACCAATTCCGACAAGTGATCAGACAAATGACGATGGGTAACACCTTGAAGATTGTAGTAGTTAGGATTTTGGGTTAAGCGTCTATAGAGGAATGTCCAAGTCAAATAGTCCACGGCATCCTGTTTGTTCTCGATAGTTTTGGTGACCACTTCGGCATTAAAATGATCGTGTAAGCGATGATCCAAATGACTTTCAATGGGCAAAGGTTCATTTACGAACTTCTTGAAGAAATCCTTTTTCGAACTCTGACACATGAGCACACACTTGGCATCAGCATCCTCAATGGGTCGATTAGCACGTCCAATCATTTGTAGAACATCAGTAATGGGATAATCTTCGTACGAATGATTCTTGCCATTATAAAATTGAGTATCCATGACAATGACCAAATGACCAGAGATACTCATGCCCCAGCAAAGGTCACGTGCCACAACCGCAATTTGTATTGCACCAGAATCGAAGAGTTGTTCGACCAGGCGATGATCTGATGAGGTTAGACCCTCGTGTAGATAAGCTAAACCCTGTGACAGCGTCTCCTTTAGTGTCTTATCCGACATTCGATCTAAGAAAGGTTGTATGTCCTCTTCCTCGGCATGGAAGAAACGATTCGCTTGTAAATCTGATGCGGCATAAGTCAATATATCGATTGCAGTGAGTCGTGCCTGTTTGCGCGATGACACAAGGATGATGACCGGCTTGTGAGGACTGTACTTAAGGATGGCGTTGTACACAGGCTTCGACATGGCAGCAATACGCGTTGCATTGTGTGTAATATTGAAGCCTTGTATGTGTAGCTCCAAAGGAATCGGACGTACGCTTGGATGAAAATTGAAGGTGGCATTTGGATTGCATCCCAACCATTGTGCAACATCTCGAGCATCAGTTAGTGATGAGGACAAAGCAACAATGCGTATCTGCTTCTCGATCTGCGAGGATATGTAACGCATACGCGAGCATACTATTTCTAGGACAGGACCATCTTCTCCTCCAGCCAATTGCAGTTCATCCACTATAAAAAGATTAATATTTTGTACATTCTTGCGTTGCTTCCAACGTCGTGAGAGCACATCCCATTTATCAGCTGTTGTTATGATAATTTGACCTTTGGCAATCAATTTCAAATCAGTGCCAGTCTCTCCAGTAAGCTTCACCACCTTCAGTGCTAGACTACCAAATTTATTATGCCAATCAAGAAATACAAGATCGGAGAGTGCCTCTTTTGAGACGAGATACACACATCTGCCCTCGGGATTCTGTGAAAATAGACGCATTATAGCAAACTCGGCAATGGTCATTTTTCCTGAACCTGTTGGGGCACCCACAAATACATTATCATCGCTATTATAGACAGCATTAAAGACCTGCGTTTGTATAGGATTAAACTGTGGGAACCTTTCCATATAAAACTTCTCGAATTTTGGTTTACGCAAAGCGGTTATGGGCAAAGGTTGTAGATCCAACAACTCCGTTGGGGGCATATTCTTTTCGGGTAAAATAAGATGCCGAAATGACACAGGTAATTGTGTTTCAGCGCCAATCCAACGATCCGAAACTATACGTAGGAAATATTGTGGAGGAAGTGGTTCAAAAACGGGTACAAAGAACTTCAATTGATGCTCATCTAGGGCATATTTTTGCTTCAAAAGGAAGAACTCATGGTGCAATATAATCTCCGAGTCAACATCTTCAATGAGTACCCAGAAGCCTTCAGACTGACCATGGACTTTCTCATCCCATTGAAAATCAGGTGTCACGGTCAACTCCACGCGCAAAGTGGCTCGAGTGATGGGTTGAATGTGTGTGGACAAATCCAATTTGGGAAACTGATGTACAAATTTGTGTATAGTTTTACCCAATTTCGGGACACGTATAAGTTCGCCGATTTCATGTGGTTCCAAATCATAGAGACGCTCCCATGGGAAATGTTTCTTCTCCAATTTTTTAGCAATTTCATCGGGCATTTTTTTAAATTGACGTAATGGTGTCATCGATTGCCACATACGGCGATCAATCATCTTGCAAAGAGTCAATGTCTTATCAGCCAATTGAGCCCAGCCACGATTCAGCACAATCTCAAAGATGGCACGCATTAAACGCGAAGCGGATTGTGTAATGAAAACCATGTCCGACATTAGGGCAAATCCCTCCAACTTCAGTTGAGAGATGTAAGCCTGCAGCAATACATTAACCTTGGCACTATGTTCTTCAATTGATTCCTTAATGGGTATTGGGACACGTTCCATTAGCTTTTGCAACTCCAATTTCTCCTCCTCACGCACAGCAATGTGTTTGAACTCCGATGAAAGTGAGAACACACGGAATAACTCAATCTCGCTGAGCGTCTGCTTGAGTAGTTGATTGTATGTGAGCATAGTCTCATGGGTACAGTAGTAATGTGAAGCAATGCGTCCCAAATCAGTCACTTGGAAGTGTCCACTCTTGCGCTCGTATTTGACCAGACCACTACGCTCAAGTTGTATGGCTGCTGTGTGCAATAAATCAGCACGATGTTGTTCCAACATAGGATCATTCTTGATGGCATCATGCGAGACACCATACAGAGTGGGATTGCGCAGCATGCGTATGTAGAGGTAAGTGTAACCCAACCAGGTAACAGCATCTTGCATATGTTGCACTGTGCCCAGCACAATTTCAGCATTCAACATATCCGGCAATTTTGAAATCAATTGTGATTCGATGGGCAATTGTTGATTCAAAAGCGACAAATAGAACTGAAGTTCACTGTGATTCGTAATCAAAATACCCTCGCCTTTGGTATCATATTGGGGACGACCAGCACGACCCAACATCTGGAGGACATCCAAAGCACTCAACTCAACCCAGCGCCCTTTCTCTGGGTTATACACCTGCGTACCCTTAATGATGACCGTATGGGCTGGTAAATTCACACCCCAGGCCAAAGTGGCTGTAGAAACAAGTACTTGTATATGACGATCAGCAAACAGATCTTCAACGAGTGTACGATCGACGCGTGTCATGCCAGCATGATGTATAGCAAAGCCATAAGGCAGTAATTCCTTAAGTTCTAAATTCTTTACTTGCTCCGCTTCAGTACGCAACACTTCCATGCTAGCCGATCCCTCACGCAAGAAACTACCAAGTGTATCCTGTTCCAAGCACATGTCACGTACAGCACGCGCAGTTTTACCGGTCTCCTTGCGAGAATGAACAAAGACTAGCACTTGATTGCGACCTGCATGTTCCATGGTTTTCTCATACACGATCTCATTCATGACTTGGAATCGTTTCAGAGCCTTCTTCTCGGTCACACCAATGTATTGCTGCTCCAAGGACACTGGACGAAAACTGTTGTCGAAATAGAAAAGTCCCTTATCCGGTTTAACTCGCAAAAATGCAGCAACATCCTGATAATTGGGCAATGTGGCAGACAAACCAACTAAGCGCACATCCTCCTGGGTTGTTTCAATGTTACGTATGGTACGTGCAACAAGAGCTTCCAGGACTGGACCACGTTCATCGTGTAACAAATGAATTTCATCAATAATTACCAGTCTCACTAAATTGACAAAAGTCTTCTCTCCACCCTTTCGGGTAATGATATCCCATTTCTCTGGAGTACAAACAATAATTTGAGTTGCGGCGATTTGTTCGCGTGTTAATTGATGATCACCGGTTAACTCGGATACGGTGAGATTGTAGCAAGCCAAGCGGCGTCCGAAATTGCCTACCATTTCCTGTACGAGTGATTTCATGGGGGCAACATAAATAATCTTGAAGTCTTGTGCATTTATGGTGCCATCCTCGTTAATATGTTTGCCAATCTCACGCATCATGGCCAGCAGAGCAACATTAGTTTTACCAGCGCCAGTGGGAGCACATAGCAACATATTTTCATCACTATCCAAGGCGGCTTTCCACAATCGACTCTGTATGCGATTAAGGGTCTTGAATCCTTCGAACACAGGTTGCACATATTTGGGCAATTTGTCGACTGGTTGCAGTTCTTCGTGATTCTCGAATGGAACTGGTTTCAGAGCCGGGACATGTACCTCTTCGTAGCCCTTGCGTTGCTTACGGAATGATCCATCTGGCAGTTGACAACGTTTATTGGCCATAAAGTGTGAGCCTTGTGTGAAAGCCAATTCATCCAGTTCGAGCACTTGACGTACGCCAGGAACCTGTCCCGACATACCCTGACCACCATCATCATCATCTTCTTTGCCACGTTTGCTTGCACGTGTTGCACCATCTTCGTCCACTTCACTCTTTCCTGTCTCTAATTGGCGGAGGATCTTCGATAGATGTGTGTCATTCCGCATCTTTTCCCGTATGCGATGACGTTCGCTGTCTGTCTGGGCAGAGGCCAGCATTGTGCAGAAGAGAATCATTTGACGATTGAGCTTCAGTTGTTTTATGAAGTCAAAGCAATCATATCCCAGAAGCAGGACCAATTGGTTTTCGCAATCGCGTTCATCTGCAGCATCTTTCAATATTTTTAACACATCCGTAGCCTTGCTCTGCGAAACCATGGCATCTTTGTAGTATTTACTTAGACAACGTTGCAGCCAATAGGCATCTATGTCAAGTGGATGTAAGCCACGTTCCTTCTTAACGTTGGCATTTTCCTCGTTTGCAAGCTGAAAATATTAAGAATTTTATGAAATTTTCTTAGAATTTTGGAAACATTAATTCTATTTACATTTTCCGCATGCAATGTATGATCAATACGCGCCTCTTCACCCTCATCTTGACCATCGTCATCTCTAATCTCTCCATACATGTCATTATCGCTTTCCTCTTCAGATTCTTCGAACTGAACATTGATGCCATAAGTTTCATCGATTTGTTCTTCATTGTTTGTTGCGCTCAATGCTGTGACAGCATCAGATCCAAAATCTGTAATCTTCTTGCCAAGATTTACCAGCAAAGCGAAACGTTCGTCGGTCACTGAACCCAATAAACTATCAATATCCCGCTTACGCTCACGATCCTTTAGTTTATCATTTTTTAGCACTGCCAGAATCTCATCGGCAGCACCACACAGAATATCACGCGGTTGATCACCCAAGGCCTCTTGTATGAAACTTAGCAGAACCTCATAAGTTTGACGTGTTTCCTGGGTCTTGGGTCGATAGACAATGCCAACCATTTCATCGATACCCTCCGAGAGTAAAGTCGCTCCCTTCATGCGTTCAAAATCATATTGGGCCTCATCGCGTTTCTGACGCTTCACTTTGCGTTCTTCGGTCTTCTCGGGCTTTGTGCGTTGATAGCGATCACCCATGCGTGTTCCATCGAGTTTGCCCACCAGGGAACAAACTTCACCAGTGGCTTCATCACGGCGGGGGCGTTCAATCAAACGTACATCCGCTTGCAGCACAAGATTTGAATTCTAAAACATTTTGTATGTACTTAGTTTATTTAAGTTTAAATTGTTTTTGTAAACGTTTACACGACACGCGACGCACGTTTTATTTATTTCCATTTGCTACTTACCGCTTTGTATTCATACTGCAATTGACGTGCAGCGGCATCAGCCATTTTTATTCAATTCTTTCTCACTCTAAACTTAAATTAATTATTATTATTTAAGAAATGCTGCAATTTGTATATTTTCGCAAGGCGACCGCTTTTCGTCTCTTTGTTTACATTGACATTCGTCTATCTTTCTTTTCTTCACACACGCTTTGCAAAGATTTCCCATGGCTGCATACTCATCTTCTGATATTTGAAATTTGACGCCGTTTTCTATTTTAAGGCGGCTTTGAACTCTTATCGTCGTCTGACGCCTTTGCAATTAAGCTCATTCTTTGAATCCGCTCCCGTTGGCAAACTTGCTGCAAATATCGTGTAAGTTTCGAAAAAAAATCGAATAAATTGCATAATTCATGTATTATTAAAAGAAGAAAAAATATAGAAAAATCGACACGTACTGAAGTTTGTAATGAGAAATCAATTAAAAGTAACAAAATCTTTGATAAAAAAGTCAAGATTATATTAAAGTGTTTTATTTTTTCTTGGAAACTTTGCACGTTATTATGTAACCTAAGAAAAATTGATCACATTATAAGAAACCCAAGCGAACCTTGGCAATCTAAAGACAGCATCATCAGCAGCAGCTGATTTTGTCACATAGAATAAAACATACGTAGATAAATCTATATCTATCTATTTTTATATCCAATATTATTCTACAAATTTGTTTTCTCCCTCTCGTTTTGCTAGTTGTGGTTGTATTTATACGGCATTGAGATAAATTGAACTGAACTATAAAATATGGTGTTCTCATCTTTCTTTGAAACTGCCAAAAACTCGCCATTCCGTACGCCTTTTACACGCGTGCAATGCGAAGCAAATCCTGCTGCTCCATCAATAGAACCAGGCACAGAAATTCAGACGGTTGCCGGTCATGGCCAGGACTCTTGCGAATTCGGATCCGCGAAATACTTTGCTCTTTGCGGCATTGGCGGTATTCTGTCGTGCGGTACAACTCACACGTTTGTCGTGCCATTGGATTTGGTCAAGTGTCGTTTGCAAGTGGATGCTGCTAAGTACAAGAATTTAGTTCATGGCTTTAAGCTTACTGTTGCTGAAGAAGGAGTACGCGGTCTTGCAAAGGGTTGGGCTCCAACTTTCTTGGGTTATTCAGCACAGGTAAATGCAATGTTTAATGTTGGTTATGCAAGTGGTGTCTGTCTGCTATCATGGAAGGCAGGCGTCTGCGCTAATACGCTTATCGCTAATTATTTATTTGATCGTATGTAACGAGACATTCTCTTGCACGTGATTGTTCGTTCTATACATCCAATGTTTAATTAATTTGCGTAATATAATTTTTTTTTTTTTTTTTTTGTTCTTTTATATGATATAAAGGGTCTCTGCAAGTTTGGTCTTTATGAAGTCTTCAAAGTGCATTATGCTAATATTTTGGGCGAAGAGAATGCTTACTTGTACCGAACTCTCGTGTACTTGGCTGCTTCAGCATCGGCCGAATTCTTTGCTGATATTGCGCTGGCGCCAATGGAAGCTGCCAAGGTTAAAATGCAAACTACGCCTGGCTTTGCAAACACTCTCCGTGAGGCTCTTCCTAAGATGATTAAGGATGAGGGTATGGGCGCCTTCTACAAAGGTCTTGTTCCATTGTGGATGAGACAAATTCCATACACCATGATGAAATTCGCCTGTTTCGAACGAACCGTCGAACTGTTGTACAAGTAAGTAAAGCATTTATCTTTTAACACGATGGAATGTAGTTCCAAATGTAAATGAATTTCTTTTGTGTTCTTTTATAGATACGCTGTACCTAAGCCACGATCTGAATGCACCAAGGGCGAACAGTTGGTTGTTACATTTACTGCCGGTTACATTGCTGGTGTCTTCTGCGCCATTGTATCACATCCTGCTGATGTCGTCGTATCTAAATTGAATCAGGCTAAGGGTGCCAGTGCAATGCAAGTTGCTAAATCACTTGGCTTCATGGGCATGTGGAATGGCTTGGTGCCTCGTATTATTATGATCGGTACGCTTACTGGTTTGCAATGGTTCATTTATGATGGTGTCAAGGTTGCTTTGAGTATCCCACGACCACCACCACCAGAGATGCCTGCATCTTTGAAGGCTAAGCAAGGTTAGTTTAGTTAAAATACAACAACACTATCAGCAGAAACAACAACAACAGCAACACCTAGTGTAACAACAACCAAACATGCAAAATATCTTATACAATTTGTAATTAATTGATATTAAGTTTCGTTCGAGGGGAACATCAACCAACCTACCAACCAACCAACAAACAAGTAGGGCGATTTTTTAAGAATTGGAATTCTGTAGACAATTGAGATATTAATAGGCAGATCGATCCGATCCGATTTGTTATCACAATGCTTGCTTTGATTATGAATTGCTGTTATAAGATCATTGATAAAACTAACATACTTTTACATTCTCTCAAACTCTCTCTCTCTATCTCTAGGAAAATAAAACAAAAAGTTATGGGCATTTAGCACATGGCATTCCAGTGGCTCCATCAATCAATCATTCGAATCAAAAACATTGGGGTCATTTTTGCAAAATTCTTTTACTTAAACTTTTTACAATATTATTATATTTTATTACTGTATGCATTTCCACAAACTGTAACTGTAATATATCAAAAGAAAACAAAATGTAATTCTTCTTTATACATTCTATATATTCATATTTCAAAGTATTTTTGCTCTTAAGTCTATTCCTTTTTATACAAAAAAACAAACTTCATACTTTTCATGTAAAACGTATGTTGGTTATTTCACACAAGAATATGTTATTTTTAGAAAACGTGACGAGAAAAGTGCGATATTTAAAAATGATATTATTATGTATTAAAATAAATGTGAATTAAATGAAATATCAATTATAACTTCCCCTAGACCCAACAGCGTGTACGCAAAAATTAAATAAATTATTAAACAAAAAATCAAATGAGTTTTGTTTTTCATTTCTTTGTTTTTCAATTGATCAATATTACCATTGCTTCACATAATTTCAAAACTTATGGAAAAGCTGCTAAAGGTAAGATGAAATATTTATGTAGAAGACACGAAGTTATTGAAAAAAGAAGGTGTGATCTGCAGTGTTCCATGATGTATATAGTATATCAAAAGCTTTTGACAAGGAATATCATAATAGCCATAAAAAATGTCGATGAAATAATGGGAACCGTCAAGTCCGAGCGTCATGGTGAGTAATGTTTCGAATACTGAGGAGCTAAACGTTGCACTAAAAACCATTTGGAATTACTAGAATAAGGTTGAAAACAAGAAGAAGTTCGATTAATGGATGCCACATGAGTTAATGCGAAAAAACCTCATGGAGCGAATTTACATCTGCGAATCGTTTCTGAATCGCAATAAAATATATCCATTAATGAAGCGGATAGTGACTAGTGATGGGCCAGCTATGACAATGGGCGTGGTCCAATCGCGGTGAGCTGACTCAAATGGTGGCCAACCCAGCACCAGTACTGTCCACAAATATACTTGTATAATCGCCAAAAAGCGATTAGCTTTGACTAATAGGGGAGAAATTTTGTTCCATTAGGGAAATTCCAGACCACAGTCATCGATAGTGACTCGCCTGAAGTTTCGGGAGTTTAGTTGAAAGGTTCACCTTGTAGTCCAGAACTGGCTCCAACTAATTACCACCTATTCCTGTCTATGATGAATGCTGGTGAAAAATTCGGCTCAAGAGAAGCTTGTGAAAATCGAATGCCCCAGGTTTTTACCAATAAAGATATGGGTTCCTATGACATTTTGTATCTTCAAAATGGCAACAAGTTATCGCACAAAAAAGGCGCATATTTCACCCTAATCGAAACATTCTAATTAAGCGAAATAAAGCCAATTTCATGCAAAAACAATGGATTTCTCTTTATTAGACACTTTATGTGCAATAGTAGGAATATTGGAGATGATTTCTTTTGTGATTTTATATAAAAACATTTATTACTTTTTTATAAGCTCACAAGTTTCATATACTGATCAAATACTGACTTGTTCATAAATAATTCTTTTATAATCCTCATCTGAGGATTGCATACACTACTAAAATTCAAATTACATTACATTACTGAGTAGAGGGACCGGACCGTCACAAAAATTATGTCGATTACTGTAATGGACACTCTCTTTACACATTTACCACCTTCATAAAATCATTCAGAATATTACATTTTCACCTCAGTAGTGCGTAGTGCCTTGATTCTGTAAGTTGCAAAACGTAATCCTTTGTGCTACGGAAAACCCATTTAGAAAACTTTAAAACATTTTACAAATTGTGAAAAAGAAAAAAATAATAAGTGAAGAATATTAATCAACTGTTCGAACACTTGAATATCAGAGTTTTTCCATTTTCTTTAAAAAAGAAATCATAAATGCGATAACACAGCAACAACAAGTTTCAATTTGTTTTGTTTTTAATTTTCACCACGCTTCACAATAACAAAAATGTACATTTTTCAAGAATGCGTACAAGAATAAGCATCTCTGGCTACAACAACAACAACAACAACAGGCCAAATGCGGAACATCTGTTGTTTCATTTTATAGTCAAGACTGTACAATCTTGAAGAATGTACATTTCAGCACAGGGTTGCACTGTGAAATATGTTTAGATGGTCGCCTTTTTTATTCAATTTTTCATTTAATCGTTTTTTCAACAGATGATAATGGCGCGGAGGAATTGTGAGTTGAGAATTTTGATTTTTTTTTTTTTTTGCGTTTTATAAATAACAAACAAAATTTTGTAGCAACCCCAAAGGTGCCTACATCAATTCGGTGGAGCAATGAAGGTGAAATAGAATTTCTCGATTTGTGGGAAGACAGTATAGGAGTTCTTTTAGGAGCAGACAAAAAAAGTCTTACTTACCAAAGAATGGCTGAACAACTCAGTGATAACAGTGATATTATAATCACTGGCACCCAAGTAAAAGCCAAGGTTGACAATTTCACTCGGAAATATCGGTAATTTTGATTCAATAATAAAATGATGCATAAAATGGTAAAAGAAACAAACATAACTTATTTCAGAAGGGAGAAGCAAAATGTATCCGTCGGGGTATCATCAACTTGGCAGCATTACAAACGGGTAGAACGCATATTGAATGCGTATAGTTCATTCAGTTTACTTGAGCCGCTGGACAGCACAGGTAAATATTAAATATTAACAATATGATGAATATAGTATAACCATCAATTTTCATTCGCAGATGCCACTGAAGATTCCATAGAAGCCAGTGAGTTTTCCTTTTCACATAGTTCGCTGATGGACGAGATTTATGTTGAAGTGCCACCAGAGACGCCTTCCAGGAAAAGGAAAAGACCACTTGAAGATGTAAGCAAATTTCTCGATTTGTGGGAAGAGAATATAGAAGAACTGAAAGGGCCAGGCAGAAAAAGTGGAACTTACCAAAGAATGGCTGAAGAACTCAGTAATAGTGAAACTATAGTCACTCGCACCCAAATAAAAGCCAAGGTTGATAATTTTACTCGGAAATATCGGTAAGTTAGACTCAATAACAAAAATCAGTCATAATATGATAAAGCAAACAAACTAATAATTTATTTAAGAATTGAGAAGAAAAATGCAGCCCATGGTTCGCCATCAATTTGGCCGCATTACACTCGGGTACATAAAATCTTAAATGCGTGTAGTTCATTAAATTTGAATGAGACGCTGGCAAGCTCAGGTAAATATTAAGAGTATTTTCATATCCATGATGAATATAGTATAACCATCAATTTTCATTTGTATGTAGATATAACTTATGATTCCATGGATAATTTATCAGTGGCCAGTGAGGCTTCAATTTCACATAGTTCGCTGATGGAAGAGATCTATGCTGAAACGCAACCAGAGTTACCTTTTAAAAAATGGAAAAGAGCACATGACGACATAGGAAAATTCCTCGATTTGTGGGAAGAGAATGTAGAAGAACTTAAGGGCCCAGGCAAAAAAAGTCATACTTACCAAAGAATGGCTGAACAACTCAGTAATGACACTGATATTTTATTCACTGGTAACCAAATAAAGGCCAAAGTTGACAATTTCACTCGGAAATATCGGTAAGTTTGATGCAATAATAAAATCAATTATAATCAATAATTTATTTCAGAATTGAGAAGCAAAATGCATCAGAAGAATCACCATCAATTTGGCCGCATTACACTCGGGTACACCGCATCCTACGCGAGTATAAGCCATGCAACTTGAATAAGACATTGGCAAGCGCAGGTAAATATTAACAGTATATTATCTACGATGAATATAGTATAACCATCAATATTGATTGCTAGATCATGAATTACATGAATCCAAAGAGAAGTTACCAGACGCCAGTGCCACTTCCAATTCACATGTTTCACTGGTGGAGCCACCAGAGTTCCCTTCCGGAAAAGAGGAAGACGTATATGAGGACGAGCGTCAGTTCAGACGACGAATTCTCCGATTGCTAGAAAAGCAGAATTCAAACATGCAGCAATTAGTGACATCCATAAAGAGAATGGAAGAAACCATGCGTAGTCTTATTCCAGGACTTCAAAATGAGAATTAATAAAAACAAAATATTACAATATTAATATGAAAAGTTTTTTGAAAATTAATAAATGTGAATTGAAGTTTGTAACAAATTTTCAATTTTACCAAAATTTCATTGTACATTTTCCTTAAAATGTAGGGAAAAGTTTCTACGCATATCTTCTGCTGATGTATCGTTGGCCATTTCGGTTCGTCAACTTTCGATTATGCTGTTGTTTCTACATTTTATTAAATGCATATTATAATGTTTGTGCATTTGTCAAATGTGCAAATGCATTTTCAACCATTTGGGCGGGTTTCAAAATGGATTCGTTAAATATACTCTGTTCTTTCATTTGTTTCTGAGAGAAATGAAACGCTGAGTCTCCACATTCAGTAATACCACAATATATTTTTGCATTTTTCTTTTGACGCGGCTGATTGTGTATATGTGAGCTATGGCGTCATCCGGGACTGCCTACGTTAATTTATTGAAATCTATAACTAAAATTATTTGTATGAATTAGTGGAAAAGGGAATTTTTTGAAGTTTTTTTTTTATAATTAATAATCTATATATAAAAGAGGAGGTCATATTTGGTTTGTGGCTAATGTTTGAGAAAACGGGTAACATATTTTTTATTGCTTTAAATTGCATGTGATAGAGGGAATTGAGGGGAGTGCCTTTTTTTTGTTTGATGTATGTGTGTCATGTGTGCGTCTGCATGTTTTGTCAATTTCTGTAGTGTCTATAGTGCTTCTCAAACTGTCAGCCCACGGTTTTTGATTCTGCTTCAAATGCAACTTTTACATTTTTAGAAGCATAAGTTGAACCTGAAATGCTAGTTAACTGTCGACTGCTGTAGTGCTTCTGAAACTGTTGGCTATCAAAAGCGTGAAATACTCGTATGTACCACTAATGTATATACAATATGTACTATAAATTGCATGTGGTGGGGGGAGTTGAGGGGAAGGTTTTTATCTATGTCTGATGTGCGGATAGAAGAAGGGAACAAAAATATCTGGAATGGCCAAAGTTTTGCAACAATGCAGAATTATTCTATGGGATGTGTGCATTATGACCCACAAGAAGTCGTTGGAAGCAGATAGATAGAACAATGCAAGACTTACGAGAAAATCAAGCATTGTTTGGTGGTGGTTTGGTATTGTTAGTTGGTGACTTCAGACAGATATTGACAGTAATTTCTCGATCTACTACTTCTGATGCAATAAATGTCTGTTTGAAATGTTCGTATTTGCAACAATATTTGCAACAATATTGAGACTTTCTACGAATGTTCATGTTCAACTGCAAAATGATCCTTCGGCAGATCAGTTTTCCAATCAGTCTTATAGGAAATGGACAAATGCTGATATTGGGTTCATAACGTTACCAAACGATTTTTGGCACTTCACCGAATCCAATGAAGAAATAATTGAATCCAATCGAATTTTTTATTATTATATTTATTAAAAATAAGATTATAATTACAAATTATAACGTAGCATTTAATAAGAGGAATAGCGACAGAGGCTTTCAGCTACGGGGAAAGAAGGAAAGGAGGAAATTAGAAAAGTACAGGACTTGCCAACGAGCCAGCAAATTTTTGAATTCGCTAGATTTGCCTGGACTGCCACCACACAATTTGTAATTGAAAGTTGGACTACCAATTATAATGCTTCGTAATATTAATCAACCACAGCTTTGTAATGGTACCAATGAGGCAAATATTTTAAAAAGAAAATTCAAAAGTCTAGATATTTTAGATTCACGTACATTGTACTAATGATTCCAACTGATTTAACATTTCTATTCAAGCGTCTTAAATTTCCAGTTTGTCTTGCTTTTGGAATGACCAACAATAAAGCACAAGGCCAGTCTTTGGGAATGTGTGAAATTAATTTAGAATATCCTTCACGTTTATGAAAACCATCAGCATTGTTCATTTTTAAGAAAGATGAAAAAACTAAAAATGTTGTCCATCATAGAACATTACAATTGACCCCTAAGACAATTTTATATTATAGATATTTTTATAATTAAAAAAAAAACTTCAGTTTTTTTTTTATTAAATATTATTATTATTATTATTTTTTTTTGTATATTATGTAAATAATATGTTGTCCATATATCAAATGGAACAACATTATTTAGATGATGTAAGATCATTATCAGTTTTCTTATTGAAACTAAAAATTTGTACTAAAAAGTACAAAAATCGTTTTAAATCATTTTCCTTTTCCTTAAAATACTAAATAACTTCTACATAAAATTAAAATCTAAAAAGTTGTTTACACTCTTAATATTTATATACTAAATAGTATTTTTATTTATTTTTTTTTTTTTTTGTTTCAAATTTCTTTTTCCCTTTTTTTTTTTGTTTAAATTTCTTTTCTGGTATTTAACAAATTAATTATTTACAAGTCGCGGTCTTTTTATTTTTTGTTTTGTTATTATTATTTATTATAACAATCGATATCATCATCATCACCATATTTATCATCATAATTAACTTACTACAACATACATCTTTCCTTTAATGATAATTAGGTTGACATGAATGACACGCGCACATTTTGGAACAAATTAAAACAAAAAATATAAAAAAATTCTGTTCTAAAGAATTAAGTTATAATTTTCCATTTTCATTGTTGTGATGGTTTTTCAAGGTTTTTATTATTTTTTCTTTTGTTTTTAATTGTGTTTCCTCCTCCCTAACAACCATTTCAGTCTTAAAGTTTCAAATAACAAAAGAAATTATTTATTTTTTTGGAAATAAAAATAATTTCGCGTAGTGCAGGTTTTTTGTTTTTTATATAAAAATTAAAATAAATTTCTTTCACTTCAATCATCAACATGAAAAAAAAATTATCTTCTGTGTTCTTACAAATTAATTGTTTATATGGCAATATATACAAATAATATTCGATCTTTTCTTCTATTTTACCATTTCATTTCATTTTATATTTTTTGTTTTTATTACAAATTTTGATTTAATGGTCAGGAGGAGATTCACACACATTATCATCATCATTATCATCTTCATTATTATTACACAGTTTATACAATCACACGACAATTTCAAACTTAAAATAAACAATTTTTGATTATAAAAAAAAGTCAAACATCAAATAAAAATTAAAAATAAAAATATATAAAAAATATTCATCATCATTTCTTTCTAAAAGTCAATTTTCAATTCATTTAATTATGTTGTTTGATTTATAAAAAAAAAAAAAATAAAATAAAAAATAAAGTAAAATATTTCTATATAGTTTCTTTCATAGTTATAAGTAGTTTCTAGTTAGTTGATTGTACTACATAAAAATTCTTTATAATGACATCTCTCTACTATAAAGTCATATAAGGTCAAAGTTTCGAATGTCATTATTTTTCATGAAAATCAAGTTCATTTTTTTTCTTCTGGATAGTCTAGTCTCATCTGGTTGATTAGTTGGTTCATTCTGGATAGTTTAGTTTTTTAAATTCTTCTTAAAGATATTTTAACTGAACTGGAAACTCCTCTATTGAGTTCTAATATTATTTTAAGATTTCTTTAAGCTTATAAGTAAAAAAAAAAAAAATAGTTGCCTTCACTTGAGCTGGAGAGAAGTGCCGCCCATGTAAACTTTTTCTATTGATTTCATTTCTCAGTTTAGTTTAGATTTACCAATAAGGTGTATTGGATTCTTGATTCCACCTATTCTGTTGTTCATCAACATTGCTTAAGGCTTCGGAAAGTGTAGAACGTAGTTGATTTGATTGGCAAGAATTACGATTGTTGCCTTTTTCGTATGGTGATAAGGCATTGTAATAAAATGGAGAACGTTTACTGATAGTATAATTTTTACCCTATAAAAATAAAAAATTTCTTAATAAAAATTCAGAAAAATCCATGTTACAATACTATTACTTACATCATTATTATCCCAATATTCCTGTTCGTTGGCACGATAACAGATGCAGAATTCCAAACGTTTCGACGAAGGCGGTAATGTGATTTTGAATGAGAATGTGTCGAAGACAACATGCGCGCATGTTACGAGTCCATAGGCCTGAAATTTTTTAAAATTTCTTTAATTTATATTCTGAAAAGGACCAAATTTTCCAAAACTCACCCTTGCAAATGTGCAAAAAATATCCTGTTGACTCTTCCAGTCATCCCAAGTGACACGTACAACAACTTCCTTTTGGAAATCAATATTCTTGACTTTGACAGTGCCAACAACTATGGATTCCTCATCTTTGACAATGACATTTTCTAGTGAGACAAATTCTCGTTCGATTTTTTGTCTATATAAAAAATTATTCTATTATAGAATTTAATCAAAATTTCTGTATTTATAAAATGATTTACCTGAATGATAGATAATCTGAGGCAGGTTGCTTAAAGTCCACAGTCCATTGATCTGGTGGATGTGGACTAACAAGTCCTTGTGTGATTTGTTCCAAAAACTTCATGCTCCAATATGGCGGTACATTTGATGGTTCCGACATAACGCGTACCTCGGTGAGAGAAAGACCTTTGTCATCGGCAAAAATAAGCTTTTTACGTGTTCGACTGTAATGATAACAACAAACCCAAATTAAACAAATAAATTAATATTATTTTGATTATTAATTTATTGTATATTACTCTGATTGCATTGTAAGTACTAAGTATCTGTGCATTTTATTGTGTGTTGGCCTTGAAGGCAAATACATTGACTGATGATTAAGCTAACCTTGACTAAAATTTATTATAAATATGTACTAAGTATATATATTTTTTTAATTTTGTTTTCATTATTTAATTCAATAATAAAATCAATATACTCGTTTGTGTTTTGTTATTTCTTTAAAAGTATCTATTGCATGGGCTGCATCAATCTGCACCATTTTGTTATTACGTAGTGGTTAATTGTATTATCAGCTGTACTTGCTCAGAGGCGTTTTATTTAAATTTTGATCCCTTGACCTATAAGGTTTGCCAGTCCTTAAGTTAACTAAAGACATTTGAATGAAGAAAAAGTTCTGCATCTGTGATACATTATACAATAATTTACAAATGTTGTTAAGTCATGTAGATGAGTTATGGTTAGCTTAGGAAGGGCGGGAGCTTGTCATCTCGTAGCCGCAGTTTCAATTGGTCCTATTGTAACATTCCTCAAGCCTAAGTCTTGAAGTCTAGTCTACAAATTGCTACCTTCAATATACATGCATACATATGTTGCTAAACAAATTCCATTAAACTTTATGACTCGAAACGAATTGTTTAAACAAAGTCTTGCTTATTTGCTTGCTTTGCCACAAACGCATCGAATTAGGACATTATTTCCAACTGCATTGCAAAATGTCCATTATTTGTAGATCAAAATTGGTCTGTTTTGCAATGGGACGAAATACCATGCTTAGCTTAGCTTATATTTAACAGATACAACAACTCTGACTTACTATTATCTTTCATTTACTAATTGTTCAAATAAATTTGGAGTCAAATCTGGTTTCGATTTGCCGTCACTTTTTCTTTTCCAAAACCCAATTACAAACTATGTTATTCATTTGCTTGAAGCCTTCATAATGAATGTTTCCAATCAATGAAGTCTTGTCCCGAAGCAAATAGATATGTTGACTCATGAGACCTTTAGTTAATTACTTGAAATTATCCTATACCTATACCCCACAGTCCTAGGCTAAATACACCTATGGTTGTACTCCAATATATGTATGTACTATATTCTCTGTGCCCTCCCTCCTAAAAATTATGTCCGAATATATGCATGCGGATTCATTGCTTATCAATCTTCTTTACTGTGTAAGAACAATTCGCATTGCTTGGGGGAGTTCCACAGGTGCCATTATCTTTTCTTCAATTTATAATAATGTATTTGTTTACGTTGTATCTCTTCGGTTAGACATATGAGTGTTTTTTTTCTAATATTCAAACTGCACAAAAATATGCCATCAATTGGTCGTTGACTTTTTTATTATACAAAATATTGTATTCTATTATATTTTGTTTTTTTTTTTTTTTTTTTAAATTTTATTATGTTAAAGTTTATGATTTTGTTTTTCTTGTTTTGTCTTGTCTTTTTTGTTATTTAAGCTTAATTTAGAATCCTCGAATTTTTTACTATACTGAAAATAGATTAGAAAAATCACAATGCTTATGTGATTTTGAAGTGTAGGTACATTCTTAGTATATTTTTGTGTTTCTATGAATGTTTCTTCTTCTATTGACATTTAACTTGACGGATTCTTGCATCTGTTGGCAAGATAACATAAGATGGTCGATTATATTTTACATATACATATACTAAACAGTATATCAGATTAAAATCATTTCTTTTTATTTTATTTCCTTTTTTTTTTCTTTTTTTGATATTGGTTGTTAAGAGTGGCGTGTTGCTTGTCAAGTGTTGAAAGCCTTCCTCTACAATATACATAAGTATAAGTACATATGTATGTAGTGCAGGGCAACAATTTCTCTTAGGCTGTGGCAAATGAATAATAAAAAATAATAAAAAAAATATATTTCTTTCAGTAGCTGGATGTCAGTACTAAATTGCCTTCATTCAATGTCTGTTTCTCTCAAAAAAAACAAAAAAAAAAAAAAAATATACTCATTTAGTATAGCATATTTGGCTGGGGAAAATATACACCCACGTCAAAGATCTTTTGATGATATACTGGTACGTAAAAAAAAAAACAGAATTTTCATTCGCTTATATTTGTGCTATTTTTGAGAATTTCCTTTACTCATTTCTTATTTCCTTTTTCTTGATTTGCTGTAAGAATATTTATTTTGTTTTGACTTTCTTCTTATTTGGTTGGTGGCCACACCTTCGGGAATCGCTTGAGATGCCTCTGTCAGTCACTACACTGAGCAGAAATATTTGATTATTTTATTAAATTAATTAACCATGATGATGATGCATGGATTTTAATGAAACCTTTTAGAAAACCCAAGACATGTTTCTTTGTTAATTTGAAGAGAATTTAATCTTTATTTTTATCAAACAAGTTCAACAAGAAAATATTTGAGCTACTTACTACTCAACTCATGGGCTCTCTTATCTCAGATGAAATTATGAGATAAAAAACATTTTATAACATGCAGTTTTTTATTTTGTTGATTTTATCAATTTTGGTTTAATTTTATTTGAAAAGACTTGAAATTTTAATGAACCAGAGAAGATAAAAAAATTGATTTAAAAAATATGTAAATATGTATCTACTATATACCATGCATATTTGCAGTTATGTGTACTTTAAAAACAAAACTTGTTGATGGTTTTGCGTTAATTGTGTTGGCTTTCTGACGCCCAAACAAGTCTAAGAGCAAGAAGTGCTTTGTGGTAGTTGGTTTTTTACTTTAAATGACAAACAAATATTATTTTCTATATGAAGAATACGCAAAGTGTTTGATGTTTGTCCCATAAAAGTATGTAAACACACGTGTGTTTTTACAGATACATTTCATTATTAGTTTATGATTGTATAATTATTGGCTATGAGACTCACTAAATCTCTCTCTCTCTCTCTTTTTCTCTGTTAATGACTTGGCTTGAACTAAATATAGTATCATATGTATAATAAATAGTACAATCCAATCAATCGGTAGATAATAGATAGATATTTGTAGAGTATATATAGATCGCGCGATTTTATTCCTAGCCTATAGACAGACGATGGCAACGAAACAAAACAAACGATCACGCTACGAACGCATGTTGCACATTTTCCACGCAACAGGTTCCTACCTCCGGCACTCTTCTTAATGGCTCTTTGACGACTTGGTCATGTTCAGAGAGGAGGCAGGCAGACAGCCAAGCAGTCAGGCTGCCTAGCTGGCTTTGTTTGGCATGGTACCGGCATTTGCAAGTTTACTGATATCAGCCACCACCAAAGCAGCCAGCAACAGCAACAGAAGCAGCAAAAAGCATGTTCGGTTCGGTTCGATATTAAGTCGAATCGACTATGGGATCGTATCGGTGTCTGTTGTGGTTTACATGCAATACAATTGTGTGCGTGTGTTTGCCATATCTATGTGTATTTATATACTATTTATAGGTTCATTTCGGCATAAATAGTGCTGCGACAAGTTTCGTTTTCTTTATTAACTTATCATTATGTATTTTGTTAATATGTAATGTTTACTTTTATTTTTGACTTGCAAACATACTATGAATTTAATTGTTGATTTTTCTTTAAATTATTATACTGATATGATGATATACAAAGGTACTCTGTTTTGGGAGTCTTGAACGAAACAAAACAAAAAGCAATTGAAATAAAAAACAATGCAATGCAATGAAATGTGTTTTGTTGTCAACTTGGCCTTTTTATGAGGATTTTATTAATGATTTCAAAAACACGTATACACTTTTGATCAGTTACACATTTTACTACAGTGTAGATACATTTTAAAGGTATTGTCAATGTAAATGTTTGCTCGATCGCTTTTAGGAAGCATTTTAAAGGCGTTAATTTTTCAAAACAGGTTTCAGTTTTTATATGAATTTTATTTGGCCTTTTTCTTTTTCTTTTGATTTTGTTAATATGACTTTTATGTAAATAAAAGTAAAAATGTATTTTACCATATTTAACAATATACTTGTATATATTGCATTGTACAATTTTGAAACTCGATTTTCATGGGTATAAAATATAATATATTAATAAAAAAATAAAGATAAAGATTTTGAGTACAGGTAAGTAAATTAAATTATAACATTTTGCATATCAATGGAAACTTGCTTGACTCTGAAACCATTTCATTTGGAGTTCTTAACAAAGTTTATTCAGAATTCTCATCCTCATTTCTATCAATGTAAGAATTGTTAATAACCATATAATAACCTTTGACAATATTATTCTTTTTTACAAATCAAGGTGGTCCATCAAAAAAAAAAGAAATAGTTTCTAGTTTTTCCAAATTCCTCTAGCGGGCATTTTAAATCAAAAAGAACTCATACTACATTTGTTTACCTTCTAAAAGAACATCAATTTTTTTTCCAACTATAAACTAAAATTTATAACTTATTGTAAGCCTCCAAATAGATATAAAATCATATAAATGTATTATATATACAAACATTTGATTACTAAAAAGTTTTTATCTTCATCATCATCATCAGAATTCTCATTTGAACGCACAAACTATGAGATGATGATGATGATCACAAAACACAACGAGCATAGATGATTTCCTCACGATCTTTTCACGTGAATGCCGCATGTAAAAAAAAATTGAGGTTTTATTTATATGTTTATTCTATAATATATGTATTTTTGTAGTATGTTACACTAGGAAAAACGACGATTGAAGCCAAAAATACAAATTAATTGTGTAGAATAGAACAGAGCAGAAGCAAAAAAGTGAGAAATGTCAACGTTGTCATTTGTAGACGAGTACAAACATTTATAGTCTAGTTAGCCTTGGTGATGGCGCTTGAATTTATTCTTAAAACGTAAAAAATTGTGTACACATACAAAACTTTTGATCAAAAAATTAAGACCTTGTTATATTTTAAATGTTTTTCTTTTTTTCTATTATTATTAAATACTTTTTCTGTTCTAAAAACCCCAAATTCAATTGATATTTAAAGGAAATGATTCGAGAAATTCAGACTATCAAAATTTTCTATATAATTAGACAATATTAACTTCGATTCACAATGTAGCTGATGAACTTGTTTATTGATTAGAGAATTTAAATTTTTTTTTTAAGTGAAACTTCTTTAACGAAGGGGAGTAAATCCAAAAAATATGAAAATGAAATGTGACGCAAATCAAAATTAGACGATGTTATTATAATATTGGAGCTATTTAGGTAAAAATAATATGGAAGTGAAACTTCTAAATTATGACCATCGACTTCATACAGAATATTGTAGTGTTATATTGTTTCAATACAAAAGAGTTATTTTATTTTTCGGTCATTCGGCCTCTTGTACTTCGTACATTCTTTCGTAAAGTAAACACAATCAGTAAAGCATTTTTATCACTCATGCATAAGCTGCAGAAGATCCCGCACAAAATAATACGCATTGTTTTGTGCGTCTCCCAATTACGTCTCTGATGAACCATCGCATTTTGAATTTCGTCACATTTCATTTTCTAACTTTGGATTTACCTCCCTTCGCTAAAGAAGTTTCACTTCCATATTGTGCTTATGAGAGTGAGGCACACTATTTAATTTTTTTTAGGCAGTTGGTATGGTAATTACAATAATTTTTTGGACAGATTGTTTCAATTTCATCAAAACTGTCTTTGCGTAAGAAACTCCTGCTTTACAAGATAATTACTTTGCTTCGCATTCTTACATTGAGATACTCCAGAGATTTCAATCAATGTTTCTCTGCAGACTACTGAATGCACCATGGTATATGAAATATGCTATCATTCATAGGGATCTTCTTGTTCCATGGATTTCCTGAAGGATACGTAATCTCCCACCATTCACTGTGTTGTTCTTTTGTATTACTTGTATAGGTAGGTTTTTTTCTAACTAATCGTAAATACAAAGCTCTCACTTGAACATTGTAAGAAGGCTTTAATTTAGAATTAAAAAAATTAAAATTCAAAAACTACTTCTCCTAATAAACAGGGAACTTTGCTTTCCTGACAAATGATTTGTGTACAACAATTTGCAATTTCTGAACTTATTTTTTTGCTGTGTATAAACCATTGAATGACCTGTACTTATGTACTATGTTATCGCTCGTACAAGGCACACGACCGTAATTTAATACTCCAGATTGTTTATTCATAATGGAAACGTTTTAATTTTTTTTTTTTGTTTTAATATAAATAATCCCGAGTTTTTCCAAAGTAATGTTTATTATAAGAAAGTATATTAACGTTGATTAAAACAAAATCAGACACAGAATGGCACAATGGACAGACACACAATTACCAGACAGACAAATGAGCGAGCATACGCTATGTTTCCCAGGCTTATCGAAAACTTGTCTAGACATTATCTAACCAAAAATAGTGTGTTTCATCCTCTTTCTTTGTTTATATACTAAGTAAAATATATAGAATGATTTTTACCCAATATTTATTTTTAGTTCTAAAATGTCAAATGGGGAAAAAACTGGCTCGTTCGGCATTCAATTGAATTTTACAAAGTGAAATAAGAAAGAAAAATAAATTACAATAATAAAAATATTTTTTAGGTTTTAAACAAAACTTTCATTATTATAATGTTGTAAATATAAAAAAGCAGCAAAAAAAGAAAAAAAAACCTTTTAAAAAATTATAGATTTATTATAGATTTACTTAAAGACGCAAAAGTTTGACTGGCGCCAATATTTTAAATAATATAAATAAAGACTTCATTATACAATATTATTAATGATTTCTTAAAAATATTTCCTGACGACATTTTTCATAAATAATCAATTTGTCTTATAGAAATGCTGACTTAATATTGTTCCCAAGTTCCTTTCCTCTATCGTAAGGAATATTTTCTCTTAATAGAAATGGTATTAAGTCAATTGATTTCGGTACTCGTGTGAATGTAATAAACATGATAATAACCTTCATCAAATGATGAAAATTTAAACTTATTTTATTAGATTTTGAAACGTCGCCAAATCAAACATTTACATATTTATTCATTCATTCATTTATTGTATATACTCGTACTATACCTATGTACTATTCATCATCAAAGTAAAATCTGTTTATGCAATTCGATTTTTTAGTTCATTTTGTGGTAATTATTGCAATCATCACTCAAAGTATTGCTCATGCAATCGACTTGATTACCCCTGTCGTACCCTGAATTGCCTCACGTTAATGTGATTGAACTAATATGCATATTGTGGTGTTAAACTTAATTTGATATTAGATTTCAGTGAAAACATTCATAAGATTACGCAAATACTTTAACACAATATGTAGTACACAGTGGTAGTGTATGAGTCTATTAACCAATCCTCCCACCACCCACCTACTCCCAACATCTTATTGTATTAATATTGTATTTTACATAATTTAGATTTGAGTCATTCGCTTACCTTTGCTCAATATTGTGTACTGAATCTGCAGACGAATCACTATCACATGATGATGCTGTTGAAGTGATTTTGAAAGAGTTGTTGCTATTGCTGTTGTTGTTGTTGTTATTGTTGTTGTGAATGCAGGATTTTCGACTGAGACAGGATTTGGGTTGTGCATTAAGCAATGGGGCTGAAAGCATGCGCTCTAAGTAGCTACGTCCACTGCGACTGCCACCATTTATATGTTGCTGATGTTGCTGATGTTGTTGTTGTTGGAACTGCTTGAATTGCATTTGTTGCTGTTGCTGTTGCTGCTGTAGACCTGCCACTGCTGCCGCATTTGTTGCATTATTGACCATGGCTTTTGAGGCGAGTGTTATCACTTGTGGTCGACAATATCGTGCAGTTCTATTAGGTTCGTCATTATAACTGCAAGTGGTTGTAAACAAACAAAAGCAAAAGCAAATTAATTAAAAGCCAATTTGTTCACATTTCATTTCAATTCAATTCAATTCAATTCACAACAAAATGTGATTGTGCCGATTGTGAAATGTTTAAATTTTATGTAACATGGGAACAACCAACCGACGACCTCTTATTTAAAAAAAAATTGTCTCTTAAATTCTTAATTCAGTTCATAAAATTATATATTTTCTTTTTATTTTATTTTTTTTTTTTTTGCGCATTTGGCACAAATCTATTCTGTTCTATTCGTTTTTTTTTTTTTTGTATCAAAGAATCTAACTTAATTTTACTTGTCTATACTGTGTACATAAATAAAATATTTTTTCTATATGTTTTGGATGTTTTTACCAAGATATTTTATTAAATTTTTGACTTTTAGTTAAATTCTCTTTAATTCTTCAAAATGTTAGGCAAACTTTCATTCATAAAGTGTTGAAATTTCTTACAGAAAGCATTGAAGAACCTCAAATGCACAATAGATAGGTTGAGTGATTTATCCTTCTGTGCCCATCCTATAAACCACCTTGATGATCATTTCATTCCCTATTCAGTAGAGACCAAAACACGCATTCAAAAAATGTTTATCATGTATCTCTAGACATCTAGCCTTTTTACCTTAGTAGGACAAGAAGTTTTGATCTAACCTAGTACAATTCTCTACATGATCTAATTTTAAAGAATTTTTTTTTAAGTAAAGTAAGGAATCCATTTTCTATTACAAAGAGATTTCAATGGAGACACTTCATTGGTAAGTTTGTCATTGTAAATTGTTCAATCAAGAACTCAGTGGCCGGATTTCATTTATTACCATATAAATGTAAACAAATTTAAAACCTTAATATAAAAACAACACTCAAGACCATATATCAGTAGGTTAACTTTATTTTTATTTTGTATTTCTTAAGTGTTTTATCAACCAACGCCTCTTGATAAGAACTGAATGCATTTTGTTTGTTCTTTTTTTTTTTTTTTTTTTTTGTTTTTTATATAAAAAGTCTACTGATTACATACTTAAGAAGTAATTAAGTTAAGTCTCCTTGTCCACATTTAATAAAAGTGCCTACTATGAATGAAGATTAAATATTTTCTATTGTCTTTAGTAAATATTTTTTTTTCTTTTTAAATAAAAGTGAAATTTCTGATAAGACACAACAAGTTCATTTTCTTTTGTTTAAAGATTGTTTTCATTGTAGATACTAGTATATGATGATGATCATTAAGATGATGATGATGATGATGCATTTAAATACCAGATATGAATATAGTTTATCGACTCATAGACTTCATATACTCATAGAATTCATAAAAGTTTGTTTTGTTATTATTCAATATTATTATGAAAGTGTTCTGTTTTTGAACATTGTGATTCATTATTTTTAAATTATCTTCTTGTTCAGACTGATTTTGTTTAGAATTTTGACAAAAGTTTCACATCAATTTTTATTATTATTTTCAAGAAATATATCAATGTATGTACGTCATAACAAAAAAAAAAAAAAAAAAAATAAATGGTTTTCATAGAATAAAATATATAAAATTTTATAAACCAAACAAAAGTAATTTTCTAAAACAAATTTCCTTAAACCAACTAAAATCTATTTCACTACATGGGTTAATGTCATTTGTCATTTTGTATGTATGTTCTTTTTAAAATTTAAATTCTTATTTCATTTCTATAATATTATTGTATAAACATTTGCGTCAATTTTTCGTCAAAAAGGAAAAGTTTGGTGGTTGGAACCCATCAAATGTTTTATGTTTTAGTTTTTGTTAATTATTTAAAGACTATTAACCCTGAACATTTTTTGAAGCACGCGCGAAAATCTTGAATATTCAATGCCTCTTCAATATTTATTTGTCATACATTTCATATTTCAATTTAAGCATCTTTGCTTCTCTATTGCATTTGTATATGAATTTGACTTTGCTTATGAATAAATGGATGCTGTTTTACTTTGCTTTGCTTAGCCTTGATCTTGAATGTTTGTTTATTAAATGATAGAAATACACTCAGTCCGGGAATTCGTCATTTAAAGATTTGACTGAGTCGATTGATTCATTGATTATTGATATAGAGACAATTATGTAAGATGGATGACATTGTTCTTTATTCTGTTTGAACGTGATCTATCAGACAGATTCCATATATCTCAAATTTGAATATTGACTATTGGATCTGTCCTAGATTTTTATTTTCCAAAGAAATGCATATCCGGTGTGGTAAGAATATATTCTACATTATTTAGTATAAAAATATTATATAATAAACATTTAATTACAATAAATAAATCAAGAGTAGAACCCCTAAAGGAATCAAGTATCTATTCATATTAATAAGGATAGAACAGTAAAGAAATGCACCGGTTATTCCTAAATTAAAAACCTTTGCTTTGATTGAATGATTGTTATTGTATAAGCAAAAATCATAGCTCTAAATTATGTTGATAAGTTTGAAATTGATCTGTTAGATCTTACTTTGTATTGAATATTTTACAAAGAATTTGTCTAAACTTTTATATTGTCAAAGGAAACCCATAAGGAATGTCCTTTAAAGCGTATTTATTAAAACTTTCTATTCTCTATTAGAAGAATAAAGTATGTACTTTTGATAATATCTAGGATAGAACAGTCATTTAAAGGCTCTGGATTGAATGATTGATTCATATATAATAATATATTGTAATGTTTAAATAAGATCTAAGATCTTCAGTTGACTATTGAGGAAATTAATATCTCTAAAGTTTTATATTGTCGAAGGCAGAATAGTAGAAATTACAAAATTCAATTCCTCAATTAGGAGAATCAAGTACTGGATGATGATATTTAGGATTGAACATTAATAATTAGTAACATATGTACGAAATTAGATTAGTTGACATAATAATAAGTATTAATTAATTAATAATAAGGATTCAATAAATTAAAACAACACAAAAAAAAAAAAAGAAACATCTTTAAGGAAATTCTTAAAAGAACAAAAAACTTACTTCAATGTTTGACGATGACTGGCGTTCATATAGTCCGGAAGGTAACTAACTGGTGGACTGTGACTGAATATGGGTGGACTGTGTGAAATCATTTTTATATATTTCTTTTTGCTTTTGTTATTATTGTTGTAGTTGTAGTTGATGTACTTGGCTTACTCAGCTTTAATTATTTTGTTGTATTTTGTTTAAAACAAGGAACTTATTTGTTTGATATTTTTTTTTATAAGTATTAATATTATTTTTTTCTATATGAAAAACAAAAAACACTGTAATTAAGAAAGAGAAAGAAAAATAGATTTTATTTTGATGAAGAGATAATATTGGAAAGAAAGCAAAGAAAATTCTATGAAAAAAAAAAAGAAAAACAAAACAAATAATTTATAAAAAATACCTAAAAAAAATAAAAAGCGGACCTAATAAATAAGAATTTTAATTCTTTTCCCATGAATTTATTTAAGAAAATTATGAAATTATTTTTAAGGTGAAGCGAATTTTTGTTTTACCAATTTGTTTGTCAATATTTTTGTTTTTGAATTAAATAATAAATAAACTGTAAAAATATTTAAATTGCAATTTTTGCATTTGATTGATTTGAGCCACTAAAATTTTGCAGTTTGTTTTCTTTTCTACTATATTCTAATATTTCTTAATCTTTGTAATTTTTAGCTTTACAAAATTTATATTTGTTTATAACTGATAAACTAACCGTTAACTGTTGTTTATTGTTGTTATTGTTCCTACTGCTGTTTGTTGTAATTGTAATTAGCTGTAGACGTTGTTGTATGTCGATGATAAGAACCAAAAATCGAATTCAATTAGGAACATAGGAAGAAAAGTATGACAAGTATGACGAGGTCAAAGACAGCGAAGAAGACACGCGACTATTTAGTAATGTTGGTCGTGGTGATTGCAGCCTTTGTGAAGATTGATGGATCTCTCTCTTATGATTTCAATATGGATAGATGATGATAATCAATCCAATGTTTATTGCAAACAAACTGTTTGCTCGCCGATGAATAATTGGCCGATGCCGGTGCTACTGACTGCCGTGCCGGGTCTGTTTGGTTAGAGTTAATAAAGTTTCCCCTCCGATGTGTTCAATATTGTTGTTTTTATTTCGTTGTTGTTATTGTTGCTTTTTAACACTTTTCGGTTTTCTAATAAACTTTGGACACTTTTTTAATTGCGTGATTTTTTTTATTTATCAACAAATAGGCGAAGTTAATTTGTTGGTCTCTTTTCTTTTTTTTTTTTTTGTTTTTTGTACACACGCGCGTTTGTGTTGCCAAATAAATATTTTTATTTTTTATTTATTTGTATTTTTCAGAATTTTTATCAAGAAATTTCTTTTTTTTCTATTTGTATTTTCTTTATTTGTAAAGCACACAAAAATAAAAATATACAAATTTAGTAAAGAACACTCGGGATGATGATGATGAACAACGAAATTAAATAGAACACGACCAGCTGCTTATTTATAAGGTTAGCTGCTGGATAATTTATTGCGAATTTATAATTTTGTCGTTTCTAAATTTTATTTAAATTTATTTAAAAATGAATGCATTTATTTTGAAATATTTTTAAAAAATTTATTAGATGAAAGAATAAATTTCTTGTTATAATTTATTCCACGACCGCTTCTCACACGCGTATGTTCGCTCGCTTCGGCATTAAACAGGCGAATGATCTTGCCATGCAAGCAAACTTGCCATTAAAACTCAACAGTTGAGGAGCTCATTTCGTATCTATGTTTATGGGTATTTCTCACTGAATCGTTGACTTTCTAGACATAACACACACGAATACGATGACATGTCATACGAACAGCGACTGCGCTAAGAGAATGAGAGAGTTGTTAAGTGAGAAGAGAATTATTATGTCCCCGATATCTCTGATCTGAAAAGAACTGAACAATTTGTGCAAGTAAGAATTCTATATGAGTGAGTTGACTGAGCGATTCAACAACGTTGCATTTCTTGAGTTATTATTATCTCAGTTATGTATATACGAGTTACATATTGTATTTTCCCGAGCCCTTTACTTTCATCTCTTACACCCTATATATTTACCATATGTATGTAATATTATTATTAATCAAATTGATACGTAAATTTCACACTAAATATCATCATCATTTCGATGCAGAGTTGAGAAAGAGCCCGCAATGAGAGTCTCTTGTCAGGCTGGACAGTCATGATTGTTGATTGGCGCGTGTGCGATCTGATTTTAATTTAATATTTATTAATAATAATTTTATTTTATTAATATTTGGGTTACAAAAAATACAGACGATTTTATTACCATGTTGACCTACCTTTTCCACTACTTTCTAGTGTCGTTCATTAGGGATTTTTATTATAAATTGCTTATCATAATCAAGTGCGACATTGAAATTGTAAACTGGTAATTTCAGAAAATTTATGCACAATAAATGATGAGTTGTTTGCACTTAAGTGTTATTACATAGTGAGGTTTTAACCAAGAAATAAATATAAAAAAATTGATAAAGAGTCAAAATCATTTCTTTTTCTTAACCATAAAATAAAGTGATTATTTATTATTCCGAGCATTTGAACATACATACGATAATTGCAATAAATAATCTGCTATCAATATTATATGAAATAATATGCATTCGCAGAAAAACACTTGCAATATAAAAATCAATCAAAAGATTTCTGCTTTTGACGACACTTTCAGATATTGAATATGATAAAAGCAACAATATGAAACAACTGAAAAAATATGTTTCGAAGATCCATGGCAACTCATTTGTTGGGAGTGCATAGCACAATCGAAGTGCATTTTCATAATGTAAAAAAAAAGTTAAATGTTAAATTTTCAAATGACCAGCAACTTTCATAATTAACAGAAACAGAAATTATAACATACTTTACATATTAAACATGTAGCATGCTAAATAATTGTAAATATATGCTAATTATCTTGCCAGCTCTATATATCTTCTATACATGTTATAAAACAAAGTTCCCTCGCCCCCTGTATGAACGTAATACACTTAAAATCTACCGAACGGATTTTCATACGGTTTTCACCAATGGACGAAAAGATTCATGAGAAAAGTTTAGGTGAATAATTCAATAAGATTTTGTGTAAATTAACTAAAATAAGATTATGATGATTTTGGTCGCATTATCACTACTCGATGGCAGCCATACATCGCTTTTAGCACTCAAGTTCCCGTTGAATTTAATCCAAGACCTGAAAACTATATGCAAACAACATCTGCAAAAATTCTGGTATGGCCACAGTCCTGCAAAATTATAATTTGGGATGTAAGAGGACTTGGCAACGTGCGTTGTGTGTCGTTAGTTTCTTAAAAACATTATTATTCATTAATATATCTATGCTACGTTTTGTCTTTCTCTTCGATGTCACTTATAAATTTATAAGTATACAAAAATTGACTTGAAAATGAAATATTTATGATTCATCATGTAGAGTCCCCAAGAACAGTTTCTAAAAGGGATTGGAAGTGTGAAAAATTTCCGATTTAGTTATCTAGGTGCCGCTGCTGCCACTCCTTTTAAAAAGAGTATGAAGGTGAAGGCCTTTAATGGCTTGGCTACAGCAACCTTATCAACCAATAGAGTAAATACTTAGTTGATGCTTCAATTAAAAGTTTGAAGGAACGCAGCAGCTCATCTTTGCTGGTTTACAAGAAGTATATTAAGAAAAACAAGGGGACAAAAGGAGAAGTTATCACAACCAAAACTATATTCTATTTTCGATCATATAAAGTTATAAATGCCATATGGATTCAAAGTGAATGTTTGCATTTTTCTTTCTTAATTAACCTCAACATTTAAAATGTTTCGAAAATAAAAACTACCATTCCTTTATTGAGTTACTTACTGCATTCCATGTCAAACATTCATTCATTCATTTATAAAAGATTAAAAAACAAGAGCAAGAAAACTGAAAAACATTTTCTTTTGTCTCCAATTGAAGAAATGAGAAATGAATGTCACCTATGGCAAGTCAACAGACGTGACAATTGTTTAATTTTAAACAATTTACCTGCATTGCCTCGTCAAACAATTCAAAACAACATTTTTCATTTTTAATGAAGACAATCAAGAGTCTTTGCCACGATTTATACTACATATTTTCTTTCTATATGTTTTTGGTTTTTGTTGCCCTGCGAGGCGACAAAAAGAAAGAGTGTTGAAAATTGATTTTTGTCTATTTATCTACTGTCTGTCGCCCTATCTGCTGTCTGTGTAACTATGTGTATGTGTATGTGTATGTGTCTATCTATGTGTGTATTTCTCCGGGTACATGCTGTTATTGTTGTTGATCTTATTGATATGATTATTCGAGATACTTGCAACTGCAACTTATTTCTCAAACAAACCCACATACTTTTTCCTCCATTGAGCGAGTTTCAATGTGGCTATATCTTGATTGCTAGCCAGCCATGTGTTCGCTCTTCTTTGGTGTGTGGTGTTTTGTACCCACATCTTACATGATCAACAAACTGGTATGGTTTCCGTTTTATAATAAAGTCAAAAAAAAAAAAAGTCTTCGTCTCCATCAGTTAAAATGCTCGTGTTTCTTTGGGAGAAAAAGAAAGCAGAAAGTATTTATGGTTCAAGAAAGAGACATAGGCGTATGAACTTACTAAGTAATATACATATGTATGTACCTATATGAAATAGATACTTTTATTAAAATTTAAATATCTCAAACATTTTAATACCAAAAATGGGATAAGGGTGTGTTTTTAGATAATTTAAAGGAATTTTTAAAAATAATAAATATTATCAATTGACTAAACCCTCACAACGCTCATGATGATTTATTTATTCACATGCTTGTGGTGTTTAAATTTTTATCTTCATATCTTCATTTTATTACTTTTTAATGTTTTCATTTCTTTGTTATCGGTTTTCATGCATTTCAGCAATGACGAACATTTTTACTTTAAACACTATTTACTTAGATATGCTTACTTGTTCATAGATCACGTATGTAGATGCTTTCTTTTCTTGACATTACGTTAACATTGATTGCATTTAAGTATTTTTTTTTTTTTTTTTGAAGTATTGAATCTATTTTTGGTGTACAAGTGAGTAACTCGTGCATGTGAAGCAGATCTTAGAGTATACTTCAGTAGTAATTTCAAATAGTCTCAAGGACTTACATAGGTACATTGCACAATAGCAAAACCACCATAGACTCTTGTGTCTAGAGTCCATTAGTTGAAGAGCTTTCACTTTACTAAAGTAAATGATTGTGAGATACATACAATAAACATCAGATACTATGTGTATCCAGATCATTTGTAATAGTTAAGTTCAAGGACGGTCTAGTTGATGTAGAACCTTTTATCGATCGTAAAATTCTGAGAATTTTATATATTTCTGATTTCAGTTAAAGAAGATTGAGTTGAGTTAGTATCTAATGCATTCTCAATCCGAATACGCAAAAGATTTTTCGCAATAAATCATCACACTCCAAACTTATCAACTTAAAGTTCACAATCAAAAGCTCAATCATAATGCAAGAAACACTTGTTTCTCTATATAGTAAACCTAACTTTATTGTACTCATATTGTATTATATTGTTTCTGTGTCTGGCTTAGCTTTGATGGTATAGTGTCTGCGTCTGGTTTTTTGTGCTCGATTTTTGCATAAACGCTTTGTGCACGCGCTACACAAGTGTCATTAAGCGAATGAAGTGAACAATGACCATGCTGGCAGTCAGTTACTTACTAACTCCCTTTCCCTCCTTTCTCCCAATGTACCACAAACTGACCATGAACAGACTGTGATTGCTTCTGCTTTTGCTGTTTCAGCTTCAGCTTCAGCTCCACTCCTAAGTCTTCTCAGTGCCATGTAGTCGTACTATTGTATGCTACTATTCAGACCTCCATCCAGTCTTGCCTGGTTGTTTAATGTTTGCTTTAGTTTTTGAGCATCATCTCATTGCATCTCATCGTCTTGTGTGTGCAAACTTTACCAACTCACCCATCTAGCCAGTGAGTATGCACTTATCACTGACGCAGGCCCAGTCATTGAGTGAGTGACTTCCCCACATTCACCGAAGCCGGTTTGCTTGCAATGGACAGACACAATTCACATCTCGAAAGCTGAGATTTTCCATGTCTTTTCTCTTTTTTCTGTGATGCCGCTTGTGTTATTTTTTTGCCGGTCTCTGAAGTTAAGTACAATGAGGCTCGTATCTTTACGCGGATTCATATCTATCTATACTCGACTCATACATATTAACTCATTTCTACGTGTACAAGTATTGTGAGAGCGACCGTCTGATGTAAAAGTAGTTTTAGCAACTTGATTATTTTGAGTAATCTTTGTCTGTTGTTTTTGTTATTGTTTTCATTGACATTACTATAAATGCAGAGGTTAGTTGATCGTGTAGATCACTTAATGCAGTGCAAATATTGTACATTGTATGAATAAGTAGTGAATCTGTAGCGCCCTTTATTGTCGACTCAATTGAAGGTTGCTCTTGGCTTTGAGATGCGATGCTGCTGCTTCATAAAGATTTATGCATTTAATGCTGAATAAGTGCAAGTTTTGTATTTTCAATGGGTAAAAGTAAATTTTGTGCATATATTTTCTTAATTGTCTATTTTCAGTTTGATTTTCTTTAAACGAAAAAGCAAAAAAGAAAGAAAAAAAAAAAATAAATAAATAAAATTGGGCACGATGAAGACCGTGAAGTCGACAACGGCGGATGTCGTTCGCAATTAGGCGTTGCATACATAGTTTATGAAAGTCGTCGAGTGGGTACGGGTACTCTACTCTACTCTACTCTGCTTTGTATATGAATGGGAAAAAAGAGTAGTCCATTTTGGATATAATTGTAATTATAGACTGCACGTACATGACAAAGATGAAAGGTGTTTTATTTTTTCTGCTTAACGGAAGTGAGTGGGATTGGGTCGATCTCTGCAATGCACTCACTGGTGGTCGGTCGATTAAATGGAGACTATGTGAGAAATTTCCCGTTTATTAAAGTAGTAAAATGATTCTGTTCAAAGATGAGCAATTCCTTTTAATCGATGTAACAAAGATAAAAATTTAAGTCACAATCTTGTATTTCTTATTTAGTTTTAGAAGACATTGAAATGTCTCAGACCAGAAATACTCAATAAAGGAAAGATTGGCAAGTATACTTTGACAATTATTGATCTTTTGAATTTCTTGAATTGCTTTAGTTAGGATCTCCTTGCAATGAAATTATTCTTAGGAGTCTCAGAATTGAGTGGGACTAGCATTTATTTTATCAATACTACACTAATGCATAGCAGTGTAAAAGCATATGCTCTGGAGCTTGGGGCTTTCTTGGCATAATCACAATATCTGCAAGTACTTGTTGGGGATAGTCCCAATTTTCTAAGAAGGGGTCTTAGCAAAAAGTCAGACGTTTAGTTTGCAATCAGTTTTCTCAGACTCGTTTTGGGTTGGTTTCTTTAAAGTTTTCTTATTAAAAAAATTTAACCCCCAGAAATCACCATATTGTCTGTAATCGGTTGATTGGTTGACTTAATCTATTAGCTATTGGATGATTCATATTTAATAGAATAAGGCTTTTCTTCTTTACATGTGCGACTCTCTTAACATATCAAGGCCATTATCAATAAATAAATCCCAGTCTCATAAGCAAAGATTTACTTAATGGCCTTTGATTGACATTTATACTTAGTAAATTATTATCTCTACCGAACCCTATTTCTGGCAATGCATATATTGACCCTGATAAATTTACAATATAATATTCTTTTCATGACAGACATCGGTTAATTTTCAAACAAACAGAATATTTCTACTCTTTTTTAGTTTAGATTGAATGTGTACTGCTTAAAATAAACAGCTTGTAGGCCATCTAAAACCCTAATTAATAACACCCGTAAGTGTGTATGATGCGTGCGCCTTAACCTGATGTCAATGGCACTTTTAAGCTTTATGTGTAAATGTTATACGAGGTGTGTTTAAAAAGTAAGGATACTTTTTATTTTTCTCCAAAAATATTTATTCATCAATTTTTATTTTGTCTCCTTTGAAGTAATCCCCCTTAGATATAATACACTTGTGCCAGCTAGTTTTCCACTCCTCAAGATCCTTTTCAGTTTTGTGAAGAGGTATTTCCTGTTAACATGAGCCCAAGTCCAGTGAATACGATGGCTGTGGCAAGATTACGGCTCTGCATTTCCCCAAAAAGTCATAAACAATCTATGACATGTGACCTGGCGCATTATCGTGATGCAATATCCAAGTCTTATTGTTCCGCAATTTCTGGCATTTTCTTTGTATACCTTCAAGCGGTAAGTAAGGTAATATTTCCGTATTGGCTGTACGATCTTCTGGCACGAGTTCATGATACAGCACCGATGTTTCCTCCCCAGTTATGTCTCTTTCGAGCAAATCAGAGGTCGTTGAAGTCATTTTGCAGCTCATGAGCGATGCTCACGAGACGGTTATTTTGGTCAAAATTTAGCAATTTCGGAACAAACTTCGCTGGCACATATTTCATATTCAAAATATCCGTTAAAATTTGATAGCATGAGCCATGCGATATGCTGACATCCTCAGCAACTTTTCTAATAGTGATTCGACGATTCTTCACTACTCCAACGTTTTCATCGGTTGTTGATGTCCAGGTTGGACATCGTCAATTATATCTTCTCGGCCTTTTGTGAAGAGTTTGTACCACTTATAACATTTCTTTTTGGTCAAGCTGGACTCTGGAAATGCCACAGTCAACAAACATTTTAAGTGCTTTCCTTTATTTTTTACAAAAAATTTAATACGAATTCTTTGATCCAATGTTTTCCCATGACCAGCCACACCAAAATGCGACTCAGTTTTTTATTTGGAAAAAAAAAAAACTAGCTATGAAAAATGGATGATATTGTCAACATATTGTTAGAGATATACTAACATAACCAAAAAATGAAAAATTGAATGTATGATGTAGTCCGAGATATATAAAAATTCACTCTACTTTTCAAACAGACCTCGCATATGCATCATTATCTGTGTATTCCATATAGAGTAGTATAATCATTATTATGAAGTTCTTTTATTTTCCTTTCAAGCACAAGATCAAAACGTGATCAGATTCTTGTTTGTTTTATTATACAACAATATTAATTGACTAAGAGATCCGAGCATCATCCGCCGCCTATTTCCCTTTTGGTCTTGTTCAATCTGGTCAATGTTTTTGCGTATAATAATTCGCATAATTAAATTTTTATGTTTGCGATTAATATTTATTTAAACTGAGTTGATCTGATCTGATCTCAAGTTGAGCAAAGTTGAGTAAAGTTGAACAAAGTGGAATAATAATAATCATCTATTTTATTTTATATACATAAATATAACAAAGTCATGATGCGTAGTGATGCGTTAATTTACATTGAAAACACAACGCAATGGAAAATTACAACGACACTGCAATTAGTGCAAATATTGTATGTATTTTTATACAATAATATTTTATGTATATATTTTTTTTTATTGTAATATTTAGAATTTTACTCTTACATTGACGAATAGGTGACAAGTCAATGTAGTTAAATACTTACTTACATATTTTAATTAAACATTCGTACAGAATAACATACAACAGACATACGAGTATGTAATTCGAATGAACTATTATCATTGAAAGACAAAAAAGTTTTGTGCTATTTTTAAAATATAAAATACTTACAAATTATACTATTCTAGAGTGAAACAAGAAGAGTTTCACTTATCAAAACTTTTGTAAAATTAAACAAATTGAATTGAAACTTCTTTAGAGAATATGAAAATAAAATGTGACGAAAATCAAAATTTCACGATGTTATTATTATATTGAAGCTATTTAGGTAAATACTATTAAAATGTCTCCGTGTCGTAGTGGTTAGAGAGTAGGATTTGCAAACCGAGGGAGTCGGGTTCGAGTCTTGCACTGGGAATATTTTTTTTTTAAGTGAAACTTTTTAAGCGAAGGGGAGTAAATGCAAAACATATTAAAATGAAAATGTGACAAAAATCAAAATTGGACGATGTTATTCTTATATTGGAGTTAATAATTTCAACTCGTTATCTTGATAACTGAAACACTATGGACCAATACGATTAAATCAAGTGAAATTGTCTTACTTATGTTTCTATTGTAGTTGTACAAAAAAGTCAAGTTTTATATGTGTTAAAATTTCCAGAACATCACTTGCAGGTGTCTCAAGTTATGTAAACAGTTTCGGTTGAGTTCAGTTCAGTTGTAGTGGTTCTGAAATTTCTCTACGATTGAAAGCAGTGAGCAGGGTTCAATGGATCTGATTTGGTATCTGTAGGATGGAAGTGAATAGTTCAAAACTTTGTCACGACACCTTCTCCAATACAACTAACTAACTTATAACTTAATAGATCGTATGCCAGACTTTTACTTTGACTTTTAGAGTTTTAAAATAAAATACCACATAGCTACTACAGAAACCAAAATACCTGACAGACACAACACTAACATGTGCTTCAGATGTAGCTTCTTTTTTTGATTATACAATACATATGTATATAAATTACTCTGTGTGCTCCATAAAGAATTGTTCCATTGTCAAAATACTGTATTGTATTGTATTATTTATAAGTCCCATGACATCCCTTGGAGAACATGACAGAATGCTGCCAAGAATCCGTCTGTGGTAGAAATAAAAGGTTTATTTTAAGAAATATGTACATTCCGGATCAGTCTAAAGAATTTAGCTGACCTCTTAAACATAAGGTCACTCTCTCTGTAGGAGACAGTAATCCTAGACTAATCAATAAATTGTAAGATTATAAATTTTGCTTTGCATTTAAAATTTACCCAATTTTAATTGCCGTTTTTGCATTCTTGATCGATGGTAGACAGGCAATCAGACATACTAATTATATAATATCTTAACGATTGTAAATTAATACATATTTTTTGATTATTTGGCACACATCAGCACGCGCAGCCAAACATTGTGCTGAGGCGGCAGTTACATGCTACTCGTAAAAGTATGACAACAATAACAAAAGACGCAACATCAGCAGAAACACATGTGCCAGAATCAAAATCATGAAAACAAAAAAAAAAAACAAAAAAACGGAAGTGCTTTAAGATCTTTGCCAAGTTTTATTACTTTGCTTTGTATTATTTAGTTTTATATTTAGTATATCTTATTTTTATGCTGATCACGCTTTGATCAGGTGTTCTAGGTCAGTTACGGCGTGTTTGATAGTGCAACGGCGCCTCTATGTCCCATGAACTTTAAAACAGATGAAACCTGTTCTTGAGTTCAACAAACGGAAAATAACGAATCAAATTAGGCAAATTTGTTTATAATATAAATATAATTCACTATGAAATCTTAGTTTTTTTTTACTTAAATAATTCTATGCTGCGTAGTTTAATGCATACACTACGCCATAATTTCATAGTCGCTTGTATCGTCTCACCCCCACTCACATGGGTTTCGCTAAATTTAAACATTCATTAATAAAAATGTTTGTTTTATTTTGCACATTAAAAAACAAAATACTTATTTAAGTTTATAAATAAATATTCAACATATATGATTTTTATTAACACAATCATCTGATCGTTGATATGCCGCAACAGTTTCATTTTTTTTTTTGTGTATGTTTTTTTATTTGCACTGTTTTTGGTGGCGCCCGGTTTGTTTTTGCGCTGATATCAGCATTTGGCTTATTTCATCAGCAGTTGTTTTGTGTTGGGGCTTTGTTAGCCCCTCAGTTCGTTTGTACGATTGCGCCCTACATAGATCACAGATCACTATCATGATCATGGTCTCATATGATAATGGGATTTAAATCTTTAAAATATTAATTTTGATAAAAAAAACAAACAAAATATGACAAAACTAATACATTTCAAACAACATTGAAATATTATAGCTATACACATTATTCCTTAAATGATAATAAATAAATTTGTTTATAAAAATAATGAGAGTGAAAATTTACCAGATAACAAATAAGTTTGAAAAACTAAGTAAGAATTTGACACCATTTGATGCTTGGATGAAGACTTTCTTAAAACTGCTAAGAAATTGATTCAATTATTTTCGAAATTTTATAAAAATAATTTCTACACATTTTAGAGTTAATTTTTCTTATCTTAGACGAAATCTTTTTCGGACTTTAAGTTTATACATACAATAATTTGCTGCTTCATGAAGAGTCTAACACTTTCATTATAATCGAAAATTTCTTGACTTTTCTATTTTAAATTTTTTTTTAAAGAAATTAAGCTGAAAATTTGTTCACACACTTTGGGAGATTCCATAAAAAAGTGTCATGCTCTGCGCATTCTGTCTGGGCGTGAGGTGTTTCGCATACTTTTGTGTTCTGTTGTTTTGTTATTCAACATCAAGGTTATAGAAAAAGATAAATAAATACATTATTCATTTTATTTTGTAAAATATAAGTATAAACATAATTTCAATTATTATTTATTAATATTTGACAAAATCATATCATTCAAATGTTATTCAGGCTGATTCAGGATTCATTTTAATTATTTATTATATTATTTTTTCTATTACTCAAGTTAATTGTTTAGAATTGCATCTAGAAAATCACTTTAATGGTATTTTGGATATAAAATACCAACAATTGTGATCACGTTTCATTGATTTTAATTCAACTACAAACATTCTTCTTTAATACTAACAAAGTTTATAAATAATTATAAATTTCCACGAATCATTTAATTCGCAATCGCAAAAACAATGAATTTGTCATTTTCAACCTTAAAAATAATTTATTATCATTTACTGTGAACTATTTTTGAAAACCCAAACAAATATTTTTTTTTTAATTATACATATTAATAAATTTTGACAAATCTGTCTAATTCCATTTGATTCAGTTCATTGGCATTAGATAAACCTAAGTGGAAAGGTATGCAGGCAGACCTGTTGGCATGCAGTACTTTAATATTTGTCACTCGCCAAACATGCCTCACCTGATATTAGTTGAATGTTTCATAAACATAAATAATAGCAAGAAACTGTTAAAATACAATATTTTTTTTTTTTTTTTTCTGATTTTATAGCTACAAATGATAAGAAACCATAAGAGGGAAAAAACTAAAAAAATTTTAAATACTTTCGTTTCTTTCGAATATTGAATACCTTTTTTCTGTAGGCGAACGAAGTTTTTCTTTATGCAAATTAGGCGTAAAAATGATCGTAAGACACCTGGTATCTTATTTTATGATCGCTAGTTTTTCAATATGTGAAACAGTTTTATGAATTTTTATACCCTTCACACAGGGAATATTATTATACGTTTGTCATCATGTTTGTAACAAACAGAAGGCGACATCGAAGACCTCATAAAGTATTTACTCGTAAAAAGTCCCTCAGTTTTTTAGCTAGAGAGCTGAAAGATTTATTTTCACAAGACGCTTCTTATTTGGTTAAATCAGCCGAATCGGGTTAAAGAGAAGGCACCTCCCATACAAGCCCCACTTTAAAATTCAGGTTCTTATTAGAAAAACTTTTTTTTGTGCTATCGGACTGAAATTTGGATAATACAATATAAGTGGCACACCCATATTCACAAAATATGTAAATTTTAAAGGAAAACTGTGTAAGATTCCTAGGATTATTGGATCACATAGCTCCCATAAAAATATTTCGGTCTCTAGGAGTGCTTGAAGAGTAGGAATAGATGAGAGAAAACTTCTTTTTTTTCTTGTTTATGTATGTAGGTTATTATTTATTTATTTATTAAGTTATATTATTGGATAAGTAATCCGAAGTATCATCGCTTCAGCCTTCTTATAGGAACTGTATCTGGCTAATATGTTTTTGAAATGGTTATGATCTTCAAGAGTAGCCAGGTTAAGGTCTTGATGTAGAGTTGTCTTGCAAACAAACCAATCGTAGTCGGTGAAAAGGCGCAAGTTAATGGTTTGCAGTATCTAGATTAATTTGCGGTTTATACTACATATACATATTCATAACCAGGAGGGCGCGATGATTTACTGGAACACTGTATGCTTGTTATGCAGCGTTAGTTTTCTTCTTCTGTTGTTTCTTGAATGTTAGCCTTATCTCCATTCCATTTATTTATTAATTGAAAATGTGATTGTTGCTTAACTCACAATAGTATAAATTATATCAATGACCATTTTTAATTATCCTAGAACATTAATGTGATATTAAAATACTGAAAGCAATATCAACTTGATATCTAATTATCTTATCTATACTATTTGTTGTCATAAAGTAACAGTTTACCGGATTGATGATATTGTAAAAATAAGTAACTGAATCATTGGTCAATGTTGGTATCATACAGAACTCGTTTTTGCTCATAACCATGTCATCTATGAGTTGCGTTGTGGCATTCTGTGAATTAGGTACATCTGATGAGTATAAGTAAGTTTATATGTCAAAAGATATAAGCCAAATGAAAGAGAAACCATTCGTCATATTCCATCAACTCAAAACAAACTAATCATGTGTGTAAAAATTAGTAGTGGAGTAATGGGCAATCAGTGCAAGGCAGCCCTGGACGGTAGGAGTATATGTAGTGAGTCGAAGCAAAATAAGAAGACACAGTAGAATATGCGCTAGGGGAGTCTCAGTAGGACTGGCGATCGAAGCAATTCAAACAGAAAGTATTGAATTAAATTAGATATACATAGAAATACATATATTGAATTATAATACCTAGTTCACCGTATGCGTTGATTCATTGGCAAAGGTCACATTGATCGTTTTCATTGGCCAAATATTGATTGTTCAGCGCTGGTGTTCTCGCAGAATTGAAATTGCTATTGAAGATGGTGGTTCACCATGAGTAACAAAATTTGAAGCGAGACTTTACTTTGCATATGCAACCAAGATAATGTGGCTCTACGCCAACAAGAATTTTTGATTCTACAAGTTAAGTTATATATTTTCTTAGATGTTAGTTTGGGTTTGTAGAAAAAAAGGATAACAATTTGAAACACTGGTTATTTAAGTTGACAATTCACGTAATGTATTCTACAGGATTTATCTACAATGCAATATCAATGTTGAAAATTTCATTTTCTTGGCTTGGCATCTTACAAACTTGGGGCTTTTCAACAAAGAAAGGAAGACATTTTAACTTGTCTTGCCATATTATTTATAGTGTCTTTCAAAGTATTCTCAAAAAAAGATAATCATCACATCAAAGTGTAAATACCTTTCAGATTCAATGGTGGAAGGGTACTTCAACGTATTACTGTGCAATAATAAATTTATAAAAATGAAAATCACATAAAAAAACCATAAGAAATTGCCAAATGTCTGTTATCTGTAGATACAAGTAACATAAATACAAAAAATACAAGCACGAATATTTGTTGTTGTCATGTCTGTCACCTTAGTCGTCTCTTTAGCCATTATGTGATATGATCGTTATTTGTCGATAGCGTCATGACCTCGTTTGAGGTTATTTCAATTTATGCGAAAAATCGTATTTTGATGATGATGAACAAACATACAATACGACATACATATCATACATAGGTAGTAACTACTCGCGTAGTAACTATATGCAATATGTATCTGAATCTGAATTCAGAAAAAATTGAATGCCAAGCTTCCCAAATAATTTGGTTTGCTGAACTGGACACACAGCTGCTTAACAAGTTTATGGCAACAAGAAACATTTATGCAAGTTTTTCTTCTTTACATGTCTCATTCTTGTATCTAAGCATCTACAACTATGCAGACACATAGTACTCGTAGATACTAATGTTGTAGTACTCTGTTGCATGCCTTATACCAGTACCGTATAAATGAATCATAGCGCAGTCGTAGAACTATTGGCGGCGTTGTGTTTTAGTCGCCTCTTTTATCGCAGCGAATGCATCTGTGCACTTCTATCTATTTTCATACTATGCAAAGAAAGTATTTAGATACTTTGCATTGCTTTGCTTTGCGAGGTGGACTTGAATGTGTGTGAGTGCATTGAACGCATCTAACATTGAAATGATGTACATCATTTATTTGATTCATTTAATTTGTATTTTGCTTTTGCATTTGCGTATCTATTCTGGCTCCCTTTCACTATGCTCACGTTGATGTTGCTGTTGTTGATGTTCGTTTTGGCATTAACATTAAAACATAACCGGAACCGGAATAAATCATGTTGTCGTTGTCTCTCTGTTGCTGTTATATCTTTACATGTTGTTGATTGTAGTATTTTTATGTGCGTAGTTTGTTATTTGTTTTTGATTTTGACCGAGATGTGTTCGCTTGCTCGATTTTTCATGGCTAATAAAAAAAAGACGGAAAAATTTGAAGAAATTAAAATTTTCGACTGTGTTTACTTTTAGCCAAGCAAAAACCATTTGCCAAAAAGGCTTTTTAGCAAAGCAAAGCCGAAATGAACTTAAAATACTTATACAATTTGGTTTTTATCTACATATTTATCTAGTTTCTCTGTGTTCAAATATTTGCTACACGAAAATGTTATTTAGCTCAAGCATTTGAATGATCAAATAAAGTTGTATTTAACAAAAAAAAGATAACAAAAAGTTGCATTTGATTTATGCAAAGATTGTGATAGAATGTGGAATATGATAGTACAGCTTCTGCCAGCGAATTTGTACCCTGCGGATAGGTTTGTTAATGTAATTTTGGATAAATCCAGTCCTTTTTTTCAAACTTTTTTGTTGCTTAACTGATTAAGAAGAAAGAAAGAAATTAAAAGAAGATGTTAATATGCAAAAAATTTGAGCCATCTTTTAACCAATTTTGTTAATTATGCAAAAACTTAATAAGAATGTGTTGTACTTATAAACCTTTCGTATAAAATTCTCTAAATATCAGTGAAAACCGTATTAAAATCGATTGGTTGGTTTAGTGGATGTAAGTGGAGAAACAGACGATACTTAATGATAGTCATTCTTGGCATTGTAATAAATAAGTAGTCAAAAATCAACATCACGGACCCCATTGTTTGAGTTCGTATGAATTAGATTTGTATAGTTTGATCTTATTCACATTGCAGAACTAAAATGGATTCCAAAATTAATTTATAAAAATACTGTATAGATGATCGTACATATATGTATCGATATCCCTTCATATTTAGAAATAGGAATTAAGTTACATCTGGCCCATATTCTGGATGGGACAGAAAATCTATATATTTAGATTTATATAAAATCGTAGACGTCTGTTTTGTGCACGCTAATCTCAGAATCGGCTTAACTAATTTGAAAGCGGTTTTCACTGATGTATTATAGAAAATATCCTCTGACATATGCGTTTAATTCATCAAAATCGACTCACTAAATCAAAAGATATAAATTATAATTAATTTTGCATACAAACACAAATAAATTAATCAATATTTTTGAAGTCAAACTTCTTTAGCGGCGTTGGACAAAAATAAAAAAAACCAATAGTCACGTTTTTGTGATTCTGTATCTCATGAACCGCACTAGGTAGAGATTTGAAATTTTCACAGAATATGTATTTCTATTTCCATATCCCCAACATATAATAAAATTTTTGGAAAATCCACTGGAAAAGTCTCAACAAAGATATAACAAATATACAACAACATCATGCAGCTTATCATAAACAAATTTCTTGGTTACAAGTTGCATTTTTTCCAATAGAAAAACACATTCTTCTTCACTTCACTTAATACTCGTATGTATGGTTTATCCGGGAAAGAACATTGTTTTCATTCTTTGTACATGGCAGATACATATGGTATATATAAGTAGTAATGAACCCATGTTTTGTCCGTGTTGTAAAGATATGTTTTCATATATGAAATTTCAATTATACTTGTATTCAGATACATTCAATGTCATAATGAGGGAACCGATTAAATTTCAGTAAGTCATATATCATTAGAATTCCTAGAAATATACGAGAATGTATGCATTTAATATTTGTCAAGTTCACAGCTAATATTTTTGTATGGAAAGTTACAAATATGCAATTTGTGCATACATGACCTTGACATTGAGGAACTGTTTAGTTTCAGGCTAATGACAAAATTAAATAAACTAATTAATCAATTTTATAAAAAAATTTACAGAACAACGAACACAAAAATATTGTACATATCTGCATATAAGCAGCAATCAGTCAAGTCGTTTGTAATCTTTATAAAAAATCTCGTGTTTCAATTCAAAATGAAAATATGTACAACTAAAAATTATATAAAAATTAAAAATAATGCGCAACTCGATCACCTTATAGTACATAGTAGATACGAGAATGTATTATTTACATATGTATATTATGCATGCCTCCCTCAAGTATATCAGCCTTAATCTAAGTGGTTATTTAATGTCTATAGGTTATTAATCTAAACAGTTACAAAATACCAATTAGCATTTGAAACGGAAATAGAAAAACTTTCCACAACACAAAAAATTCAATAATAATAGCAAAAATATTAATGAATATTAATAATATTAATAATAAAAAAAAATACAAACACCCGCATCATTAGGATTATGTGTTGTATTGCATTGATTGTTAGATTATCGCAAGGATTAAAGGTTACAATTACAAATTAAACATTGGTTGGTTGATTGGTGTAGTAAACATGTGACGTCAAAGCTATAATCAGATTATCCATTTCACCTCCCCCAAGTGCCGTCAGTTGTTTGTTTATAGTTGAATCTTCTTTGTAAATCCTTATGCGATTCTTTCAAACTTATTGACTGACATTTTAAGATATTTTAATTTATTTTATTGTTTATTCTTGCATGTACATACATATTGTATGTACTCGTATGTACAAGGCAAAGTCTTTTAACTTTAAATACATATAATAAAATTTAAAACACAACCAAGGTTAGAGTGCATTATGACTGGACTGGAAAAGGTAAGGGAAGAGGCGCCAGCAAAATTGCTGATAATTTCAATTATTATTAATATTAATAATAATATACTCATACAATATTTATTGCATTTTCGACACGTGTCAAGTAGAGAAGAGTAGAGTAAGTAGCTCAAGGCTAAACAAAAGACAGTGGGAACGGATGTTGGATGGTCGATGGTCGATGGTCACGTAAAAAATGTTTTATTGATTTTATTGATTATGCCTTTATGTACTTTTGTGTTTAAAAACATATTTCATGGTTACTTAATATCGAAATTGTAAATTTTAAAAATTGACAAACGAGTGCAGTATTTACAGGCAGTTTGTTTTGTGAGAAAGCGTTGAGTGAAGGACAAACAAAAGTTACAGTTTTTTTTTTTAATAGAAGAGGTAAAGTATTATTATTTAAAATTTTTGCAATTCCCGATATGACATAATTTTTATATTCTTCTTCTTCACAAATGTATTCATCTAAAGTCATCTACAAAGAAAGGCATTGTTGAAGTTTTTGTAAAGGAAATCTAACTAATCTGAATCTTCTGATAAATTAGCATCTGCCAATATGTGCATCACTTAATTGTTCATAATCGTAAATGATGGTTTTATAGTCATAACATACTTATGTTCAATCATTCACTTGCATTCGCAACAACAAAGTAAATCAGATCAGTTTTAATCAAGACCAAGACCAAAGTCAGCATTATATAAAATTTATCCACAACTACTATGTTATACAAACGAGGTTCGACTGTAATTGCTTATGAACATAGATCTACTTCTTGTTAAGAACTTTATATTTATTAAATTATAGACAAGGTGTTCAGAAAGGGTCTTTTTGAAATTATTAAGAGTCCCTGAACAGAGGAGTGTGGGCTAGGACTAGGTTCGTGACAATATAGTAGCGATGGATCCGTTCACTAGTGAACAGCTTGTATTTTGTGTCAGATCATATTATCAGAACAATATGCTTCAGCAGTTTTATAATGTTGATAACATTTATTCAGTGACAAAGAAAATTTCTACTTCAACGGTCATGTAAACAAACTATATTATCGCTGAAATAGTCGTTCATGTTGCTCAATACCAGGTAAAGTCCTTTCATCCTAGTCACCTTCAATTGTAGTTCACATTATTTATCTACCTTCTGACAATAAAGTACCCGAAATTTGTCAATAAAAAGCAATATTTTTTGATTCTCATCAATATTTATTGGATCACCTTCAAAATAGGCTCCATTTGAATCGATAGACACATGCCAACGATTTTTCCAATCTTCAAAACATTTTTGATAGGCGCTGTCCGGTATGGATTTCAGCTCCTTGAGCGAATTTTGTTTGATGGAGTCTATGGCGTCATGCCGGGTTCCCCGATGCGGCATTTTGAGTTTGGGAAACAGGAAAAAATCACACGGAGCTAAGTCAGGTGAATATGGCGGCTGGTCGATGGTATTTATCGCTTTTTTGGTCTTATAATCGTCGATAATCGTAGCCCGATGCGATGTCTCGGTACCATCATGCAAAATCCACGAATTATCGGCCCACAATTCCGGCTGTTTACTATGGATTTTGTCATCCAAACGCATCAAAACGGTTAAATAGAAGTCCTTATTAGTCATCTGGCCATCCGGAACAAACTCATGGTGATCCACTTCACGGATATCGAAGAATACAATCAGCATCACCTTGATTTTTGAACGACTTTTTTGAGGTTTTTTCGGATTCGGCTCATTTTTTTCCGATCATTCCGATGATTGTTGGCTCGTTAGCGTATCGTACTCGTAGATCCATGTCTCATCACTAGTCCCATGCGTCCCATGTACGTGGGTAGCCCCAAATCAAGACTTTCTTACTTTTGATATCTTAAGAAAAATACCAGCCAAATGAAGGTTCGAAGATTACATATCACTTTGACTACTATTTAGATCATCATTTAAAGGCTACTTCAACTTAAACTAGTAGTATATAGGATCAAGTTTTGTCTTTGAAACATCCATCATTACCTTAGTAACTCAGATTTTAGATATGTATGTGTTTCAATTTATTATTATGTTTCTGTCAACTCTCCAATTGAAAACATGAAAATTTGGGCACATTTTTTGTTTTATGTTCATAGACTTGTTCTGATTATGTTTTTATAAATTTTATTATTTGTTTTTTACAAATTCTTTATTAACACTTTTAGTCAAAAAACAAAAAAAAAAAAAAAATATAACAGTAACAGTAAAACATTACAAATTTCTTTGTATAAATGTGTTAAATTTTTTATTTTATGGATTTTTCTTTTTAGACTGCGCTGAGACACGTGAAAGAAACAGAAACCTTTAATTTATTATGTCTGTAAGCCTAAAGGTACAATAAAAATTGATTTTGACGCCTACCTTTCCTCTAAAAAAGCAATTTACAACAATATTTTGGTGCAAAATTCAGTGTGTTTTGTTGCGTTGGCCTGAAAGCATATTTTCACCAACAACCCACCAACCAAACAACCAAACACGCAGAGCAACGTGCAGCCGGAAAAATATTATAAATTTTCTTTTGTAGCCAAATTGGCAGGAGTTGCCATGTCGAATGATGGTAAAAGAAAAACTACTATAACAACAACGACGTCGGCTTTGGCTTTGGCTTTGTCTACAAATCAGCCTCCCACATTTGAAATATTACAACAAATTCAACCGGCACATAGTTTAACTTTGGCATGCAGACAGAGAGACAGACAGACTGTGGTACAGCCTTACAAACTGAGAGACAGATAAACAGGTTGCGTTGGCGTTCATCGTCTAACAATAAATGCCATTCAAATGATTATAGATACATTTGTATCTTTTCTTGCCTGCCGCCTGACTTCAAATTCATTAATCCATTCATTCATTCATTCGCTTACTTGTTCTCCTCATTGCACACAAATTGCTTTACTGTACACTCAATTTAGCATTAGAAATGCCTTCACTTGACATGATAAGATTCCAACAAATATTGCTAAAGGTCCTTAGCTAAGTTTTATACTTTTCCCCAATTAATTTCTTAATAGGTTTCCATGGCATGATGATGATGGTGTCTTCTAAGTGGACTTTAATTGCGTGGAACATAAAATAAATCATAATTTAATGCAAACTTTGTACTTAAATGTTAAGTTCATTAAATGTTAAGGAGGTTTTATAAAACTGTGAAGTACGTTAAGTTTGTTCCAAAGTTTAAAATTTGGTAGACATAATATATTACTATATACATAGTTTGTAATACTCTAACTGACTCTGAAATTTTTGGAATTGAATTTTCTTTGTTCTTAAGATAGAGAAATCAACCAATCCAAAACCAACCACTTGAAGATATGCATGGTCATAATATAAATCAATAATTTAAACTCATGTATGTAAATAGATGAAAGTAAAAAGTATAAACTACTAAATGAAAATCAGCTCACTTTGGCCAGTTGCAGGAATCTTAGGGAACCAATCTTTAAATGATACAATAGAAATCTCGCAATACAGTTGAGTTAAGAAGTAATAAATTAGTGTGCTTACTTCTGCAAAGCGTTGGACTGGGAGCAGAGAAGGTGACAATATACTGTTTCATATTTCCTGTATTTTCCTTTCCGAAATTGATAGTAAAAATTTGCAATCAAATAAAATAAAAAATAAGAGTCATAAAATCTTCACTAAAACCAAATTTAGCGTCTTTAGGTGTTTCCATTATTACTATTTCTTTTTTTTTTGTTTTTATTTAAAATTTTTTTTTTTTTTTTTTGATGTGCCAATTTTTTTATGTTTATATAGTAGAAGCTTATCAGTGAATGATACTGTATATGTATGTACACAGAGTATGTTTATAAAGGTTGTCCTAGTTTTGAATGAAAATATGGTTTCTGTATTTTCGTACTCAGATATCTCGAGTTGCTTGTGTCTTGATTTGTATACAACATCAAAATTAAACCAAATTAATTACAATAATAAACAAATGAAAAAAAGCTGAATATTGATTACAAATTATCTGAGTGAGTTCTGTAGGTATATTTTAAAAAACATATGTATTCTATGTATTGTATTTAAGCTGATGAGCTCAGTTTGCAATAAACGAAGAAGAAACGTAAATAAAATAAAATAAAATAAAAAGAAAATATGTTCTTAAACTCAACAGAGATACACTTTGACAATATATTGTATCTATTATATTGTATACTGAGTATATTGATTGTATATATTTTTTCTTTAATTATATAAAGAAATGCATTTAAAATGACGTTGGTTTTTCTTATCATCAATGGGTTCAGTATAATACAATATTATTATTATTATTGATTATATAAAGAAAAAAAAGTTGAAAAAGAAATCAAAATAAAAGATGCATGATTCATTGCTTGTGGTCTGTGGACATGATTTATAAAAGCAAATTAAACCCAAAATGTTCGGGCAACATCTTGTATGCACAAGTCATCGTGCCTTATTGTCTCTTGATTGTCAAATATTGTATTTACATGGACTGCATTTCAATTAAAATATACTTATTTCTTTTTGGCAATATATTTAAAATTTTGAGTTAGTCTGTGAATTATAATTATATAGTAGTTTATATGACTACTTTCACATTGGATTCCTATAGAGTTGACATAATTTTTCCTTAATGTTTAAATCTGAGTTTTGGGAAATTTTTTTGACCTCTTGCATTGGTTAGTTAGAAATAAATTTTCCTTAACATAACTTTGTTTCTCTTGTCCTAAGGGAAGACAAATCAGAAATTTCCTGTATGTTAAATAAAAAGTAATGACATTAAGTATTTAGTTCATCGTAAAGGAGAAGAGATCCAGTACTTTCTTCTTAGAATTTCAAAGGTAGTGTATCTAAGCCCTTTGAGAAATATTTTCTTATATACTGTACTGCTTCTTTACTTTCATATCTTAGGGAATTTGTTTTTAGACTATACTATATTTTAGTTGAATTTTCAATTCTTTGAAATTGCTTTGATGCAGAGCCAAAAGGGGAAATACAATTATGAATCCAATACCAATTACTGATTAATGATAATTTAACTCCTTAAAATTGTATCAATTGTAAATCCCAGTCTACTTATTTTACAATTCTATCTAAAATCACCTCTAATCACATTGATCTTGAACTCTTTGAAAACTAAATTTCTAAAATACTTACACACTACACATTATGTACGTCGTATGTGACTGATTTCCTTCTATATTTTATGTAGTAAGTATATACTGATTACAAAACACCTTTCGTTTGGTTCAGATGATTACATTTGATTTTTGGATTTATTTTGTATACTTAGCCATTATCAGTTTCAAATTAACATTAAGGAATTTTCCAAAAGCAAAGCGATAATTAATCAAAATATAAGCAATTTATTTTTAGCTGCAACGTGACTTACACTTACAAGAACAGATTTTAAAAAGATTATTAATAGAAATTTCGTCGCAATATAATTATTGCATTATAATTATTGCAATGATTTTAATTGGTTCTGACACTGTGTTTAACTAACCTAGCTAAAGCCACAACAAACATTATTGAATCGAATAAAATATGTTAAATGAAATGTTTTTAAATAGTCGGCAATTCTGGTATGTAGTATGTAGCAGTATCGTAGGCCTAGAAAGTATAAATTATATCAGCTGTTACAACTACAACTTGTAATTACTAATAACTAAACCGGACTCGAATTCGACGTTTTGTGCATCCCACCGATGGCGCCAAGCATCTTGACTGCGCCAGCAATGAAGCCAAAACAAAAGCGCACACGTTGTGGGTTCTATATATTTAAACTTATTGGAATTGAGTATGCAAACAAACAATATAGTGGGGGTAGATTATAAATAATCAATGTCCACTATCTCATCTAGTTTAATGCTTTTGCTACACTGAAAATAGATTTTTGTTTTGTATTTGGATTAATTGTGTACTTGGAATTAGCTAACATTTGTTTTGAGCGTGTCTGAACGAGGTTCGATTCGATTTGAAATAATGTTGATACTATTAGTGCGATTATGATTTGTTTTTTAATGGTTAACAAATAGATTTTAAAAGTCATCAATCTTGACAATCTCTGAACTTAGTTAGGGTGAAAGATTCACATTGAAAGACCTCGTGAAATGCACTATGCTTCTTCTATTGTACAATGTAGTGATAGTCATAGTTTAGTTGTTTTGCTGATATTATTATTATTATCAAGCAAAAACATATTAATTACTATTCTCATTATCAGTTGTGCTAAATAGAAATATCTGCATTTTTTGCCAAATTTTTTAATCAAACAATAGTCCATAAGACCTCATCTGATTAAAAGTTTTTTTTTTTATATTTTTTTTTGTTAGTATCAAATGTCTTATCGTATGTTATTACGTGTATTATTGCAAAAGTAAAGTAGGACATTGCTCTCATTCTAATCTTCAAATATTATCAATACCTGGTTTTTAAAGAATCTTGCTTGGATTTATTCGTTATAAGACATACATAGTCTAATTTATCGTGTATAAAATGTCCCGCATTACAATAGGCATGGATGCTCTTCAATCGACGTAAGCCATCTGTTCCAACGTTATGTTGTATAGAATATACCGCGGTATATTTGCCATGCTCGCTCTCTCAAACGACATAAGAGATATCTAATTAAATGTGAAGAAAACGATCCACGAATCACAAGAAGACGATCTCCAATTCTTAGAAGGTCCACAAATCTCAAGAAGAGGGAGTCTTTAATCTCTGCATCAAATGATTTAATTAAAGAGTACAAGCTCCCTGTGCCTAAAACTCCAAGACGAAATGTATTTTTCGATGATTAGAGAAGCTGGCAAAAATTACAATAAAGAAGGAAATTATACCTAACCAATTTAATGCAATATTATAAAATATAGCCATAGCCTTCCCCAAGCTCGGACAGACATCTAGAATGTGGGCAACGCACCGGTGAGAAGGTGTTGATGCGTGATCGATGTTTTGAGGTTTTTAATGGAAAATGGATGCTAGTGCGGATAATTTTCTCTCTCTTAACAGGTATTTGTTCTTATACTGATAATTTTTGATTTAATCCGCATCTGAAACCATGATTTAAGGTAGAAAGAGTAGTGTAAATAAATAATTTAAATGTTCGCTACAAATTATTAACAATTTTCCTCACTCAATGAAACATGACGAGACTTTTGATATACAAAGCGGTCATGCACACATAATCAGCTGATGAAACAATGTTGCCAACAAATTGATAACCAAAATAATTGGCAATGCAATGTACAATGTTTTGTTTGCTGTTCTGAACCAAAGTTTAATTAAAATTTCCAATATTTTGTTATTAAAATAATCGTTGAACTAAGAAGGAGCAGAAAAAACAAAAATACACTCAAAATGGCAAGTGAAAAATCAAATAGAAACCAGTCCAAACCAATCCAATTATAATAAATTCAATGTTTAATACTTTGAAGTAATTTGCAGTGCAGATAATTTATTCAAGTTGTTATGCTTTCATTCATATAAATTTATGGATGGCTTCTTATACATAGATACATTTACATTGAAACACTATTTTTATAAAATCCCGATTCACTTTAATAATCCGACATAGCCGCCGCCGCCTCCAGTAGATTCATTGATGGTTGCCCAGATGCTTGAGCAGCATTTCCTTGAGAACGTTTGCCGCCCCATGAATGAAAACGTTGCTTTTTACCCAAAACCAAACCACTAGGATTACGTTTCTCATCTCGTTGCATCTGTGTTTTCAATTGACAACGTTCAATGACTGCATCACGTATGACTCCCGTGTATTCGACATCATTGAACTGAGCCATCAAGAGCTTAAAGAAAGCCCAAATCTGTTGCTGTTGCTGTTGTGTTGGTTGATAACGACTATGGAATGGAAAGATAGTTTCACTCTGATCAGAAGTTTGCCTGGTGTTATCCGCATTATAAGCATCACAGACATCTTCGAAACTCAGAATGGCTTGTAGCATAAACTTCCGATATTTAGATAATTGTTGGGCACAGGTGAGTAGTTCTTCGGAACTACCAGAGCGTAATTGCTGTGGCAATGCCGAGAAACCATCAATAAAAAATATTGAAATGAAGATGGTTATTAGAGCAACGCGTATGGCAAACATTTTATTAATCCTTTTTATTTGTTGCTGCTTTTAAATCCGTGGAGACTTGATTGAATTACTTTATTCACCACTTTCACTTTATTGTTTCTAGTGCACTTGTTGTTTGTCGATCAAAGGCTTTCAGCGAACTGTCTACATTTGTGGCACCTAACAAGCTATTTATACTATGATATCCATCCTATCCTGGGCCTGCTAAGTAGCGCATAGCATTGCCATCGTGCCACCACCTTTATGCATGCGCATGGATGGAATATTGCAGTAATAAAATAATTATAAAACGACAAACGGCAACGCGCAATTTGTTTCTAAACCGTTTCACACAACACAACACTTACACTTACTCCATCTATCCTTCATTCCTACTCATTCACTTCAAGATAAATAATAAGCTCGACGTCACTGACGTGTTGATGTGTTATCCTTTTTTTGGACGCTTAAGTGGGTGTGCAAATTAAAGGGTTTGAGCTGTTGATACTATACCAGCTGTTGCTATTGCCATGGCAGAGGTTCTAGTTTAGCTTTAAATACTACATTACAGTGTTTTGGGGTGGTTACTAGGTTGGTTATATTTTCTATATGTCGCTCGTAGCTTGTCATCATCAACATTGCTACTTGGCATATAAAGACAACTTACCCGCGAAATTATCGTATGCAACAAGTGTCATAAATTTAAAGTTAACTTATGTTTAACGCTTTTTAGTTGTCAAAGTTGATGGGGTTTTTTTCTACGAAATGTTTATTTACTCTTTGTTTTTCCTTATATGGAATTTTATATTTCTGTATGTCATTTCATTTCTCCCACTCTCATTCTTATCAATTAATGTGTTTGTACGTGAGTCGCATTCATAACGTAACAATGATGATCCTTTGAAATAATTTAAAAATACAAAATACAAGTTAAAAAGAACAAACAACACACTTTCGCTTCCATCAAAACGTGCTCATTATTTGTTGAAGTTTCACACGCCCACTGTTGTGTGATTAGGCTTGGTTGGTTTCCTGCCTCGTCAAGCATATTAAAATAATAAGCAAATAATTCATTAAAAAGAAAAATATACCAACTTATATTTGTATCCTTTATATCCATGAATATTGTTAGTACTGTGACTTTGATTAATTCAACTTTTTATAAATTCTCCTAGTAGAAATTTCGCTTTTGTGGAGATGGAGATTGTCCCGATTGGGTACTAGCAGAAATTATATCAACTTTGTCTATATTAAATTCCAAGAATCTCGAACAACTTGCAACATTAGTAGCTAAACGTATTATTGGTAAACCATTTGAGGTGAGTGCTACTTGTTTTTTTATAATCAATACACACATCATTCATGTCTCCTGAGTACGTCATTTGAATTCGTCTTTATTGTTTACTCATTGACCATATTTATATTCACAAGTTTTATAAAAAAATTACTAAAATGCAACTTTAATCAAACCAGGAAGATGCCATAAAGTCACTCACTACTGAACTCTCCAATGATGGTAAAACTGCCGTCGCCTGCATACATTTTCTACTCATAAATGCCGCACGACATAATGTCAATGACACCGTCTTTGGTGAGGAAATTCAACAACTTGGTCTACCTAAGGAACATGCCGCTGTCATGTGCCATGTGCTAAGTGACAATGCTATACCCATACGTCAACAACTCATTGACAAATCATTTAAAAGTAGGTGTAAGCAAAAACGAATTTAAATATTTAAAAAGAGACAATGAAAAACAACATATTTTGTAACTTGGTTTTCAGTAAATGAACTATCAAGTGTTCAGTATATACCCAATCTTGGTGGCGATGATGATGATACAAAGAATTGTGCAAAATTCGAATTAAAAATTACCCAGGAATTGGTTGATGGTTTGCCAGAAGATACAACACACATTGTCAACATTGATCGTGCCAATATGAAGGCACTCAGAGAGGAACTGAAGTTGGCGCTTAGTATTATGGAGAAATATAGTATTTTGGATGATAATAAAAATGAAGAATCAAATGTGATTAAATAAAATAGAAAAATCATGGTTTTGAATTTAAAAATACTCGCATATAAATAATTATTAAGGTTGGAAAAAGATAACCATAAATGTTGTTATTCAAAATGTATTGTTTTTAAAATTCATAATACTTGATTTTTCTGGGAATTGCGTTTTAAAGCAGCAATGCCAGGCCACACACATTTTTGGCGACTCGTTAGAAGCTCCGGCAACTTGGATGGGATGATTTAACGTATCAATCCATTTTTGTCGCTGCATAAATCTATTAATTTGATATTTAATTCAAGAGAAGAGACTCGGAAATCTCGAAGTAGATTTCACGAGGGGAGCAGACTGTATTTACCTTTAAAATGGCAACAAATTATTGACCTAATTCTGTGCTACTATTTATCAAACAAAACATTAAAAATCATACAAAAGTTGGCAAATCATAAACGAACACCTTTTATTTGAAGAATAACAATGCTTACAAGTTTTCATTTGTGGAAAATACATGATTTAGAACAATTTGCAAGGTGTGGAAATAATTAGTTCTTGCAAGCCCCGTTTTCTTTCCTACTTTGTATTTTACTTTATTAAATTTCTACAATTTGAAATGAATCCTCAGCTGTTAGAATTTTGCGCGACCAAAAGAAGAAAAGAGGAAGACACTTGAAAATCATATTAAAATAGTCAGCTTTAGGAAAAACTTGTCAGACCGTAAAGACCAGTCATTTTTGGTCATGTTTTGGTTATGGAATGGGAAATTTATTAAAATAAAGAAACGGGGCACGTATTACAACACAATTCAATTGTGTTAGCAAAATCTTTTTTTAACAACATAACAGATAAATTTGATCATTAAAACTATTTGCTCAAAGTCCCACAGCTCTGCTTGAAAATTACTGAAATTTTTTCAAATTTTTTAAATTTGTCAGTGACAATAAGGAAACACACACCTTTTTCTTTGATGAAGCCAGGGCTACCATAGAAAGAATGTGTCGCTTGGTTGTTGTCTTTGCTTACTGTCTTTAGCAAGAACGTCAACCTATTTGTCTATATTTATTTATTTTGATTATTTCTGCCATAATAACCTCAACCTTAGCTGAAGGCCCTGGCAGCCATGGCTAATTTTCTGTTAACTTCTAGTTTTAACTTTAAGTTAGCATTATATAAATAAATAAAAAAAAAACCTCAAGTGGATATCTCGGTTGGTGTGCATATAACTACATAACTGATTAGATATTTTCATTTCAATTTCAATTCAATCCTAGGGATGTTCTATAAATATTATACTAGTTGGATTGGATTTTTAACGTTTTATTTTTTTAAATAAATTATAATTGTTTGCTTTACTCGTCCGAAGACATTTAACTACGTGACAAATTCCGTTCAATCTTGACCTTAATCATCATTATAATATTACACACACATATATTCTTTTATTGGCGACATCTACATATAATATAATATGAATATCGTTGGTACTGAACTTTTTTTAATTTTTGGCGAGATTCGACCAGGGCAGTTAGATAAGTCAATGTCGGTAAAAATATTTTTTTTTTCTCAACGTAGTCTCCTTTTAGCTAGATACATTTAACATAGCGTTTTTTAAATTCATTTAGCCCTTCCAAATAATAGGTTTTCTCAACGTACTCAAATTAGGCGTTTTTATCAGTAATGACCTCTTCATTCGATCCAAATCTCTTGACGTCTTGACTTGGATACAGAAAACAGTCATAGGGCGGTAAATATGGAGAATATGGTGGATGCGTTTGCAGTTCGTAGTCCAATTTATAGATTTTTGCCATGGTGATTACAACCCTGTGGATCCGTGTATTATCATGGTGGGAAAACACTTTTGTCTTCGTCCTTTTTGCTCCAAATGAATGTCAAGTCTATTTAACAGGTCTTAATAATATCTGCCAATAATTGTTTTACCCTTTTCAAGGTAACCCATGTGAATGACACCGCGTGAATACAAAAAAACTGTCGCCATGACTCTGTTTTCCGGTAGACCCACATTCACTCGGAGAAGTTCACTACATTGACTGTTCCTTGGTCTCTACAATATACTAAATGGATCAAATTTTCATACGGTTACGAAATAATGCAAAAGCTTGATCGAATTGCGATTAAACATCGCCAAACACTCCTTTAAAGGTTGCGCTTATGGTTGAGTTTCAGTGTGGGATAGCTTTTACATATCCAAATATTCCAATAAAATGTGATGTACCCAGTCAGTTGAGATGCTTACAGCATCAGCCACCTCACACATTTTCAATTTCCGATTGTCCAATATCATTCCAAGGATTTTATCGACGATTTCTGGCTGGATGACGTCTGTTGGGCGGACTAAACGTTCGTCGTCACTTGTGCAGGTACGACCATCACTTTGTAACCATTGAAATTGTAATGGTGATGGTGCAGAGCATCCATAGTATTTCTCAAGTATTTCTTTAATTCGGTAGATATTCACGAGGTTTCCGCTTGAAATGGCTGTCAAACATAAACTAGCAGCTTGTACAAAATTTGACAGAAGTCAGATAGTATTGTAGTTGACAGAATCAGTGTTACTGCCTTCGCATTATTTAAATAAAATTCACTGTAAAAAGTATAGTCTCTACGAACTTTCGCTTTTCTAAACAATGCAAACAATTGGACGTTTGTAAATAGATTCTTAAGAATATATCCAATAACTGTAGTGAACTGAAACTATTTTAATGTCACTTTCTAAGGCGGATCTCTACAAATTATAGCTTCCATAAACAAATTTATCATTGTTGTTTCAAGGAGTAGTTTGCTTTGAAATTTCTCCTGTATTCATTTGTATCTTAGCTACGGTTTTCTAAATTAAATTCTTGTAAAATTTTGTATAATGTTTATCTCTTTAACTTTATCAAATGAAATCTTTCTTTATGCGGCATGTAATTTCTATTAACATTTTTGTTATTTCGAGTGAAATTTCAATGACAAAAACATCAAAAATTAACCCTTTTTAAGATTTTAATGCTACCAAACACTTTTTACCACTCCAAAAGACAGGTTCCATTGTAGATTGTAGAGTGAAACAAATTTAATTAACTCCTTTTTTCCTTTTATTACCGTAAAACCTTAAACTCTGTTCATCTTGCATTATGCACCATTATGAGATATCGTGAGCGGTGAAAATCAAGTTGAATTTGTTAATAAAAGACACCAAAAAATAAGACTTCTCTTCTATAATCTTTGGCCTTTTGCCGGCAATTAAATTTTAAAGCACGACGTACCTTTGAGTTATTAAAATTAACTGTGGGAAAAAAAAAATAATTTTAAAAATAAGAAAAGATAATGAGAAAATTTTCAATTAAAAAATGCAAAAAAATAAAATTATATACAATATATTTTTGCTTCGTCTTTTTTTTTAAATTTTTGTTTTACTAATTAGAAGAAACGCCTGGCATGGAAAATGCAGGTGGCAGCATCTGGTGTGCCACAAAAATGTCACTCGAGGACTCGCGCTTCAATTAAATATTTTCATCACTTGTTGTTGCTGTTGCTACTTGACCATGTAAAAAAAAAGAAAAAACAAAAAATCTTACAACTTCAGCATTTCCATGTATACATTTTCTGGATATTTTCTATTCTTTTCTTTGGCATCATTTTTTGGTCACATGTTGCTGACGTTTGACATTGCAGCATTCGGCAATGAAGACGTTGAGATTTTCGCGTGTTTTCCCCCTTTAAAATTTTTCTTTTTGATTTATTAATGATAAATTTAAAGAAAATATATATATTTCTTATATTCTTTTGGAAAGTTATAGAATTTTAAATAAAGTTGAATTAAAAGTTGCTAAGGTAAGAAAATATTCCTTAACAAAATCGTTTTCAATTAATCTGAGAAATCTGAGAATAGAAACCAGTTCATTGGCTACTTTACGAATTAACCAAATTAACCTCTTAAAGTGTCTCAATGAATTGGAGTTGAAATATTCCTTCATGGACAAAATAAGGATTCATAACTATACATCTCAGATAAAGAAATAGGTCGACCGGAAAGATGTTAGCTATTCCAGTGTTGGCAAATCAGAGGCGTAAAAGCATTGAATTGCCACGACTCAGTAAACATTTCTGTTGATAAAATAACACGCAGTTGAATTGGTGATTCTATACACAATATTTTCATTTTTCATTTAATGCATGGTTTTAAAATACATTTTCCTCATGTTTAGAATTCTGACTTAGGATTTGTATCACACGATTTATTGTTTTTGTCAATGATTTCTTACTTTTGTTCCTTCGCAATCTGTGATAATGATTTTACCTTAATAAAACACTAATTTGATTCATAGATGAATAAGCAAAATGATTGTTAAAAAAAAAAAAAAAAAAACACCATTAAATTGAATTGAAAACTGTTAACGAGCTAAAGCTATCATGCTATCATAAAAAGTATCTAAACTTTGTCAAAGGTGGAGAAAGAAAAATATTTCATATGAACTCTCTAAAACACCTGATACACTAAAATAATAAGAAGAAATAGATGAGGACTAGACCCCAGTCAACATGAACACAGCAAAAACACATTCGTTCATTTGTTCATTCATACATAGAAAGATTGACTACAAACATTAATCAAAACCTAAATTTACGCATTTATATGTTTATGGCTATGATTTCAACGCACGGCACGGCTTTGGAAAAAGTAATGGGTGAGTTAGTGAGTCAACATCATACACCCATTCTACACCCAAATCTCAGCAAAAAAAAGAAAAGAAAATGTTGCATGCCACCCACCACGTCTAAGGCGACGAATGAAGCAAACGTACAAACAATAAGCGGCAAAATAAATTGCGCTAAAATGATTCAATTACGCGAAGCAAACAAGCGAGTGAGTAAGTGAACGAACAAATGAATGAATGAGTGAATGAATGAATGAATGAAGAAATGAGAAAAAGGACATAGGAGCGAGCAGCAGCATTGGAAAACAGGTGGAAAATTACTTGACGAGAGTGAATAGGGCAACGAATGAAAAGCGCGCGAACGCAACATTTGTTAACTGAGTTCAAAAGCGGTGACAATATTTTTGTTTTTTTTATGTCCTAAAATGATTTGGCCTTTTTCTGAGAAAGGTGGGACGCCTTTGTGCTTTGTCGACGGCGACAAATTTACGCATTTAACAAATTCTTTTACAAATGTTGATTACTTGCTGCCCTGGTAAATTGTTCGAAAAGTGTTTATTACAGACTTGGCTTAGCATGCAGCTGGTTCCTCTGTGCAGGACGATGACGATGGTTCTTATCGTCGTTGTTGTTGTCGTTGGTTTTCTTGCTACCACAAAGGTAATAAGCGAAAATAAGATTTTAATTGCCATTTTGTGGCAAATGTTTCTTTAATGAGATATTGCAGATCTCATAAGTATTTCCATATGAGTTCGTTCACAAAGTTTCCTAAGGACATTTTCCATTTCAAAATGACAATTTTATAAAATTTTCACTTTCTCTTGGCATTAGTTTCAATTCATTAGCACACGAAGTCATTAATTAATTTAACTCACAAGCCACCAAACCAAGGAAAACAAACATTCTTACTCATACAAATATCCTTGATTTTTGTATTTGTATTGCCGCCCCAACATATATACATACATAATTTTGTTTTTCGCCCAAAATTGTGAGTATCTTCATCCGTGTCCTTACGCTTGACTGCTTTGCTAAGTGATGTTTATGGTATTAGTTTTTGTAATTTTATTTTTGGATCTTTCATTCTCATACTCATTCACTGGTTATTTTCCTGTTTCCATTTGTATCTATTGCGTAATTTTATCTATGGCAGGACAATTGTTGCACGTTATATTACATTGTACAATATTTAATGCGCAACCAAGTAAATCAAGTTTGTTGGTTTTTATTTATGATATTTTTCATTCGTTGGCCATTAGTAAATTAAATAGTCTTAATGAGAAATCTAGAAGGAGAACAATGAAACAAAGAGTATTGAAATCTATATTTGTGTTAGGAAGAGTCTAATGTAAATTTGTTTTGTCGTTTCTTTCAAGCTTATTAAAATATGTATAAATAATAAATTAATATTGTACAAGGGTTTTTCTATGTATAGTCTATTAAAAGAATATACAATACGATATACTTAGACAAATAAGTAGCTATCTGCATATTTTATAGTGTCTCAAGTATAAAACTAATAACACAACGTTTTCATAAGTAGTTAGCAGACTTACTTTTTACCAAATTTTCAATATTTTTTTATCTAGTGCACACTAGACAAAGCTGATTTTAATAATTTTTTTTTAAAATGAGAAATGAATACTAATGAAAAGAGTTGCATACTTATTCTTTTCAGTTTTTAACTTTTAATATAATATTTTTAAGTATTAAGTTTTTTGAAAACCACTGCAAGACGAAGCATAATGCTTTTAATGCTTTGGTTGTTGTTATTGTTGTATTTTTCTTCTCTGAGTACGCTCTTTTTGCGCTCTTCTTTTCTGTATTTTATGTTCATTTAAAGAGTCAGTGTGTTCCGTTGTTTATGCTTTGCTTTATTTGTGTTTCGTGTTTGAGGCTATTGATCAATTTGTGATGTCAGCTCAGTGCACTAACCTCTAGGCCAACGAGCTAGTCGAGAAAGTAATTCTTTGCGAAGAAATAGAGGATCGTTTGTTGAACGTGAAGTTCGCCTTAGTCTTGACAAGGAAAGATATTACTCACAGAGAGTCGGAGAATGTTCCGCCTTAATGATGATATACTATAGATCTCAGAGGGCCAGAGTGCCCAAATTCTGCCCTGAGCTATGATTCATTTATCGAAAACATGAATGATCCTGTATTTCAATAGCTACGATACCCTTTGACTTCGATTATTGCTCTGCTTTGCATATAACACCACCGTACGAAGCCGGGCGGGTCACTAGTAATTTATTAAACATATTTTTATTACAAATTCATTTAAACTCATATGAGGACGGAATAAATAAATAGGTCTTCGTTAAAATTACAGTTAAGAAACTTAAATTTCATTATTAAAATTTGATTTTTATGGTTTCGGACCCAAAGGGTACTAAAAGGAGAGAGACTTCGTTTCCGTCCGTCCGTCCTCGGGTCATATCTCATAAACTGCAATTGCTATAGAGATGATATTTTCTCAGAATAAGTGGTAGGGCACTAGCAACAAATACTGAAACTAAAATATTTTTAAAAACTAAAAGGGGTCCCCATACAAGAAACATTTTGGTTTGTATGGCAGCTATACAATATACTTGAAATTTGGATGGTTAGTGGCTTTACATCAGAAGCTTATATTATTGAAATTTCAGTTTGATCAGATAACTAGGAGGGTACCACTCATACAAACACCCATTAAAATTCAGGTTCTTATTAGAAAAACTTTTGTTTTTTGTTCTATTGAACTGAAATTTAGAAACTTTAGGGTTTTGATAAAGGCGCTGCACATCTGTTGGAATCAGCCAAATCGGCCAGATAGGAGAGGTACCTCCCATACCAACCCACCATTAAAATTCAGGTTGTTATTCGAAAAACTTTTTTATTTTTCGGGCTATTGAACTGAAATTTAAACACTATAAATTTCTGATAGGCGCAGTACATATGTGGGAATCAAACAAATCGGACCATTAGGGGGAGTATCTCCCATACAAACTCCAATCTGGTACGGAACCCTCCCCTCTGACTCGCACTTTTATTTTGATGTCATTAGAAATTTTCCCACAAAATGTTTAGCTCTGTCCATTGATGATTTTGATTGATTCCGAAACCAAGAACGAGGTAATATTTTGTTTAAATTTATTATCATACATAAGAATTACGATAAAAGCTTTGAGGGTGTCTGCTATATAATATTAAGTATTGAAACTATGTATTTACTACTCTTAACATCCTTTTAAACTTCGCTTTATTTAACCTAAGTCTATGCCGTTTCTATAGTATTTAGATATTCTTTCTATCAGATTTCTAACTACAATACAAATCACCCTTGCATTCTACATTAAATAATTTCCCCCTAAAAAACTCAAAGAATCCAACAAAAATGACAACAAACTGTAAAATACGAAATCATTTAGGAAAACGTTTATTTCATTATTACCCTCAAAAACCCAGCCATAAAGTATGATATGATATTACGAGAATAGAGATAACCCACAAAATATTTTCAGCTCAAGTTAAATTGAAAAGACAAAGTCAAAAAGTGTTGAACAATTTAACGCGAAACCCCAAGAACATCATCGCAAGGCATTAGTACTCGTTGTATAATAAATGCCTAAAACCCCGTAACGGAAGCGACACTCGACACTACAACACCCCAATTTACCATAGATACAAAAAAGGCAAAGCCAAAGGCAAGTGACTCAACTATCTCAAGTTAAGTAAAAAAAAAAGGGGGTGTTTGTATTGTAACAACAAGAATATTTATATCCATTCTACCTACTTAGTTTAACAAACAAATGTCATTGTTGTGCGTTGAAATCGACAGCCACTTGTCTGACTAGTGGTGTCCCAATACCACCCACTTCGCCTCAAATGCCAGTGGCAGCGACAGCCACCCATGGCGTCAGAATAAGGTAACAGCTTCAGACGAGATGTTCTTCAGTGTTGTGTGTCAGTCAGGGGAGTTGAAATGGTTAAATGCCATACGTTTTTAAGTTTAGTGCTTTGTCATAAGCAGATACAACCGCATCGCTGTACATCCTCCATATGACATAAGATGCGCAATCTCCACTTTTACACAGATATAAAGATATGCGTGTCAAGTAACTTGTCGTCGTCATCATAGCTAGCGTTCGTTCTACACGATATAACATACTTTGTGGGTGCGGATGGAATGAAGATTCTTCCTGGTTTTGCCGCTATTCCACTATTGTATTTGCGATAGCATCATTTCATAAAATAGTATTGCATTATTTGTGTGGCGTGTGTTTTTGTTGTTTACATGATTTTGACACTAGTCATAGCCAATATTGCCGCTATATCCTTTATCTATGTATGTATGTATGTATATTGTGTAAACACAATTCTCTGTGTGTATTTATCTGTATCTGTTGCAAATATTCGTACAATACTTGCTTTGGCTTATTTGCCGAATAATCATTTTGATCACATATTTACCTAGATACACGTACTTAGATTGTTTCACATTGCATTGTTTGCCTTATCGAGAGATGAGAGTCTAGGTACACATGATAATATTTATTCATTAAAGGTGTCGATTCTTAATTTCATTGAAATGATTTTGGTTTTAATGAAAAGTTTGCCTCAAATAAAATACTATGTTATTACAGTAAAATTAAATAAATTTTATGAGATTTTTGAAAATCTGAGTTCAATTAAATTATTACTGATTTGAAATATAAAATAGATGGCAAGGGTTGGTTTAGACAAATTTTGATTTAAAAAAAAACCGTGAAGTTTATGTGGTTGAAATTGCCAGTCTAGATTGATTACTGACTATTAGAAACCTTCACTGAGTGTCTAGAAGAGAATCAAGCCAGACAGTTAGAACTCAAATCGTTTGATTTCTTATGCAGGCTTAGACACGAGAAGGTCTCGGAGACTGTCCAGCAGCTTTTTTTTTTGTATGTGGTTACTTTTAGTAAAACCATAGAAAATTGTTTAGAATCCTTGTTCAATGAAGGTACAGCGACTTTATATCAACTTGGTCATTTTGTTGTAAGCTTTTAGGGTGGTTCAGTGAGGAAAAGTAACTGGCCTATTTGGTATCACTGCCTTATTATCAGTCTGGTTAACTTACTAAATATGCTTCATACTACATATAGTTGAATAAAGCAGAACAGAGAAGGTATGGACCACAAGAAAGAAGTAATTAAGGAGATACTACCACAAATTTACGGATATCAACTTAAATTGCTTTCCCATCTTTTAATTAATTGCATAAATTAAAATCAATCATTTTGTAATTTATACCTTAGGTTACAATAAGATGTTTGTTTTAAAACTTTTCTTATTTTTTGAAGAGTTTGGGCAATGAGTTTTAAGTTTTAGTGATTGAAACTTTACTATACTAACATTTATACTTGTACGATTATGTTTGTATTTTAATAACATCAGTTTTGCACTTCCGTTTCAAATCAAAATTTATATTTAAGATCACAATGACTCAATTTCAAAGTGAAATTTTAATGGCGCCAATATCAACATCTTGTAAAACTATAAAAATCTAATTTGTGTATACAAATTTATATCGTAAAAATTCGCAATGCGAAAATCCGCAACAAATTGAGCGACTTAACAAAAACAATAACCACAATGCAAGTCTTTTGACTTAAGCCCCACAATAAGAAGGACCTTAAGAAGTATTCTGCCCTTGTTGAAAATTAGCCTATTGCTGCTGAATAGGACAAGATTACACACACACACAGGCACACCTCGAGGCATAAAATCTATCATAACGCGCTATGGGTAATAAAAAATTATAGATTTTTTTACATTTGTTCTTTTTTTTTTTTTTTTTTTTCAATCTTGCATATTTAAGTTTATGCGCACGACGATTGTTGCTGTTGTTCTTTTTTTTTGTATAGAAATATAGAACTCCTTGCAGTTTATGATGCCTCCTCCTTTGTTTAGAGTAAGAGATAGAAAAAAGGCCTGAAAGGTATCGCACAACGTGTGTTTGCCACATATAAATAAACATAAAACAAAATGTCATATTTAGGCATAAAAGTCATGTTATTATGGTATGTGAAAAGCAAAATAACAACAAAATATACAAAAAGGAAAGCAATGCTTAGCCAACCCAAATCAAGATTTCTATTGTACGAGTATTGCAAAGGATGAAAGTGGAAAAAAAAGCTGTCAGTTTGTGTTTGTCAGTCTCAATGTGGCCAACCGTCGACCCTCGTAAAGGTGATTTTTGCATAATCGTCATTTTTGATTTTAAAATTATTTTCCTATAAGATTTTCTTTTATTTTATTTTTTTTTTGTTTATCTGTTAGTAGTGAGTGAGTGCATGAGTTTGTGTATGTGTATTTCGCTCTTTTGGCCAACAATAAAATTTTATTTTTATCATCTTTACATGTGTTGTAGCATGTTTTGCAACCGCAACATTAACAAACACAAAAAAAAAAAAAAAATGGTAACAAAATAATATTGTAATGTCTTTAAATATTTATTACTATTTTACGTTTTTATTTTACTGTGAAAAATCTTATGTTTTGCTTTGAAATACATTACTAACGTAAATGTCATTAGGATTTGATTTTTTATTTGAATCATTTTTTTTTTTTCATTTCCATTTCCATTTCCATGGTGCTCTAGAGCGATTGAATCTAGAAATAATTTTATTGACTCTTATAGAATATAGATTAATTTGTAAATATTATTGATTACTTGTACAAAATATGCAAAAATACTAACAGAATCACAATTCCACTTCGGAAAAACCACAAAGACTGGAATCTTTGTTTGATTTTTATGGGTTGTCTTCGTTTTCTGTAGGTGTCCACATTATTACGTCCATTCAGGTTCTCCAAAAACACCGATTTCCTTTTTTTTTTCCACGTCTTGTTTTTTCCATCTATATTAACGTTCTAGGGGCCTTAGCTGCACTTGTCGATTGCTACAATTCGCTTTGTTGTAACAATCTATAAAATATCAGTTTTAAAGTCTATATTCTGAAGATTCCTTTCTTCCATCTTCTCTGTAGCGTTAATTCCTAATTTCAATAAAAATATTCTTTCATATAAATTTAACTTTTTTTTTACAAAAGATACAGTTTCAGATGATGAGGGGAACCTTAACAGGGCACTTCAAATTTGGACCCAAATGTTGCACGTTTCACAGCAAGACTTCTATCGTGGCTGTCAAGATTAGGATGAATCAGAGAACATTCAACACATCGTTTGTGAATGCCCTGCTCTTCTTAGTAGACAAACCCGTTTTCCAAGCAAACCGTGCTTTGAGAATTTGGCCAGTTTGGCAAAAGTTCCACTAGACGACGAGGCTGCTTTCGTAGATACTTCAGGTTGAGCTTAGGAGAGATCTTTGAGACCAACAGGGAGTAACCTATTTCTCCACAAACCCCCCTGCTTTCCTTATAATCATGCATCTCCATGGGCAGCATGACTTCCGAGTAAGCCTGCATGTTCTCGCGAGTATTCATCAGGAATTCCAAGATTTTAATCGGAGGTAAATCTGCAATTTCAGTTGGATATCTATACTGATAAATTAGATATGGCAGATAGATATACAATTCATATAGGGCTGCGATGGAAAAGCTATTTGAATGTCTTCATATATAATCCTCCATCATCCAACTATAACCTTCTTCTTATTCTGTTTTACATATTTTTTTTTTTTTTTTTAGATAATTAAGGCAATGCTTGTATTGCTTTTAATTAGGTTTTTAAAAAGTCTATGTGTATAAGTCTAAGCTCGTAATTCCGTAATATTTTAAAATTAAATTCATGCTTACAAAGATTCAGCATCCTTTCAAGGTCTACGCAAGCAATATGATACCCTTCAACATTTTTTAGATTGTTATTTTTTTGCATGCGTGAAAACAAATCTCCCAGCAAATCCCTTGATTTTAAAATGAGCTTTCCAATAACAACAAAAACAACAAAATCGACACACCAGTCTAAAGTGTATAGAGTGAAAGTGTTATCAGACAGGGAATCGATTTTAAATGTGCGCATAATTTACAATATCAAGCGAAGAAGTAAGTAGGAGGAGACAATATATAAGAGTGGGTTGCACTGGGAAACATGTTCTATTCAGCTGGTAGCTGGCGGATGGGAGTTGATCTTGCTTGTCTTACTTTGTATTGCATATTGTGTCCTTGTTGTTGTTCATTCAAAATGAGTGATGAGGAGTCGGCACGCGTCACCAACGCCGCTGACTGCTACCGCAATGTAACCGAAACCACAGCAAGAACACCCTCACATCGATGATGGCTTGTGTAAACCCAACTTGCCAACAAGCAACTATTAAACGCTTAATGGTAATTTTATTAGATAAACCTCCACCACCACTTCTTCTCCATGCAATACCGGATGAGTCCATGAGACTTTGTTTGTCGCTCATTTGTTCTCGTTGTTGTTATTTGTTGTGATTACATGCAGTTTACGCGCTTTAGCGCCATCCAATGATGCAAAATTATTGTACAAGCAACATGAGTACATGAGTGGGAGAGTGTGTGTTATGCCACCAAGCCACGTGTCTGGTCACGTGTACTCGATAGGCACAAACCCACAAACAAGAATGTATTGTATCTTGTCGTACTTAGTACAACAAAATATGTGAACAATTCAAAGAATTATGGATAAATATTGTATAATGAAATTATGAGAATAATAACCAAGAATATTTAATGCAATCAAGTTGCTGTCTAAGTGATTCTAACATCTTGACTGATTGCTTTTTGCTCATCATTGTTATGATGGGAGAGAAAGTACGTTTACGATTTCCCAAAAGACGTTAACAATAGCAGGAGACTTAAACTGATACTGTGATTCACATCACTACCTTCAAGGCGTCAACCCCTTTTCCTGCTACTCTGTAAACAAACAATCCAATCCATTCATCCAACCACCCAATCCAAGAACGAACCAGTCAGTCATTTCTGTCTGACCCGGCGGCCTAAACAAATTATATTTAAAGTCGTGGTGTTGCGTTCGGTTTCTCCCAGTGGGAGTTTTATTTTAACACTTGAGCATTTTTAGCGCTTTGTTGTCTTGTCATGTTCCTCTTTCCAAATTCTACTTTATTCGTACATTGGTTGGTTGGTTTGACTTAGGTTTAACTTTGTTCTGAGACCACCCACTAGGCTTTTGATATTACTTTTGAGAAAAAATACATTAAACTTTCATTCATCAACGTTTGCCCTTTTTTTTTTTGTCTTTAGTACTTTTCTATTGTTCAATGTAAAAGAAGAAGTGTATTTGTATCCCCCATGCACAAAATGACACATCACGAAGTTTTTTAATTTGTTTATGATAATTTACGTTAGTTTTTATCTAAGTAGACACTATTTGTAGGCTTGTAGAAATTATGGAGTGAGTAATGGGATAAGAAAATATATACACAATGTCACTGTTTAGAAAAATTATTTTTATTTTGAATTAAATTGAATTAAACAGAATGTTATGTTTTAATGATTTTAATATAGTACATCCATAGCTTTAGGAACTCTCTATTAAATTAGTTTAATAAATCCATATATTATTCAACAAATTTGAATTATAGGTTTTGATGTGTCACATTTCTCTTCTATTTCTATTCCGTTTTCCATATGTTCCAATTTTCTGTATTTCATGGACTTGGGCGAAGGGGAGTAATTCCAAAAAATATGAAAATGAAATGTTACGAAAATCAAAATTTGATGTTATTATTATTAGGCAAATACAATTGAAATGTCTCCGAGGCGCAGTAGTTAGAGAGCAGGTCTTGCAAACCTAGGGCGTGGGATTCAAGTCCTGCACTGGGAATATTTTTTTTTTTTTTTTGATGTGAAACTTTAGCGAAGTAGAATATTGGAATATTATATTGTTTTCATACAAAAGAGTTTTTATTGTTAATTTAAGCTTTGCATTATTTTATTTCCACAAAACTGATTTCCTTTCATGTTTCTTTTATTTCTGTTAAGTTTATTGTAGCTTTGTTTTGATATCTTCTTTATTAATAAATATTTTATTTATACATACAAGTGTATTTATGATTTATTACTTTTAAGTTAGTACTTTGTACGTGCATACATAATGTTTTGTAGATATTATTCTAAAACTTATTCATATGGGCTATAATTCATAGCAAATCATGACGGAAATTTACATTTTTCTACACAAGATAAATACAGATAATGTGATAGAGGAGTATCGGCTGTGAACACAATTTTATTCGTAACTTATACAATGCAAGGACAAGCATCATCATCTTGGCTTTGTATTCGCGTATGCTTTTGTTATATTATTTAATTTCTTTGTCTAACTAAAGCTATCGTTGGCAACCGATAAATCATGACTTTCAAAGCGTTGATGAAATCGTATATTGTAAGTCAGGAACAGTACTAGACAATTGAAGAGGGATGCCACAAACATTCCTCAACTTATTTCTAGTCCATGTATCAAACTAATCAGGGATAATAATTGGATTTGCATATATGAATATGTCTGCAGTCACAGAAATGTGTTATTAAGATAAACAAGTAAGTGCATGTCGACTAGACAATGGACTTTAAAAAAGTTAAAACTTAAAGTTAGGATATGATTAAGCAATATAGTATGTAAATAAAGGTGACAGCTTCCTTCTGACAAAATATATACTTGCAATGATACCACATTTGTGTCCATATAAATAATAGGCGGATAGAGAAGATGCCTGAAGTTGTGATGATATCAGCGATATTTTTAGGATTAAAGAATCAATTTCGATGCATTTAATTTATGAAATGTAAGGCGGAACTTCATATGTATTATGTACAATATTTCGACGAAACACATTTTAAAGGCACAAGCAACACAATACGCGTTAGGTGCGTCAAAGTCTTGCGCTTTGTAATCAGAAAGCAGCTGGTGCGAAATACCATCACTAAACCATCACTAAAACATCAAACAGCTGATTTCCCTCGAAACGCCAGAGAAGATTTGAAAGCAGCTCAACTTTTGTGGGAGGTGAAAGTTCAGATGACAACTTTTTGTAGGATTCTTTTATATTAACATAATTAATTAACAAAAATCCTAAAAAGAAACTTTCCCCGAACTAAGCATAAATAACACCTCAATAACTCAATTCAAACCTTCTTACCAAAATTGACCTTTCTAGCTTATATAGAAGTGTTATAGCAAAATATTGTAAACATTTTTACAATCCTTGGTAATAGATTTTTGTTAGTTTTAGGGATATTATGGCTATATTTATTCGCTTCTATGTCATGTCCATTTGTTGAGTATTACTCTATTCTTTCTGTGTTAAATATCTCCAATTGGTTTCTAACATCTTGTACAATTTATGACATTCCTATTTGCATGGACATTACTGTATGCCTTACAATTCGTACTACACATACAAAATTCCTGAAACTTACTATAATAAATATGCTAAACTACATCGCTGTGGTCCATCTCTGTTCTGTTCGGTTCGATTTATTTCCGGTTGGTTGGTCCACAAGGCCATCGAAAGAAAACTATTTCATTTCCACATGGATATTTATGCGTTGCGTAATGCAAGCCAAAAAAAAGAAACATATCAAAAACGAACCAAGCCATCAACCAAACAATTCAAAAAGAGGCGGCTCATATTTGCATTCATACAATTGAAGTCAAGCCAAGCCAAGCCAAGACCTACCCAGTTCAGCCCAATCATATCATGAAAAGATAGCGTATACACGTTATACCTTTGGGAGATAGAACCATAATAAAAATAAAAAAACGAAAAGAAAAGAAAAGACATGGCGCGATTTTGGCATACAAATTGCTGAACGATTTCAATTTTCATAGACGTGTAGATATCCAAAATTCGCTGAATTTCTTACCATTGCGCGGATTCAATTCATATACTAAGGGCAAAAAGAATATAAAAAAAAGAGGAATTTAAAACGTTTGCCTTCGCTTCATATATCATCGTCGTCATCATCTCTAACTTTCTCTCTAGTGAAACAAACGTCCAGCAGCCCATCGAGCGAGCGTGGCAAACTGCCGGTGTCTGATTTATGATGCTATTTAGATTCATTCAGGTGATTCTTTTTCAATATCGCCGCGGCGTATTTTGGACACACATCCAAAAGGGGAAAAAAAACACAAATACAAAACGAATAGAAGAAAAATACAAGCGAAAAATATCGCGAACAATAAATCGCATAAAACGCAAATCAAAAACGATAGCAAAAAGTCTAAACTTCAGAAAATAAAATCATGCAAAAATCTACACAAAAATCTAATGCACAGCACATCTGTAGATGTGCATCTACTAGCCACATGACCCCATAGTAAATGAAAACAAAAAAGAAGAAAAAAATATAGATTTTATGCAATTTTAACAGATCAAATGGAATATAATTCTTTTTTTTTTTTTGTGCAATAAATATATCTGAGCAAAAAACTATAAAAATTTATTTCTAAAAATTGAATTTATAGAAATCAATTCTTCATGAAGCGATTTAGTGTTGCCATTTGATTTTTTAAATGTTTTAACATCTTTAAGGTAACCAAAATAGTTAAACAACTAACCTCTCTTCAATTACACAGAGCATTCATGTATAAAGTATTGTACAAGTATCTTCAAATTCTAGTAGAAAAGAAGAAATTAAACGAAAAGTTCATCATTCTCCGTTAAGAATTTAATTTTGAATTGGATCTTTTAATTTACTTAGTCTGAACATTTTGCAAAAAATATTTCTAGAAGCGGTTTTCTGTATCTTTATATAAAATTCCAGAGTACGAAATTTTGTTACTCTTAATCTTCTAAATGGCTAGACCAATTTTAAAAACTATTTGTTTTTGTTTTACTTATCGGGTCACCAAAATGGTTTATGCTTCAGTTGAACCCGGTAGGTGGCGCTGTTGTCGAGATATAGGCACTTTTTAACCAAATTTTGAACATTATTTATCTAACGCACGCTACACTAAGCCGATTTTAATAATTTTTTTTTTAAATGACAAATGAATGCTAAAGAAAAGAGTTGCATACTTATTTTTCACAGTTTCTAACTTTCAATACAATATTTTTAAGTATTAATTTTTTTGAAAACCACTGCAAGGCCAAGCATAAAGTGGGACAAGAAAGAGACGGTGTGCTTCGTTGTTTGTGCTTTGCTTTGTTTGTGCTTCGTGTTTGAGGCTATCGATCAATTTTGGTTTGTTGATAAGGGAAGTGGGAGGGTGACGGGGTAGTCGTGTACCAAAATCCAAAATGTGTCCTACCGAATTTTTTTCTTTCTTCTTTCGCGTATTTAAGTATTACAAACATAATTCGAATACCACGCGTACGAAGTCGCGGGCACAGCTAATATTTTATAAATTCGACATAACATATGGTTAAGTTCATCATTCGGCAATATTCTAATATTATAATTTTGATTAGATATATTGGTTTGGATCTTTAAACTTGTATAGTGAAAACTATCTCTTCCCGGGACTATGTGGGAATGTGGGATAATAGTCGTTCACTCCTTCGGGAGGACTAAAGAAAATCCTCTTATGATTTTATGTGAGGTAATGCCAGGATCTTATATCTTGCCCTGATACTATTTTTGACTGGAATGCAGCATCCCTATATCTAAACCAGATCGATATACTTGTTCTCATTGGAGTGCCGAATGCAGGCTTGTCTGGCAATGAAATCTTCTTTACTTTTCTGACTTGTGCAATGTGTGGATTTAAGTGGAAGACATTTTAAAAGTTTTTTATAGGAAAAATCATTAATGATTTCTCAATGAGCAATGACATATACGCAAGACGTTTCTGCATCATCGTCGTACGCAGCCTAATTGTGATCAATTTCATCTTAGAAAATTAACGATATTAGTCACCACCAACACTTAATACATTCTCAAAATCATATCAATGTTAGGCAGCGCCGAAATTATTATCAAGCAGAATCCTGTAGAAAAAACATCTCCATTGGTTCACTGGCGACATTGTAGTAGTTTCTGAAGGCATTTCAGCCCGTCGTCGCACGGCCAACCGAAGTACTGAAACTATGTGTAATCATGAATAGAAAAGATGAATTACTTTCCTGATATTTCATTCTTGCTTCCAACACAGACAGACACATAAAAACTTTCAGTGACTTACCAAATGTACTACTATGCCCAATTCCCTGGCCTCGTTCTTAGTATTATTATAGAGTCGTTTTATTCAAACAATTTTGAATCCAAGGTCTGTGGGGACCCCGAATTGGACCGTCGTGCATCCGGTGCTGTTACCATCCATGTTTATGTAGAAAATAAGTAGTACGATATAGTCTTACCAATTTGAGAGACTGGGGAAAATTCAACCAAATCATTTTGATAAACTTAAACAATTCCATGGAAAGGAGGTTATTTGATTTGCCAACAGCAGAAGGAAATGTTTTATAAACTATTTCTAAAGTTGATCTCTAAGGTGTTTCTGTATAATTCATAATATGAACACAGTTTTATATAATTTTCGCATTATTTATTGTATATACTACTTAAGAATATTAGAGGGCTGTAATCGCTATTTCTCCAAATATTTCTAATATTTCAAACATATTTTAAGAAACCTTTCCAAAAATGAAATGTATTGAAATCCATTGTATGCGATGTTACTACATAATATTACTTTGTCTGTATTTTCCTTTTGTTTTTTTTTCATCGACACAACTTTGTATCAGATACATTTTTTGTTTGCATACCATATCCACCACCAACATTAAACGTCTAACAACGAAGCGAAGCACGTCGTCTATCAAATATTAAAAACAAATGGGAGTGCGCCATATTTACCATGAAATTGCAATATTTTCGGTTTTGCGAATATCCTTTTCGATATGATTGCCAGCCATAGTCTGTTATATAGTTCTCGTATTAGCTTTATAGTGCTCTCAGGCTGATTATTGCGAACGAACTCATTCGATTTGCATAATAGATATTTTTTTTTTTTTCAAAATCAACTAAAATGCGAATATCACACACACACACACACTCACACACACACACACTTACACACACTGGCTTACTGACGCCTTCAATTTTGATGATGATATTGCATAATGACAAATTCAAAATCTGATTGAGTGTTGCCCTTTTGAATATTATGCAAAGCGATTTTGTCGGCGGTGTCAGCTGTAATTGACACACAACAGCAGCAGCAGTAGTATTAGTAGTTGCATCTATGGATGAACATAGGGTTTTTGGGTACAAATTTGTTACACACTGTTATTATTAAGTATTATTGTTGTTGTTGTTGTTGTTGTTGTTATTGTTGTCATTGTAGTAATATGATTGAATTTCTTGTGTTAGATGAAGATGGTTTGAATGCCAGAACAAAGTCATAGTAGATACAAACATAGTTGCTTATGATTATTGTATGGACATATGCATTAATTTGATTAATTGTGTCTAATTTGATGCAACAACAACATCAATAACAACACACATATGCAACATGACTTTATTTTCTTGTGTGTATTGTTGAAAAAGATACATAGTTACATAGATACGAAGATATACGAACAACTAGCATATGTTGTTATTGTTGTTAACTAATTAATCAATTTCAAAAAGCGAATATTCTTAATACTCGTATTATTATGATGTCAGCTTGCTATGATATTTAGTTAATTTTGTTAATTTCTCTCTCAGTTTAATATTCTAATTGGAACCTTATGTTGGGAGCTAAGTACTAATCTCAAATATATGTAATAAACTAAAAATTACTTAAATCTCTGATACCAAAAGAATCTAATCATAAAACTAAACCAATCACAAAATTTGACAAATTCGAAATCTTAGCTACCAATCATGTCCCAGTTTGGTTATAGCTTCATTTGCTTGCTAAGCAGCTTAATTTTATATGACTTATAATATGAACACACATTGTTGTATTGTTTTGTATTATGTACTTGTATATATATGAAACAATATATGTTCTACTGGCTATTAATGTCATCAGCACATGTGAACCACCAAACCATTCATTTGTGCTCATGTCTTTAATTAGACGATAAACACAATTGACCCAAGTAAATAAGAAAATTAAACCCAAAATCTGAACCCAAATCAAATTATTGTATTTCATTGCCTCCAACCAGTGTTGCGTGTCTAGCGTGACCAAATTATAACTAAGAAAATGTTATTAATACATAAATCTGAATATTAATTTTCTCTTCGACGACAACGATATTTCCTTACTTCTTGGGGCAAATGGATTATGAACTTGTGTACAATGGAAAGTAATATGTATTTGCTCACAATCTCAATCTTAAATTTGAAATCTTTCAATCTGTGATTTACTTTACTATTATGCTGCTGCCAGTCAACAACATACGCACATATCTTCAGAAACAATTCTGATTATTATTTCTAATTTGATTTTGTGTAGACGTATGCGTTTATTAATTTAATGAATTATACACTAACACTTTCTATCCACAAAACTCATTCATTCACCCACATATAAACTCAATATACTTATTTACTTACTTACTTACATACTCGTATGCTTAATTATTGCTCAAGTTAAAGCCAAATTTATATCAATAAGCAGAAAATTAAACACTCTTTTTCTAGAAACAAAGATACAATAAAATTGATATGTGTACGATATATTTTACTTCAAAGTTTTATTTATTTATCATTTATTTATATTGATTACTTTATGCTTTTGGATTATAGTATGTGGTCAATTATAAGGATTTTTATGCTTACAAAACTGAAGAAAAATAATTAATATGAAACTTAAAACTACAAGAAGCAAACAAGGGAATAGAAGCATTTTTTTATATCTTTCGGACCCTAAACCATCGAAGAAGCTTGCTATATCCAATAAGTCTATATAGTTAAAAAGCCGCTTTCAGAATAGTATGTATTGTATTATGGTAAATATAACCGAAACTTCGAATTATACAATAGAATTATTCCCTAGAACTAGGGAATTTGCGAAATGTGCTAGAATTATTAAATTACCATACATCAGTCAATTATCAGCAGTTAATGTCAAGTTTTCTAGTTAAAGTTTCTTTCTTAAAGTTCATTCAGTAATTTGTATTTGAATATTTTAATTATTTTTTGTTAGTTTCAATTCTAATTTCTTTCAGACTTTATAACATTGACCAAGTTGTAATACTAATCCATTGTGTATGTGATTCTTTAATAAATCAGTCACGATTTAACATATTTTCCTCCCAAAAAATTATGTTTCCATTGGTATCTCCTTTTTCTAAAGATTAGATGCTTTCCTGCGAATTGAAGACGTTACAAATGATGTATTGCTTTCATAATTTCAAACATACTTGTATTTATGTGGTTAAAGAGCTGCAGGGTGAATCAAGTTGTCATTTTGACACTTTATGAGACACTTCGGCAGTTGTGCCACGTATCCACAAGATTTGGTCGAATACAACTTTTTCTGAGAATAACTCGCTGTTCTCGACCAGATAACCCAAGTTTTCTACCAAATGACTATAATACTTGGTAAATATTGGTCTTCAATACAAAATTGAAAGCTACGCATGTTCGAAATATCAAAATGAGAAGGTCCAGAACAGTTTCATGCCAATACTTCTCCATCATCTTCATCCGGAAACATTAAATCTATATGTGAAATACTTCAAATCAATAAAATTTAAACATATTTGCGATCGACACTTTGAAATTCAAGTTGCCTTATAATTCTGGAACGATAAAATGAGCATTTACCAAGCAAAAAATAAACGGACTATGGCATGATTTGAGTCCTGGCTTCAATACTCTTTCTGATAGACAGAAAACTTTGTTCATATGATATGGAAAAAAAGTGGTTTTACTTCTCATACAATATTTTAAGCTTAAAACTATATTTTTTTAAGTATCATATGATTATGAAAAACACCTTAAACCATAAACAAAAACTTTAGACTTAGAACTTACTATTTCTAATGTTAAAATTGTCTTACCAATCTCCCTAGTGTCTATTTATTTGTTCATTCTTAAAAGGTTTTTGTTTTTCATTTATGAATTGTACATAAATATAACTTAATTGTTTGATACTAAAATATTTTTGGCTTTCTTTTCCGTAAACCACAAATGTCAAAAGTTTCACCAAAAAGGAAATTTACATAGATAAATCTTGAAGTCAGTCGTCCTTTGTGCCAAGTGCAAACTAAACCTTTTTACAAATAAAGACATAATGCCACAATGTAAACAAATTAACTAAATCAGTTACTAATTGTGGAAGGTGAAATATGTGAGAAAAGTTTATTGTTGATTTTTGCTGTTTTTGTGGTAAAAAGTTTGTCTTTTTCGGACAAAAATCAGTTGTTTACTCATTTGGATGGATACTTGGTGACATAGTAGGTTAGGTTAGCTTTGCCATTGTCAGTTATAGAGATGTGTATAAGTTTTACTTCTAAAAAAAGATGGGTTAATTCGATATATGATGCTTTATAAAAGAGATCAAACTCAAAAATCTTATATAACAGATTTACACCCACTTTATAAATACGAGCATACATCAGCCAATGACTTTTAATGAAGGAGGATACTTCAAATACTCAACTCAAGCTACTAAATCAATGACCACTTGATTTTAAGTAAAGTAATATATCTTTTCACTACGCTCAATTCGAACTGTCGCGTTGACAATGCTTTTAGTGTCAGAGTGTCAGTCTCCACAATGATAATGTCGGGCCACCACTTTTACGTATGCTTTTGTTCGCCAGGCCAAGTTGTCAAGTGATAATTGAATTAGAATATGGCAACAATGGCGTCGTCGTCTTCGTCGTTGTTGTCGTTTTATCCTACACAACAAAACCAAGTCATAACTTTTTCCATACACGACGCCAATTGACAAAGCAAAAAAAAAAACAAGATACTAGCAAATGTAAGTATGTCGTTTTAGGATTGGAACGAGTTGTTCTCTGAGGTTCGAATAGCAAACGACACATGTGCCAGAATTCGTTGGGTTTGGGTTGGGGTTTGGGATTAAGTTTGCCTGGGATTGTATGAAATTGGTTGGAGTAACGACATAACACAAAAGAAATATTATGCTTTTAACAATTTTAGCATTTTGCCATTTACATAGATCTTAATTATTTCTCAAGATGGTTAGAATGGAGCGCGCGAGACTACAACATATGGGTTGAGTTGAATTGAATTTGGTTTGGCTTGGATGTATGTATGTATGTGTTCTGGTGTCAGTGAAATGTTACTGGTAGTCATTTTTACATTTGCATTTGTAGCTAATTTGTTTAAATGTTTTTACGACTCTCATTTGGGTGGATAATGGTGAGGGAGGATACCATCTCCTCCACTTTGTTTATAACACTCCAATTTACATACTTGTGCGAGTGCGAGTGAATGTTTGCTTATATCTAGATATTTTGGCATTCAACATATTTTTACGATTTCATAACAGCAAAGCATATGATGATTATAATACATACATACTCTTACATATTCGTATATGTTTAGCTAAGCGGATTTCGCTAATTACTTCCCATACGCCAAGATGATTTTTGAGTTTGGATATTCTTTTTGGCCATGAGTTTTAATTAGAAGATGCATATTTTCTTTTATGTTCATTGAAACGACTCCAATTTCATATGGCGGCAATGTTTGTCTTAACTTGGCACATATGAAACTTAATTACAATTTAAATGTTATTTGTATTTATGTATGTGCTCTGATCTCTTGGGATGGATGCCATTAGAAAACTTTGATGTCACACACAAATTTGTCATAGTTAATTAGCAAATTAGCTTAAGTTTCTAATTGATTGGCATCTATCAATAGCCAATAAGTCTGTCAACTCATAACCCATACTATTTTGTTTAATCCTTTTCATTTTGTGGATTGTATCTATAGCTCAGCTCTTTAACACGCTCACATCACATTGAGATTTTGCGCATTTGAATTTCACACAAAATTAAAAAGTCGCATATTACGAGTATTCAATGACAAAACACTCACTCATCTTTTAATATCATGGGGTGTTTTTCAATGTGCACAACCCCTAATTAGTTTTTTCAATATGTCTGATCCCCTTGTGATCAGTTAATGATAAACAGCAACAATATCAGCAGAATATTGTTGCCACAAAATGAATAAAAGCGGGAAGTCTTTCTCTCTCTCTCTTTCTCTTTCCCTATAATATTCATGTCTATCTTTTTTTTCTCTTTCGGTAGGTGATACTTATGACTGAAGTCAATTGGAAAATTAATTTAGCAAAAATCCAATTGTTACTTCTTTGTTCCGAATTATATTTTATACGGGTTTTTGATGAGGGATTGACAGTGGTAGAGTGAAAAGTAATTTGTGCTTTAATAGTATAACCTTTTTTTGTACTGTAAGAGAAAGGGAGCAGTTTACACTGAGGAAAATTTCTTAGTATTATTCAACTACCCATTCGTTTGATTTTCTAAATAGATGGTGAGGTTTTGCTTTACTTCAAATGTAGATTTAGGCTACAATAATCTACCCATTGAAAGATTCTATCTTATTTTTAAAGCTGAAAATTCCCACGTACAAATTACCTTCGTTGTTTACCAATTCGACTGCGAATATGCGTGACCTACAATAAATTTCTGTCATTGCTAAATGATATTCCTTTTTGAGACTTAAATGTTTCCCATATATCAATATTTACATATATAGCGAACCGTTTGATAGTAGTAGGGAAATAGACACCTATACGTTGTGGATTGCTTTGGGCTTCGATGTTCACCATTAATCTTACTGGTCTGGAAGTCCCTACCAGTAGCTAAACTACCGACGGCATCGTTCTCTAGATCACCACATCTACTGAGTCTCCTCGTCTTTTCAAGATAGCAATCCCTGGTGGGATCAATAAGAAAAATAGGTTATTTCAGCAGGGAGAGATTTTAGTTGAACATTGTCAATCAACAATAAATCCAGTTATTCCAATTTAAGAAGTCCCTTACCACATTTGAATATTGGAACTTTTAAATTGAAAATATCATCTGCAAATTGATGAGGTAAGGCTACAATTGCCAGTCTAGTCTGGTATTATCGAAATGAGTCAATACATCCTGAGGCTAGGTAGATGCTCCTAACTAGTTCGCATTTTTATTGTCGGGGTTATAAGAATCTTTCGAAGATTACCATCTTCCTGGTATGCATTAAAAAGGAATCTTACTTGTATATAATATTTTGTTTTAAATACAATATAATAAATTTATAGTTATTCTAGCGACCCGTCTTGCTTCGCGGGAAATATTTGAAGAAATTCACTCTAGTGGTGGAGGAAGAATTTCCGCTAATTTTACTATACCCTGTAAGTAATAGAGGTAGTTAGATACATCCTACATATTCACAGATAACATAGGTACATTGTTTTCATTAAAATAATAGAACATTCTTGTATTCAAGGAGTTAGAATTCATGGCAGAGTTCAGTTTATTTGACCACAGATTAGGGCACTCCTCATGGGCTTGCATTCGGACAATTTTCTGGCTCTATGAAATCTAAGGCTGTCCATGTCATGACAAAGGTGAACTTTACGTTAAACAAAAAATACTATATTTCTTTGCAAAGAACTCTTTAATCTTATTTTAGACAGCCCGATTTCCATTTCTTCATTGGTTTCTTCCTTATGTCTGTATGTATTTTTTGATCTATGACTTCTTGATTTAACAACAATTTTAGTTTAATGTTGTTCTTAATTTATTCAAAAAAATACAGCATTCAAAGTATTGTCTTCCGGATCGACTACTTTTTCCCATCTCTCTGGTAATTTTCGAATACCATCTCTAAAAAATGAGTCCTCTCTGGCCTCGATCAAATCATTGAGCCATTTTTTCATTTCTTCAAAAGACCCGAACCGGTGACCCCACAAATCGTTTTGCATCCGTCAAAAAAGCCAGTATTCGGAAGGATCAAGGTCTGGAGAATACGGCAGGTGGGGTGAGACCTCCCTTTTCAGCGTTTCCAGGTAATTTTTGACCGTTACAGCTACGTGCGGCCGAGCATTGTCATGTATATATTACGCTGAAATTGATTGTGCAAAAATTGTTTTATATTCTTTTTTTTTTTACAGTGTACTACTGCAATTGTCCTTTATATTTCAACAGAAATAAAAAGTGAAAAAAATTATTACGATCATTCACTTACTTTCTTTATGATTTACATTTTCTATGCTTAATCGCATTTACACTAATTGGGTGTTGGTGATCAATCAAATCGTCCAAAAAAAGGACACACACACACACACACATACAATACACTAATTTTCCATGCTTAAATGTGTACACTATACAGCATATCAGAGTCAGTCAGTTTGTGTCATCAAATCCAGTTAAAGTCAATATCAATAGAAGTTGTGACAAAGGTATATATTGTGCTGTTGCCCTGTTTACTTGCTCGCTCATAATTGTATGTGATCCTATTTCCGGTTGAACCAGATTTCTATTGACTGTGTGTGCGAATGTGCATTTTGACTCTTTCAATTTTGTTTGTCACCATCAAACTCCCCTTAGTTTTTTTTTTTTTTTTGTTTTTCTGAAAAACGGAAGCAGAATCAGATGATACTGCATCGTTGGTTGATGACATTGGCACGACCCTAAAGATGAGACTGTTGTTACCGCTACCATTATCCTTGCTAATTTCGCACCTCAATGACTCCTTAGAAATGTAACAATTCTAAGCGAATTATGAACCTTTTTTTTCTGTTTGGTGATTGTTCATTGTTTAATTGTTGCCGCTGCTACCAAGGATCTGACTTAAAGTGTGATGAATGAGTTTTTAAAACGAAAACATCAGACAAATGATGATCATTATTAATTTTCAGTTAAAGTCAGATAGATGAAGGTAAATATGTTTTTTTTTTTTGTTTCTCTCTTTTTCTATTAAAATGAATGCTTTGACTTATTTGTATTTGTGATGAGTAATTTGTAATCTTAATAGATTGATCTGTGATAATGATTTTCTGATGTTGATGATTATTATTATTTTACTATGATTTTTTTTTATTTATTGTCTGCAGCTGGTTTTTTATTGAACAAAAAAAAAAAAAAAACTAATAAGTTTTTTTCACAAGTTTTTCTCATGTTTACAAGCTAAAGAAATAAATTGTCTGGAAAAATATGTACAATAAATTTATTTATTTTTTTACACAAATACAATACAAGAAATATCTCTAAAATATCAATTGAATACCACAAAATGAATCTTCAATACACTAGAAAAATTCTAACAGCTGCAATTAATCCAATTTTTATGCATGACTTTCTTTATGATATTAAAAACACAAAAGAGAAGGACATCACAACAACACTAAGTGACACAGGATAATCATATGTGACATGAACTACTTAAAATGTATCTATATTGAACGCAAACGCTTGCTTACACATAATTGATTTTTATAGACATTTATAGATTAAAAAGCACAACACATAAAAGGCAATAAAATTTATAGAAATCATACACAAAATTACTTATATTTTTCTGACTTTTTGATTTCATTTATTTATTGTTTTTGTTCTTTTGTTGTACTCACTTACTTACAATAAACCTACCCTAAAATATTATTGTAGTTGATGATGATGATGATGAGTCGAGTTACTCGTTCATAATAAACTTGGCAAAGTAATTTTGTTATTGCAATCATTTAAATTGCATGCCATGTTCTCATATACTACGACACATTCATATCTCTAGCTTCCCTTTTTTTTTTTTTTTGAGTTTTTTGATTGCTCATCCATCGACTTTTAACTTCAGCATTAAACATATCATCGTATCATTGACTGCATACTCGTATACCATACACACACCCCTCGTGTATGAGTTCATTTTGCACTCTATCTCTTGTACTTTCTCTCTTTAGCAGTTTCAGTTCAGTTTCTACCCAACCCATTAAATTAAAAGCCCATAAATTATATGGTTTTAATGTCATTTAAAGATATTTCCAACTTCTGTTCTTTTGGTAGAAGAAAGAAGATGACTTTGTTTATTAGGTTGCTTACCGCCTGCCTTCTGCTTTCATTATAAATCAGTGACAATTTGTTGCTTTAGTTTCTCTTTACATATTTCATAGTACAAACATAGTTTTCTTGGGTCTTGGGATTTTCATCTTCATTTTTTTATTTTACTTTTGGTTGTCTGAAAGTAAGTATTATATTTTTCTTCTTTTTTTTTTTTTTTGGGATTTTCGTCTTAATTGACCTTTTGCAGTGTGTTTTTGGATGCTAGTATTAAGTAATTACGTTTCTATGGTCATTTGTCATCATCCTTGGTTTATAATTGGTGGTAGACAAATAAATGTTGTCGTCTCGAATTGTCTTTAGTTTGCGTTTTGTGGGTTCTTAAGTTTCTTTGATTCAAAATTACTTGCTGTCTGCAGTGCAGACATTTTGCATATCTGAGATGAATTTGTTGAGATTAATATTTGAATAGAAATTACAAGATAATATAATACAAATCTTTGAAGCAACAATTTCTTTTGTTTAATAATGCTAGATTCAGGAAATAGTACATATCCAAAGAACCAATGGATTTGCTTTAATATGATACCAAATCAATTCGTTCTAGACTCAATGAAATTCTATGCTTATTATAACTTCAACATTAAATATCATATAACAAAAAAAAGAAATGAATGAATGAACAATTAATAAACTCAGTTTAGTTGACAAATCTCAAAACAATAGAAAATAATGATGACGACGATGGTTGATGATGATGATGATGGTGATGGTGATGGTGATGCTGATGAAACCGGAACGAATACATTTTATGATAAAATAATTGCAGCAACAAATTGTCTATCAAAATGCAATAAATTTAGTATAGAAAGAAAATATTATTTAATGGTGATGGGAATATTTTAATCTAACAAAGAGCAGAAAAAAATATTGAAAAGGAAAAGAAAAGAACATAATTTACGTATAAGATGAAGTTATCAGTTATTGGAATACTTAGTAAAAATTATAGAAATAAACAAATTTAAGTGAACCAAATGAAGTTACAAGAAATGGCGAAAACTACAAATACTTTCAACTTTAGAAAATATCCTCCTCACTTGTACACGTTCATACGAGTATGTGAATAAGTAAGCAAAAGTGTTAGCTTTTGAAAATAGTCATTGCACTAGTATCTAAGTGCGCAAAGCAAAACCAAAGCAAAATAGAATGGAGTAAGTAAGAAGATTAAAATCCTCAGTATCAAATAAATTGGTGGAGCTACAAAAGTAGTAGTAGTAACATTAGTAGCAACAACAACAACAGAAACACCAATAAGCATATAGTAGCACAATTACAACAACGACAACAATAACAGTGAATACATAGATACAAACACACATATAGTCACACAAGCAAATGCACTCACACACTCTTACAAACGTATAAAATGTTCAAATCATCAAACAATAAACTCAAAATGGACTCCATCGCTTGTCGCACGTTTCATGCTCATTTTCATGTCGAGTGTCAGGCGTCTCGTCTCACTTCTCCATACGCTGGATCTTAAACTCTCCTCATACAGACAGAGTCTTCTTTATACGACAACACCAACGCCACACTCATCATCATTATTTTATTCAAATCTCTGAATGCAAGCAACTTAAATCCACTCTCAAAGCGCATGCGTGGTGTTGAACATTTTGGTAATGAAACATACTTGGTATAAAATGGTTCAGATACAACTCAGTCATTGTAACCATTTTAATTCCATAGACTGCGCAGTTCCTGACACAAAGGCGTGGTTACCTCAGAATTTGAGTGAAATATATGAGAGAGTGAGTAGTTTCCCAGAGTCTGTGTGTGTGTGTTGAGTTGTGTAGTTATAGAATAAACTGTGGTGATTTCATCAAGGTGAATTTAATCTTCAATTCGATTGTATCTCAAGCTTACTTTTGTTAAAATTTACTCAGTTCATATTCTCTCAATTGTAATTATGATGTGTGTGTTCGTTGTTCTCTCTTTATTATTTGCTACTCGATTTGTAGTTTTATAAAAAAAAAAAAAAAAAATACACTCTTGGGTGGGCGGCTTAGTAGAAATCTTGATTATTCTATTATTATTTCTTTTGACAGGACACTGTTATTTACCGCCTTGGTAAAGTTGACCAGATAATCAAGCTTTTAATAAACAGATTGAGATATAAGCCTTGCTTTAATTGGCTTATGAATAAATCCATTTGAAAATTCATTAATTTTTATAAACCGTTTTTTAAATGATGTTTCCATTAACCCATCATACACATTTTCTTGTTTTTAACATATTTTTATACTGACGTTTCAAATTAATAAGAAGAGATTTTATAGTTTTGCAATGATAGATAGAACCAAGAGACCCCACAATGTCCTCCGGTATCTAAAAATGATCACCATGACGATTGGTTAACTCTGTTATGGACTCAGTTTTCGAAGATAAAAAGCTAAGATCTTGTACAGACACCGTCGCAAGTAAGTCAAGTTCTTCTAACTGGAAGAGCTTCTCCCCATATTATATTTAAATTTAAATTAAAACTATTTGCTTTCAAAATAATTCAATATGAAGAAACATTGGGGTGCAAAAGATTATGCATTTCGGTGCACCGAGTTTATTCCAATTTAAACCAGTTTTAACACATTTTTAAGCCTTTCAAACTATTATTGGTAGAACAGAATCGTGGATAAGAAAGTATATATGGATTGTTGTCTTTAACTGGTATGAAATCAGATTTCTCTGATAACTGGAAGAGGAAATCATTATAAAAATTATTTTAAAGGCCCACATTCATTCATAAGAAATCATTTTGAAATGACACCAGACAAACATCGATAAGGCGAATGTTTTGTTTCTGATTTAAATTATGTTTTTTGTTTTTTTTTTTTGTTTTTGGTTATCGACTACATTGTATTTACTTTCACATAAAATTATTCATCATTACAATATTATTTTCTATTGATTATTTTTGATGATGACCATATGCATAACTTATCCTATTAATTTAGACTTAAAATCTTCTTTATGTGGCTATGTGTGTGATTATTTTCAAATAAGAAATTGTATTCCTATAATCATGACCAATAATTCAAATTAATCTAACATAGAAAGTTTCCGTTTATTTTTTTTTTTTTTTTTCTGTTGGTTCATGTAATATGGAGAATATTTCATGGATAATAAAAAGCAAAAGAAGAACCGAACTTGGGCATAATCAATTCATGCTAAAAACAACATGAAAATAGGAAAAAGTTAACATCGAACAGACAGAAGAAAAGCCAGCTTTAGCTCTCTTTGGCTGGCTAACTCTACTATATAGACAGAGACTAATGCTTCCCCAGTCGACAGACTCAATGCTCGTATATCAGAATTGAATCCACCCAGAAAACCTTACAACGAAAACAATTTGGTAAGTTTTCGAAAATTTGCTGCGCTCCACAGAAAGTGGCGTCTAATCCGGTTGGTTTGGTGGATGAGAGAGGTGATTGGTAAAGTGAGAGGATGTTTTTAGCAATGGCAAACTGAAGGACTTGCACATATAACACAAAAAAAAAAAAAAAAACAGATAATAAAAAGTAAGGCGGAGGAGTGCAGTCGAGTGAACGACAAACTACTGAATGAGTTTATGTATGTCCTGAAAAGCTTAGAAAATAGACACAGACAGACAATAAAAGCTTCATGAAACACAACTACAAAAACAAACACAAAACACAAAAAAAAAAAAAACGAGTTAGACAGATGGATGAACGTTTGAAGGGACAGACCTTCAGACAGACAGTCGCATTGAAGGACAGACAAACATAGATAGATGAAGCGAACTGCCATCATCATGAAGTTTTGTTGATTTTTATCATTTATCGATTTCGAATTTGTGTCGAGGGACAATTTAGAGACGAATAATGCATATGAGAGTCCTTTACTCCTTCCTTTTGATTGTTCCTTGTGCCTTGTGCCTTGTGCCTCTCCTGTTTATATAAATGAGTGTAAGAATGTATTTATGTTGAGCTGTAACACTCACTGACTGCTCGTTATTTCATATACAAACATGCATAGTTTGGAAAGTCTGTATGGGTCGCCAAAGGAAGATATTTTGTTAAAAATTCAGTGGTGTAGATACAGCGGCAGCCATTTTTCGTTTCATTTGAATTCATATCAGTATATACAATATGGTATACTGTATATATCAGTGTGTGTAAAATTGTCATTGTCAGATAAATTCCGCTCAATCGCTTCGAAATTGAAGTAAATTTTATTTTGTCGGTCGTTCTGCATTTACTAGGATTGGAACTATGTTAGACTATTTATTTGTTACGATATTTGTGTTCGTAAAACTTTACACACACACAGACATACACATTACACACATATATACACACACACAGTTGGCGATTATCCTTTCTATTATAACATTTTTTCCCTTTAACATTTTATTCAACTTGTTCTTATTTTTATGTCCTTGTTTTTCGCATTGTTTTTATTGATTTTTCTTTACAATATACTAAACGACTCATATAAATATATCTACAGTCCTGATGTCCTGTATATATTTCCTTGTTTATATACATAACATACGCATATTTACTGTTATTTACATTCATTTCGATTTAATATGGCAAACATGTCATTATATAAATATTAAGGTTTATATTTTTGTAGCAAACGAGTATCTTTTCTTCAATGTTATTTTGTTTGGTAGTATTTCTTCCTTTTAAACGACTGAATGTGTGAATGAATCAATTTTATGCACTTTTTAAATTTAATAAAGAATAGAATGGATGTATTTTTAAGAATTTACATATTTAGTGGAGTTTACTTCTGTTAGATTTTTTATTTATTTAATTCTACATTTTCGAGTTTGAATTGGACTTTAATTAAATTTGCTTATAAGAAAATAGGCGCTCCCATTATGTTTCCTTGGTCTGTCTTTAATCGATAGCTTATCTAAATGGTGTAATTTCTTTACTTTTTACACTATTGTTCGAGTATCTTGTAGGTTGAAAGTCAGAAGTTGTGGTTGTCTGAATAGTTTAGACTGTGATATAGTATTTCATCCAAAATAATTGGCATTTGTAGATGGCAGTGAATGCTTCTGTTGCTTAAAAACCATGATGCTCAAGTGATTTTTTTAAGAGAGGTTTTGCTTTATCTGCCATAAGTCCATACTGTCTTTAAGATTGATTTGTAGAATGTAAATTTAGTTTTGAGGCTACGCTTGGATTTACGACTCAACAGTCAGGTCATCCGGACTGACTTTAAGTCAACTTGCTGTATTTTCACAATTTTGTGGTTCTTCTAAGTTAACCGACATTCTAGCCAAGCCCCACTGTACTTTGTTTAGGAATTAACTATCCATTGAGACATAATCGAGTGCATACGCCACGGCAGAGAGTGAACAAAATATGAAAGGATTTTTTTTCATTAATTAGTTTGTTATATTTGGTTATCCATTCGTGAATTATGTCCAAATGGGCTTGAGGTTCAAGCGTTGCAACAGTTGCACTAGAAGCTGCAGCAAGTATAGCTATGTCGTCAGCGTAGCTGGCCTTTATTATACTTGGATTTGTGGAAATGAGCATTCTGCCGAGTACACAGTATGCAATAGTGGACCAAAAACACTACCATGGGGTACTACAGAGAGAAATCTGGAATGAGCATCTCTATCTCTAACAATGAAAAGTCGAGTTCTTTTTTTGTTATCTGAGTCTGATGAACTGGATGATGTGCTTTTAAAAAAATCCATGACAGAATTTTCCCTTAGCTTGTATAGAGTCCTTTGTACCAGACACGATCAGCAGAGCAATATTGCTTATGTTAAAAGGCCGTAAGATAAAATTAGTTTAAAAGACAAATTACCTTTGGAAGTTATAAGGCTTTTGCTATATCTTAACATAATATAGAGATTTTAAAGATTAGAAAAATGGAAATTTTAATGTACTTAAACATTAATAATTCCAATTCTCAAATCAAGCATATTTTAGTACTTTGCTCATCTTCTATGTAAGATTCGTTTCATAATCATAAGACGTTCAAATATTTTGAATGATACATTTGGCAGTAAAAAAGTAAACTTTTGTTAATAGATATAACTTTGATTTACAGATTCAAGAAACAAGTTTAAAATGAAATAAAACTTCTTTAGCGAAGGGTAGTAAATCCAAAAAATATGAAAATGAAATGTGACGAAAATCAAAATTTCACGATGTTGTTATTATTATATTAGAGCTATTTAGGAAAATACAATTGAAATGTCTCCGTGGCGTATTGGTTAGAGAGTAGAACTTGCAAATCAAGGGCGTGGGGTTCGAGTCCTCCACGGGGAATATTTTTTAAATTTTATTTTTGAAGTGAAACTTCTTTAGCGAAGTAAATCCAAAAAAAAAAAATGCTAATACATTATACAAGTGAAACTTCTAAAGTAGATGGTCCAGCAATAATACAGAATATTGTAGTCTTATATTGTTTCAATTCAAAAGAGTTATTTTCTTTTTCGGTCATTCGGCCACTTGTTCGTACGTTCTTTTGTAAGGTAATCACAATCTGTAAAGCATTTTTTATCTCTTTCTTACTCATCCATAATTAAATTTTTTTTTTTTTGTGTGATGTTTCATATTGAAAAGTCACTTTGTCTGTCATTATTTAAATCTCCGTTGAAAGTAAGTAGAAGTAGTTTGCTTTTGTGTTTATGGAATCTTTTTCAATTTAAAAATTAGCTCAATTTATTGATTTTTATTAAAGCTTAGTACATGTTAAGTGTAAAATTTCGAAAGGCTTTCAGTGGTACCAAAATTTAGCTGATTGTTTGTATCCAACGAAGTTACGCAGTTAAGATCAACTAGCAATTTGTATAACGAAAATCGAGGTCTCTTAACAACGCTTGTAAATTAAATTTGTTGTGAATCACTAGTTTCACATAATCACTAAATGTTTGATGAAGTCTATTTTAATAATATTTCGATTATCCATGGGAAATCGTAGTTTTCAGGCACATAACATTATTTCAACATGCATCGTTCCTACACAAAATCAGCTTAAAATTTTGTGTTCCTAATCCTTAAACTCAAATTTTTGCATAATTTCCTTATAACAAACAATAAAAACTTCAAACAATAAAGCAATTAATCAATTAAAAAGGCAAAAACGAAACCCAAACAAACAGTGAACAAATTTCATAGCAAAAAATCTCATATTTCATGCTTGGCAAAAATAACAAAGTGAAGATACGATTAGACCCTAGGGAGACACGTACAAACGAATTTGCTAAACTATTAAATTTTCAAAAACCAATAATCGGATTAAATGCGAATTTGCAAAAACAAATCACAGCAGTAAAACTGAAAGAATCCGATCGAATCCATCCATATACATAGTACTTGTGCTATTTGAACAGATAAACAAACACTTACCTGAGATGGTAAAGGCAAAGATGACTTTTTGACTTTAGTAAAACTAGAGATTTTAAAGATATTCTTACTATATTATTCTATTGCAAATAACATAAATCCCAAGAGAAGCACGCACGCTTGCGCAGCTGGTGATTAATAGAAGAGTAAATATGTGAATGGGCAAGAAATAGAGAATCGGAGTTCATTTTAGCCAAAAATGCATTCAAATGTAATTCACACTCATCTGTCAATTGCAGAGCTCTTGGCTTAGGCGCGTACTACATTTGTTTTTGGTTTATTATATTATTGTTAGTTGCCAAAAAAAAAAAAAAAAAAAAAAAACAAATGTTGAACTGACTCAATGAATGAATGGATGAATGAATGAATCTACCTTTATCCTGCTGTGTGGGTACAGGAAATACTTGGACAGAAAGGACATTTCTAGAGCAAAATATCTATTCCGGACTGCACGTTTTGTTTTAAAGATTTTAAAATCATATAATATGAAATCAAATTGTGTTTGTGTTTGTGTTTGTCTATGAGTAATACAGTTGCTACTTCAATCGCTATTATGATAGATGCTAATAGCGCTGTTTAGGCAATTACCATTCACTTGCTAATGGTATTTGAATATTCAATCGACAATGATGAATACAAACTTAAGACAAGATCTACCGCATTACTATAGGAAATCAAAGTGAAATAAAGTTTTGCCGTGTGTAGTAGTATGAAGTATGAATATAATGTAAATTCCATACCTTTACAGACATCAAATCAATAGGCTCGGCTTCTCTTCAAATTACCTTTCCTTTTCAATCCATTCGATGTTATTATTATTGTTATTGTTTGCATAACACGCCTTCGCATCTCCATCACATCCATATGCATATCCATCCATGTTCATGCACAAGTCATACGTAATTCAAGCTCAACTGAACTCAACTCAACTAAAGTATGATTAATGTCCATCAAAATTGAATAGCGAGCGAGTGAATGAAATGAAGTTAAACAAAAGTAACAGGTAAAATGGTTCGAAAACTCATATAAGCATGAACACAGACGAACTTCGACCAACATCAGTCATTAATAGGCTAACAGTCTTTCCAAACAATACAATAAAATGGTAAAAATTGTAAAAAATGCTCCTCCTTTACCAAGAAGCAGTAGCCAACAATCTTTTTGACTGTCAACTCTCGTGGAAAATATTGTTGTTGTCACTTACAATTTTTGCTTCATTTCAGCCTTCTTCACTAATTTTTCAACTCAAGTCAACTTTAGACTCTTCATATTGTATCCATAATTCTCTGTCTGTCTTCTTCGTCATTAAGTTGAAGCATTATTAATTTGATGATGATTGTATTTATTATTGCCAATGTTGATTGTTCACACCATGCTTCCTTTCATTCAACAATTCATTCATACATTTATACATTCATTTCTTACAATTTTTCCTCAGTCTGTCAGTCAGTTCAGTATGTTTTTTGATTGACAGTTAATCAATCTTTGTACAATATCCTCTACTCTTATGAGAGTAATACTTCTTTTTTTTTTTTTTTGTCTTTGATGAATTCTTTTGACACATTTCTTTTCTTTTCACCCATTCATTCATACAAAATTCATGATATTTTTTTTTTTTGTACTCTTTTCATTCATATCTTTCTTTCCTTTGTCTGCTAGTATTTTTCTTTGGTTTGGTTTAATATGTGTCTTTCTATGCAACTTGTTTCATTTTAATCCTTTTGATTTGAGTTTGAGTAGAGAATATAATAAAATATGTGAATAAGGCAAGAAGTATTAACAAGAAGCACATTTCCGGTGCAAGTACAATAATTGTTTTGTTCATTAATTGTGGGTGGTTCTGTAAAATAATATTTGGAAAGTGTAGGAAATTCAACCTTTTTTTATCTTATAGCATTTCAAATTCAAAGATTTGATATGATGGACTATGAAATTTGTATTGGAAATCATTTAGGTTCTGGCTGTTAACAAAAAAAGAGTTAATATGGCATTTTGTACTCTTCACACAGTCAATAGTGTTATAATTTTGTCAGGTTGTTTGTAACAGATATAAGGACATATCTGAGACGCCATAAATTATATATATTCTTAATCAACTTGTCGAGACACAAAACGAGTTGAATAGCCATGTCCATCTACGTCCGAATATCTCTGAGTCTGTCAGTTTTTTAGCTAGAAAGTCGCTATACATTTGTCGGATCCAGCCGATTCAAACCAGTTCCTATAAATCTATAAACTATGCCCAACAACCATGAATATTTCAAGACCCAATATAACAAGATCTTATGGGTTCCATACAAATTTTATTTTATTTTATTAATTTTTCTATTTTAATTTTCCTTTTTGTTTTTTGTGTTATCGAACTACAATTTGGAAAATAAGTGTTTGACCTATGTATATTAACCAACCATGCATATTACAAGAGCCCTGCATTACTGGATTATATAGCTCACATTCAAATATTTCGGTCTCATTGTTTAAATGCTGTATGCTGTAGCCTAAACATAAGGCAGGAGTATAGGCAAACGTTGCGTGAAAATTATGACAGCTTTGGCATAGGCGAAGATAATCTTATTTTGTAGGGTTGGGTAAAAGCTTTATTTTCTAAGGATTTGGATCCAAAAGGCATGAAGCTTTACTATTATAATAATGCTAAGTATGTTCACTTAGCTCTTCCACATGAGACTTCGCTTATCTCTGTATAGTAGTGGCGATTTATTCGCTGCCAAGATCCGTTGAATTTACTGAACATCTTAGCACTTTGTTTGAAACCTTTGTATTTGCATTATATTGCTGGCACCCGAGGAGTCCCATAACTGAATACCGTGAGTCTATACAGATTTTATAATTTATTTGTGTTGTAGGACGATAGCACACGATAGCGCTAACTGCTTCCAAATTTTAGTGACAACTAATTCCTTTGTTTTTTCTTGACGTGAATACTTTTCACTAGTGATAATATTATATATATCAGATATAGATTCAAAGGACTTGAAGTCTTTATGAGTTTTTTTAGGTTCTTGTAAAGAAATTTTTTTTAAGATCTTAATGGATAAGGTACCTTAAAGATATTTTAGAGTGTTGAAAACTAATGAACTAAAGTATTGTACAATACTTCACTAGTGGTAATACTGGTGCAGATGTAGATTCAAAGGAGTTGAAGGTTGTATGAAATAATTTTATTCTTCTAATGTACTGGTATAATAAGTATTTGACAATGAAGTTTGTGGCAGCACTTTTCTAATTTCTTCCTTAACTTTCCCCTGAGCTGAAGGCCTCTGTCGCTATTGCTCATATTATATACTAGTTTATAATTGTAATTTGTAATTATAATCTTAGTTCTAAGAAATAAATAAAATATATAAAAGACACCTAATTCATAAAACCATCGGATAACTACTCACTACTACTGATTAACTCAATCATCTCAAAATTATTATTCGACCCTGATTTTGCCTAGGAGCAACTTGGGTGATTTGTCGCAAAAAAAGATCTGTTTTGTATTTACTAAAAAACTACATTCATTTTGATATTTTGATGCTTTAAGTCTAATTTATAATATTGTAATAATTGATACAAAATAAATTAGAAATGTATAGGTTATAATGAAGAATATTAGTAGCTACTCTGTAAGATTTTTATTGTGTTGCTTTATCAGATCTGCTCATGGAACTTAATAAACTTAATCACCGCTAAAGGAAGTGGAATTTTTTACTATTGTTTGTATAACAGTTACAAATATTTGGCTGAGAATATTTGATCCTTCCCAATCACATTCTATTAATTCAATTTCACCTTGAAATTGCTAATTGAATTTTTCAGTTATCCTCTGAAACTGTACAAAGGAAAAGAGTTAGCCCAAGAAATAATTATAAATAAATAAATAAGTACAAATTTACGATAACTCCATCTGATTGTAAATGTTGCATGATGAACTTGTTATAAAAAATAGTTAATTTTTCTAAAAATGAAGATTCTGAAAAAGGTTTTTACCAACATTTTCCATTGTTGCCCTAGTATTGCACTAAGTATGTTTGTGATCGAAGGGGTTAACAATTTCTTTTGATATTTTATATTATCTTATAAAATCAATTGTTTACGATTTCATAATTTAAATATGCAATAGATATTTTGTTTTATTTTTAAATTTATTTTTTATTTGTATGAATTTGAAATAATTAGAATTACAATTTAATTACATACATTTCTTTTTCTTTTGCCATTATTGGTTTATGTAAGCACGAGTGAGTTTGTATGCCGTGGCATAAAAACCTTACTTTGTTCTTCTTTTGTTTAGTTTTCTTTTTAATTTCTGTTTTTTACAAATAAAATTAAGTTTGCTTGTTTAACTATATATACTTATAAATCGTACAATATAATATAAACTAAGAACTCTAAACTAAAGAATAATAATAAATTCTTCAGTTTGTTTGACTTAACAAGCTAAATAATAATTACATATTTTTTTAGAGATTCATAAGTTTTATAGTTTTTTAAATTTATCAATTAATATTGTATATTTTCAATTAAAAATTATCAATGCTTACTTAATTTAGTTAATACCCATTTACTTAATTAATTTTACAATAAAAACTTAAAAATCCTAAATAAAAATATTTACAAGTTTTGCTCGCTTTGTTTGACTGTTTTGAGAGTTTCTTTTATTTCTTCTTCTTAACAAAAATAATAATTTCATTTAAAATTAATGCAAAACAATAAGCTTAAAAATGTCTTCAGAAGACGGTAAAGTTGGAAAACGTTTTAAAATTTATTTTATTTATTTATTTAAATTTTATTTGTTTGTTGTTTTTCTATATTTTTTTTGCGCAATAAACCAAAAATATATTTTACACTAATTAAGAGCATCAAGTAATTGAATTTAATTAGTGTTTAGTATTTAGTTTTTATTATTTATAATAATTATAATAATTTCTGCTTTCATTTTGCGCGGCTGCATTTACTTTCTTGTTGTCTTTCTATTCACTCCATTCCATTCCATTCCATTCTGCTTTCTTCCATTTCATTTTATTTAATTACTTAATAAATTCGTTTTAATGACGATAATTATCCGGCATGCGACAACGTTTACTTTGTGCTGGATTCTCGCCCATATCAAGACTTTCATTGTCACTGTCCATGGCTTCGCTACAATCGTCGCCATCATTATCACCGCCCATGTCGTCCTGTTTCCGTTTGGCTGTTGCCATTTCCGCTGCATGACGTTTGCGCCATTTGGTGCGACGATTTTGAAACCAAACCTAAAATAAAGAATGAAAATTAAAGAAAATTTATACTTTTAGAAAAGGATACAATTTAATAATAAAATTTCCATAGAGAACAAAGAAAAACATTCAAGGAAATTAAAGTTTCCAAAGCACATAAACACACATAAATGGACACAGGGAGAAGGAACAAAATTTTAAACAAGTTTCAAAACTTTGAAAATAACTGTAATTAGTATATGCATGTCCTGTGTGTATGTACATATCTGTTGGTTGCTGTTCATGTTTATAAAACTCATCGTCAATGTTGCCTTCAAAGTCATTAAGTGCTCGCTGGCTCGTGCCAAGTGTGAGATATGCTAACTAAACCATAAACCAAAAGAATAGCACAAGTGTGTGACCACAGAGACGCAAATATCCCATACCACCAAAACTCATTCACTCACTCACTCACTCACTCACTCACTCACTCACTCACTCACTCACTCAATTCCAACCCATGAAGAAAATTCATTTTTTGCCCTTCCTTACTCAGTTGCCGGATGATGAAATGAGCACGCGCCCACTCTTACATTTTCCCCGCCCCCATTTATGTTCTTCAGCGCATAAGCAGCATCATCAACGCCGGTTAACCCTCAATTAAGACAATATTAAGCCATGCACTGACTGCCGTTGACTGCCGACTCGAGCTGACTCGAGTTAAGTCAAGTCAGCCAGCCTACACACAATATGTCGTGACAAGCTTTGGTTGGGCTACCGGGCTACTACTGAAAATAAAAACAACAAAACTGGGAAATGTGTAAAACCATGACTAACGTCTTTGGTTGCGCTTCACTGTACCATATGTTGCCATCGGAACTCAGATCAGCTCAGCTCAGCTCAGCACACTCAGTCATTCAGGCAGGCACTTGGTCTGGACATTTACTCAAGCTTCTGTTTATTGTGGTGTGTGTGTGTGTGTGTATTCTGAATATGTGTAGGTTGTTGATTTGCTCCTTCAATACTAACACAAACATTAACAATTGCTGGGGCTAAGCACATTTGAGGCTTTATCATGCTCTTTAAAATCGGTATAATTTGTTCATTTATGTCATGATATCGCGTTTTTTTCTCTCCACTTTTTTTATTCAATCTAAGTTCACTTTATGGTAATCATTCCAAACATAATGTCATTAACACATTTTGAAGTACATAGTTAGGTAGATATTCTTTGATTCAGCGTCATCAATCATAAATATATAGTTTCATTCCTTGCTTTGCATTGAATTCAAGTTAACTTTTGCGCTCGCATCATTTTCAATAATTTACAACTTCATTTGCACATTTGTGTAATTATTATTTGTAACATTATGCGAAATAAAAATACAATTAATATTTTTACATGTGTTCACATCCAAAGCATCCATCCAAAAGACCAACCAACAACAGACAACAGACAACAGACAAAGCAGACAAACCAGGCCAGACAAAACCAAGTGAAACCAAAGCCAACTGACAAATAAAAACAACAGTAGCAACAGCCACGATGAACGTGCCGGGACTACAATGTAGTATTAAAGTGTGTATCTTTTGTTTTCTCTATACTCTTCCTTACTACTATTGTACATAGCTTTCTTCAACATTAGTTGGCATCATTAAAGCTGCTTTTCATGGTCATTATTTTTTGGCAACAGCTGTGTCCATGGATACACATTGTAGTACCATTACTCTAACATGACTTCAGCATTTCTCAGTTGTATGACTACTTGTATAATCCAGACACAATTGCTACGAGTGTCCTTTCTTACTGCGTACAGATAATAAATGCGTGTAATCGGCGTATGTATCACCCACTAAAATTGTGTTGTTGATGATGATGATGGTGATGATGACGACAACAAAAATACCACTGAGATTCAGTGATTGACTTTTCAGAATTACAAAATGTGAAGAAAATGAAAATAAGATTGATATAAATACTAGAATTACTTTTCAAGCGACTCTTAAGGAATTGTAGAACTATGTATTCCAATTACTTACTTAAGAAACAGGTATTTTCATTAGCTACTGTCGGCAACCTCACATATGTGATAAATTCCTAAACGCTAAAAAAAACTAACAGACTTTCTCGTTTCGGTAAGAAATTTGATTGAAATGCTCGTTCCGGTTGCTAAATTAACGAAGTTCTATCAACAAAACAACTCTTCAGCTGCCGATGCATCAAAAAAATGGATGAAATTATTGATTTACATCAATTTAGAGTCTCGTTGAAAGAAAAACTAGAGGCTGATTATTTTGAACCGTGTCGTCAATTTATGACAAAGTGTAGATCGTAAGAAAATCACTTCGGGAAAAATATTAAGGTGCTTTAATTGAACAGAATTTGGCTGAGTTTGCGACAGAATATTTAATTGAAATGCCTTTTCAAACTGGGCATTTATGCACAACGACACCAGAAATTGACTCTCCGACGAAACATCAAAGAAACTCGTAGATACTTACTTCACTTTCCGATCTTTCGTTGAATTTCCTAATGATGAAAGCAGAAGCGATGGCGACAGTGACGACGCAGCTTAAAAACATTGATGTCATTACAAAGTATTACATCATAGGAGAAATATTCAGATGACATTATTGTCATCATCAAAATGCATAAAGAAACCATAAAATAGAAATAAAATTAAAAAAAAAAAAAAATCCTGATTGAAGTGAAGCTTCTTTAGTTGGGCAAAAATTTGACTAAAAATATGAGTGGAAAAATACAAATCGTCACGTTTTGAAATCATCTGTATCTCATGAACCGCACTAGGTAGAAACTTCAGAATGTGTATTTCTATTGCCATATCTCCAACAAATAATAAAATTTTTGGATAATCCACCGGAAAAGTCTCAAAAAAAGAGATTACATTTCCACAACAACAACAACAACATGCAGTTTGTGTGTATAAAAATGTTTGTAACAACAACATGCAAGCAAACAGCTTGTGTGTTGTACAAAAACAAACGAATATACGAAGAAAAGACAAAGAAGCTCGTTGATGATCTAATTTATGTGCAAAAGAAGACAGACGGCAAACATAAACACAAAAACAAAACCAAAAGCAGTATACAGATGGACAGATAGACTTTGAGATTATCTCTCTATGGGTGTTTTTAAGAAGTTTCACTTCTATCACGTGTACGATGGCACACGCGTAATTTTTCCCACTTATTAAAAATTCGTGTAATTTACATAATGTTTTCTTAGTTTAATTACAAGCTGTAGATTATATAACTCTTATGTCTGATATACGAAAGAGTCTCTAAGTATCAACTTAGTCCGATTACACATCATCATGACCAATATTACATCAGCATCAGTGAATATTAAACTTTAAACAGATCTTAAATTATACAATAAAAAAAAAATAATTATAATGATAAAATACCAAATAATATTAGATGAAGATCTCCATAGTTTTCTCCATATCAACAAGTATATAATTTCATATGACTCTCTTTCCCTTCAAAAGAATTTAAAGTTCTGACTTTTGATTTTGGCTTAGATAAATTCAAGTAGAATTCAATTCCTTTAACTAGCCGATTTAAATTAAACCCTTAATAAATCTTAAAGAAAAACCTTTTCTAGATTACATTAAACCTTATATACTTTATTTTTTCACAAATCCAATGCGACACTTTTATGACCACACACATGTCGAGAAATGCATTAGACCAAAGACCCACACAGAGACCGATGACACAACTTCAGACAAATGGGCCAATACTAAAAGAAGTGAGAGTCAGTCAGAAAGAAAAAAATGTTACAAATGAAAGACAGACAAAATCGAAACTGAAGAATTTATGACAGCAACATATCAAAGTCAATCAAATATTGTGGCAATCAATTTGACACGCTGGAGTTTTTTCTGTTTTTCTTTCTTTTTTTGTGTTTATTTATTGCATCAGAGGCAACATCAATAAAATAAGACAAAATTCGAATGGCTCAAATAGGATCTGAAAACAGTTAAAATACCTATAGAAATGAGCTAAGAGGAGGAGATGTTGGTTGCTTTTTGGCACCACCACCACAAACATGTTAGGCGAGACGAATGCGCGACGTCAGGTGTGTCTGTTGTACCCGAGATGATGATACTTTCATATCAGTCCCTTGTTTGTTGGGTAGTAGTATAGTAGTAGTAGGTGGGTAACTAAGAAGTGAGACATGCGCATATGTAAATTCATTGGAAGTCAAATGTTTTATAGTCTCTCTGTGTTGTTTTTTTTTTTTCTTGCTTGTTTTATGTATAAAATATATGACTTTGACCATATCGTGACCGAATACGATACGAAAAAGTGCCCTCATGTGGTTTCAATGGCATCGTTTATGTATTTGGTATTTCTTTTGATTTTTATTTTATTTTATTTATTTGTGAGGCATGAATTTTCCAACATGTTATTGTCCTTTTTGTTGGACTTATTGTTGGTGTTGTTGGTACTATTATTGAGGAAGGTTTCTTTACTTTTCGCATTTCAGAAAGGAATTTTATTTTATTATTGTAAAATTTTTTTTTCTTCTTCTTCTTTCATTTTAAAGTTGTTCTTTTTTCTCCATTTTTATTTTTAATTTAATTTTATTTGAAGCTGAGTTTGACTTTAAATCAATTTTTTGTAATAAACTTTAATTTAAGTGTTGTTCGATCTGTGAGTTTATGTCTGGAGATTTATGGGATTTTGTGATTTATCGATATTCAAAGTTATGTCCTTATTTGGTTGTAAAAAGTTTTTGTTGACTAATTGTTAGTTTAAAAGTTGATTTTATGCTTAAAATTCATATTAAAAAACGAAGCGAGAAGCAAAATAATGGGATAAAAAAGAGAGTGTTAAAAAATTATTATAGATATTTAGTTGTTGTTCTCAAAACGAGGCTTAAGAATTTCGCAATATTAAATTAGTCAAGAAGTAATATTTTTTCAATGATCGATCCACAAGCATCTGTGATTGAAGATAGGATAGGATGGATTGCCAAGTAAAGTAGACAGTGTCATCATATCTGTAAAATGTTCTATTCTGGTGGATAGATCCACATTATGTTATAGGGCAAATTGAGATTCTGAAAGCCTAAAGAAAAATCCTTGTGGACTTTTGTATATTTAAATTGTTATACATTTTTCTGTGTAAACCATCTGTTCGGACTTATCGTACTCGTGCCAAATTGAAGCTGTAATTGTGTGTATAGAACATCGGCTTCAAATCCACCTCACAGCTGATCATTTATTGCATTTATTCGCTTATTGTGAAAAGATAACATAAGAAGCTAAAAAATTCATCTGAGCGCAACTCCATCTAAGTATTTTAATCCATCATATACATATACTTATTTTCTTTTCAGAAGTATTCATATTAGATGTAACAGAGATCTCAAACTAAATGTCTATAACTTTGAAAAGATTTTAATCATGTGCAATATGAATTTAGAAAGATATTTTAACCTACAATAGATTACCTGGAATATTTAAAGTTTAGTTAGCAAGATAAGACCTTTTTATATAAATTTACATGGTGCTTTTCAAAATCTTAAGCCACTAACATATTTTCAAATATTTCAGATAATACATTTGGAATTTTTGCAGGTAATAGCATTTTTAGTAGTCAATAGAAGCTCCACTGACTTTAGCGTTGCAAGAAAATCATTTAATCAATGATTCACAACAGATAATTTTATTGAAAGCGGACATCAAATTCAGCCCATTTAGCAATAAAGTCATAAGTTCTTTAGGGATGTTATGTATTGTATATTGACGATTATTTGCATAAGTCCATCCTACTAATATGAACCATACCAGTTCAGTCTGTTCAGAGTTTCGATAGTAGTGTCTCCCAAATAGCGTTTTGAGTCATTACTCCTATAAACAGACATAATTTCTGTGTAAATTGTAAAACATTCATTTTCCCTTATACCTTTTTAGAATTTTTCGTATTAGATTTAATGGAGATCCTGAAATATTGAGTTTGAATATTTTTGTTTTTCAACGCTTCACTTCTACTACCACTAAGGAATTTTCATAGAAACACAGCTACATCAGTTTACTTTATAACTTAAGTTATTTCAAACTTTAATACACATGTCAAAATATCTTAAATGAATACAGTTTTTGTTAGCATTGATTTCATTGATATCCGACTTAAGCTACTTTGATTTCTTGCCGCAGATATATTTTTAAGGTTATTTTAGTGAAAAAGGACTTCAACTTAAAAGTATTTTTTGTACAAATTACTCGATTTAATAAAAGGCTGTGTTTATGTTAAATAGACAAAATTATAAAATAAGAAGACCAAGAAGTCATCTGATCACTTTGACATGTGAATAAGAAGTTTAGCAATATATTACATAAATTACAATAAAAGATAAAGGAAAGTCTGATTGCTTACACATGTGATTAAGATATAAAGTCATAATAAAGTGAACTTCCGTTGGCAAGCACAGAAATTGACCTCAAGTCAATGCTGATGATGGCAAAAGCACACTTTTTTTTCGGGATATAGTAATGACCCCGCATCGAAAGTGCGAGTTTGCCCCCTCTTACTAACTATGTGTCTAAACAGAATATAGTTAATATAATAACTGTTATTAAGCAAAGCATTAGTTTGTTAGTTTTAGTATAAGCGCAATACAATTGCCAATGAGTTCTTGTTAATAAAAATAAAAATCTGAATACAAATATCTACTCCATTTATACCAATTAAAGTATCTTCTGTAGTTCCGATATTCATATTATTGTATATACTTACTTGTTATATATTTTTAATGACAATTGATTGATTGAAAGCTATGAAACCAGTTTATAGATGTTTTTTTTTATAAAAAAGAAAACTCCAATATCTACTTATTTCTAAACTTTATTGATGGCCATCAAAAATCAAACAAAAGCATTTTTCTGCCTTAAGTCTGACCACATTTGACATTTGTGACAGTTGGCAATTGTTAAAAACCTCAATCAAATGACGACGATTTTATAATGTGTTCGATCGACATGGTTACTTGAATGTAATTATGTCTTGACATTAAGATGAAATCAATTTTGTGGTTTAATTGATTTTTGGAAATGTTGAAAGACAATTGTTTTCATTATCAATAAGTTAATGGATTATATTGTTTGTTAATTTGAAATTGCATAAAGAAATATTTTGCAACACTTGCAAATAGTGTTATAGTGTTGCACAATATACTATGATATGAACAAGAAATGGATGATTGAATGAATGAATGTGTACATGGTGTTATGATGAGCAAAATGATTAATTGGCAAAGAATGAGGCCGATGAACGTTGTTTGAAGCATATGAAACAAGAGAAAAACACAAAAACTCATTTAGATGGCTGGACTAAGGATTCATTCGTAAAGTCCTTTTGTGAATGTTGTCACAACAGCAAAAGCAATAACAACAACATTAGAATCATCATAATCATCATCAACATTATGGTCGTCGTTGTCGTTGTCGTTGTTATCATCATCATTTTCTTCTTCCTTGTTGCTGTTGTATAAAGTTAATGGTTGAGATTGATGACGACTGAAAGCAACTTGATTGCAGTTACAGAATTTTGTAACATTTGTCTTCAGACAAACACACACACACACACACACACACCCACTCACTCACCCACTAAAGCAGAATGCAATGGATACACACAGTACATAGATAAATAGATGAAGCAAATGTGGTCATTGAGGACAATAACAAAAGAGAGATAGACACGCAAAATGACTGCATGACTTTTGGGTGAGTGTAAATTAAATTGAGAGCTTCATACATATTCAATTAGTATGAGTGCGTTTGTACCATTCATTCATTGTGTGTGTGTGTGTGTGTGTGTGGGTATGTATGAAAGATGAAAAACAGCTATGATGATGATGATAGTATGCAAATTGACAACAACAACAACAACAGAAGAAGAACAGTATCAAACTGTATTTGAGACAAAGAGCAGAAGAGATGAAGCAAAAATGACAGACGGCGGCACACAAAATGCAAATCAGGATACATTCGTATGTAGCACAGGACTTGGACACGAGCTAACATCCCCACCAACAACCATCCATCGCCCACTCACTATCTATGCATTGTGTCCTCTAACTGTGCATGAGTATGAGAAATGATCTTGACAAGAATAATTGCGCTGTTATCATAATTAAAACCATTTTTGAACGCAGTTCCCAGCAAGGCCATGCCATTTTGTATGATGTCCATTTGTTCACCCAGGACTCTCATACTACATCGCAATTAGATTATTGTATGTCTACGCATATTTAGTAGTATTATTAATGACTTCATCTCGATTTCACTCTCCCTACACACTTACTACTTCCCATTTCTAATGATTCATAATTTAAATTTATCGTACATTCATAGCCATTAGAGCCATTACATAATTATTGTTGTTTTTCATATTTCATTTGCATCAAAAGATGATGTAGAAGGGTTTTTTTTTCTAAATTCAGAGAGTAATAAAATCATGAATTGTTTGTGTATAAATCAGAATATTTATGTTTTTTTTTTTTGGTGCAATAAAATTTACTCTAATTCGATTTCATATAAGTTAACATTTGCAGATTTATTTACATAGTTTCGTTTATCACTATAAATAGCCACTATGACACTATGCACTGCAGTTCTACTATTAATTTATTCTAAGCAGCATAATATAGAAGTGAGTCTCAAAATGATCTATTGGTTTTCGTTATTGTATGTGATAGTCAAGGCCTTGTCCAAATAAAGCTAACTCAATTCTAAGTTTTTAAACTATCAACAACAATTGAGATTTTCCCTGTTGCTGTATTGCTTGTCATAAAACCTAGCGTTTACTGTTCTATTAGCACTTAGATTAAGCGCAAGTAGCAAAAGCAACCAGACACAGCCCGTTGTCTCACAAACAGATAAAAGCTGTGAAACGACGGCGCGTTTGCGATTTAACTGCTGATGAGGCCGGACGTAAGTCAATTGTTATGCTCTTAAGCTTACCTAGACTTGCTTTTGCATAGCACATTGACTCACCACTGTCCGCTTTTTTGAAGACATCTCCACACACATAAAATTTATTGTTTTACTCAATATTAATTAAACTCAGGGAAGAAGAAATATTATGTATTGTAATGTTATATGAAATATTTTACATTAAAATTTGGTAATCAAGCAATTGTAATCCTCAAAATGGGTTAGTTAAGCTTCCAAGGCAATGGGAGTGGGAGGAATTACTAGCAATATGCCAGAATGCCAATGGGGGTATTCCTCGTCTTTCACATATTCCATATCTACATTCCACATAGAGAAAAAGAAACCCATCTTAGTGTTGTTAGAGTAGGTAGCATTACGGTTAAAAGTCGCCAATTAAGTAAAACAATTTACGCCTCTCTGACTCAGTGACATCAAATTCTCATTGCAGAAGGCTAGAAGCAAGCAAACTGTTTCTTTGTCTCAGATAGAAACTAAAAACAATACTAATTGGATACAATACTCTATAAACACAGATATTTTCTCTACAAAGGCATTTTTCACACATTTTGAAGACTGTCGATTTTTTAAATTAGATGTGGATATACTAAATTCCAACAATTGTGACTAAAGTTAATATAAATCTAGGATCTCTGACCATGTTTTATTGTTTGTTTTGCTAAAAATGATTGAAAAACGTATTTCATTAAAAACAAAAAAAAAAAATTACCAAGTTTCCAGTAAACACGAAATACAAATTTGAGTTTAAATTAACTGTAAAGCTGAGCTCTAATTTAAAATGAATAAAAATCAACAAATGAAGCAAACCTTTAAATACGTGTTCTATGAGTACATAATAGTTGGAATACGAGTACAAAGCCAACCACCGTCACCGCCACCGCCACCGCCATCACCATTATTAAACGGACACACGCTCGCTCGCTCGCTCATTGAACGGTGGTGACACGTGTACTGGAGCAAAAAGCGAAATAAGCATTATAGAGAAGGAAAGTGGAGATACTCGTAGAACGTGTGTTGTCAATGTTGGGATACAAATTTGATGACAAAAGGATTTATTTGTTGATAACATTAAAAAAAAAAAGATACAATAAAAAGTTTAACTTTAAAATTTACGCTATAAGGATCTTCTTCTATTTATAATAAAACACGTATAAACTCACTTCAGGGAAAGGGGAACCACACAAAAAAATGGTTGAAAGTGTACAGACGAGAGATATGTGCACGCGTTTAAGGCATTGTGCTTGTAATCCGGTAAACAAAACATGGATAAAAATAAGGCTATGGAAAAAGGTAGAGCAATGATGGGTTTGATTTCGTTTGTTTTTTTTTTTTTTTTGAATATCTCATTTTACTGAAAAATACAAAAAAAAGGAAAGTATAGAAAAATCCTCTGGCTTTGAGTTTCAATAAAAATGTAAATTTTTTCAGCTCACTCCAACCAACCAACCAAAACCATAACATTCTAAAATCTACCATTCCTTCCTTAACCCGGATTGCTCGTATCTCTATTTATCTCTCTATCTGTTTGTCTGACAGAGACTGCGAGTGTATTGACTTTATCAGTTTTTTTTGTTTGTTTGTTCATTCATTAATACCATGCGCTTATCTTTATCTTTCGATGCTGAATGAACTTTTTATGAGTTTTTAATTTAAATATTAATGTAATTATGGGGGTCTCTCTTTTTCCACTTACCTTCACTTGTGATTCGGACATTCCTAAGGCATAAGCAAGCTTCGCGCGTTCTGGTCCCGCCAGATATTTTGTCTGTTCGAAGGTTTTCTCCAATGCAAATATCTGTTGACCACTAAATGTTGGGCGGGTGTGTTTCTTTTTACCATCTTTGTCATTCATCTGATGTTGTTGATGTGTTTGAGAGAGATTCGCTGACACTGAAATGAAGAAATTAAAGAAATCACTATAAATCTAAATATTAATTAAAGATCTTCGTATTACATGTAAAAAAAAATAATTTAAATAACTTCTTATCCAGTAAAAGCTCGAAACTTTATGAAATGAATTTTTATTCTTTACTTTTTCACAAATTTAAAGATAACTTTGAATTATTTTTTAATATTTTAAAAGCATGTTTACAACCTTGTTTCTTTGCCATAATTGAATGAACAAAGTTTTATCATTTCATTATGCAATAATAAGCGATGTCATAAAATCTATTAAAATGTCGCTGACGCCATCTTCCTTCCCTCTACTCACAACAATCATTAACATAATCAAGTCTTCCTTTTTCTGCTGTTTCCCCGTCCAACTCTCATATAAATCTCAGTCCACATTTTAGAGGCTTTCAAATTCCCCTCTTACCATTTACAATTTACCATTTTTGCATTTATATTTCATTTCGAAAGTTTTCTGACATTTATTAATTGTTTATGAATGTTGCCGGGTTGCGGGCTCAATTTGGCACGCAGATGCTAATTTTTTAGAGGTTGAGCGCTTATGTTTGTACAATATGAAGGTATGTATGAGATACATTGGTAAACTAGGCTTTTTAAGCGTTCTGTAAAGGTTTTGGAAAGGGTTTTTTTGTTGTTGTTTTCTTTTTCCTAAACAGTCATTAGCCAAAAAATATTTTAAACCACTAATAAAACTAATTGGGCAAAATCACAAACAAATTTATAATAATAATTTTGTCTGGTTTTCTATTGTATTATAGTATTCTTTTTTGTTCTAAAATACCAAATCGCGTGTTTGACAATGCCACATGTCGCCATTTTGTAATTCATATGAGTTTGGTTTGCCGCGAATGAAAAACCCCAAAACAAAAAAAAAAAATTAAAAATTTAAATTTCTACTTATTGTTTTGTGGAGTTTAGAAAAATACAATAATAAAATGCAAAGGTTACAACTTATTGTATTAACATTTTACATTTGTTTCTTAATTGAGTATAAAATACTAAAATGGGTTTTTGAAATTTCAGGTTTCTTTTTAAATTGATGATAAAAGACACAATTTGTGTAAAATTTTTATTAATTTCATTGGAAAATGAGTACATCGCTTTTTGGCTAATAATGAAAAACAAAAGAATGTCTTTGAAGTGACCACCTTTGCTAACTCGGCTGGCTGTTTGAATAACTTTTTCGGTTCAATTAGTGATATTTTCTTGATGACATTGTCTTTGGTGTTGATATATTCTGCTTTTCTGATCTTGAATTGAACCAGTTTCTTTAAATTTATTTATAATAAGTTAAATACCACGGTTTGTAGGAGTATTTTCTTTACCATATTTTAAACGAACCCACCTCCGCCAACGCTTCCGCGGGGTCAAACTCTGGACTTTCGCATCCACCTCCGCTAAAATGGCGACAGTTAAAACTCTATTTAAACCTAAAAATCGTTACTGATAAGAGCTATGAAACTATGTTAGATAGGTTATATTATACAGGGCGCCATTGACTACACGCGAGATCACCCAGAAGCCCTACGGCCTATTGTGATGCCTGTTAAAGAGGAAAAAAAGAGATTGAAGGAGTTGATGGGACGGGAAAATACAATAGGAAAGGGAAAGGAAAAACGGGAAATACTTATGGATGTGCTGACTGGTGAAACCAACCAAAAGAATCAACAAAACTAGCCAGATCCCCTAGTGGGACTCTCGCCACAGTACCCAAGTCCTCAAAAAAAGGGTCTTCCAAGAAAGCGGGATCGCCTTCTAAATAGTGCAGGACAGTCACACAGCAGGTGCTGAATGTTTTCTTCTTCTTCCTCGTTTTGTCAGCTTCGACAGTCCTGGTCCTGGTGAAGAACGTGCAACCTCTGAGCCATTCGCCCAATTGCACAATGCCCCGTTAAATCTCCTGCCATCATCCGAATCCTCTTCTTGTTCAAATGTAGGAGTTCGGATATCTTTATCGACTGACAGAAAGGCCTGAGCTTTTTAGCAATAGAGCACCATGGTTCGTTCGCGCATTTTGTCTCTGCTTCTTCCAATTCCAATAAAATATCTTGCAGTGGTTTGCTTACGTCCTTAACTGCCCGAGAGATGGGCAAAGCAGATCCCCTTCAAGCAAATTCATCTGCCATCTCGTTTCCTAAGAAACCAGAGTGGCCAGGCACCCAGATTATCTCTATTGAGTGCCGTCTATTTAGATTAAGAGCATCAACCGTGCTAAGGATGATTTTACTCTTAATACTATGTGCCGACAGAGCCTTAATAGCAGACTGGCTGGCAACAACTAAGAAACTAAGAAACTGTAGAAAGTTCGAATCAATATCACAGATTTTTTATATTCAAGTTTATTTTAGCCTATACAATTTTTTTCATTTATCATGCAAATATCTCCCCTTTCATGGACTTAAGAAGTGGAATAATAAAAAAAAAGTAGATTTAATATCATTTTAAGTAATTTATTGTGAGCTCACAATCTCCACAGTTTAACGAGCCACATACAGCATTATTGGAACAAATATATGTAGATTTAAATATTTATTTTATTTGACAATTACGACTGTCGACTACGTTCCTCTGGGGTCTTTGAATCTTGCTATAGCCAGAGCAATACAAAGCATTGTCCCCAGCGAAGGCAGTTACGATTTCCTATTAATACACATATTTAGTATGTCTATTGTCCTATCAATGTGTAAATTAAATCTTAGTTTATTGTCAATCTAAAACCAACATATTTTATACTATTATTTGCCCATTGTATTTATTCAGCTGTAGGTTAGAGTTTGGTTTGATGACAGGGTCTACACTTCCTTAAGAAGTATTGTAGTATATGGAATTTGTTTTGTGTGCTTTTATATGTAAATATACCCTTAAGAGAAATGTGCAGGTGTCTATATAAGCTTTGTATTTTGTGTAGAAACTTTAACAAAGTGAAAATATAGACATGAAGAACAAAGGCAATTCTTAGTTGATTAACTTATGTGTAGGCAAGTTAAACTTTCTGTTGTTAATCTAATCCTTTTACCAGCGTATGAGTTTTTTTTTTTTTTTTTGCATACGAAACTTTAAATCATTTTATTCCATAAACTTCCGGGTATCTTTTCCAGTTTTTTTTTAATAAATAATCTCTAATTCAAGTTAATTCTTTATTACGCTATTTCTTTGACTTTTATATTTTCATAGTTGACTCAATCAAAGATGTTAAAACACAATAAATATTTACAATATACATACATACATTTTTTGGCAACACAAATTAGCAAGAATATAAATTGTTATTGTTATTTGTTACATTCCACAGCAATTAAACGTTCGGCATGCATAATAATTACGCACTAATTGCTCATAGAAAATAAAAAATGTTGACATTTCTGTTCCTTCTACTACAACAGTATTTACCTCATTTTATTTTTGTTGTTGTTGTTGTTGTTGTTGCTGCTGCTGCCGATTTTGCTGTTGGCCACGTCGCACAAATTAACAAACACAAATTGACCACGAAATTTATTAGCAAAAATTTGCTTTCACCAAAGGAATTTCAACTTCAACTTCTCCAGAGAGTCAGGGAGATATAAGTAGATATTCTTAACCATTTAGTAGGTTGAAATCAATTAGTTGGACATGAACAAAGAAAAACTCAAAGGCACTCAAGTGTTATAAATTTGTCCATGCGCAACTGTGTGTGTTATAAACCAATAAAAACAAGCGGAAAGCAACAAACGCCCACATGGCAATGGAATGGTGAAGGAAACAATTTAATGAAGGGCAACAAACAGAAGCATGCCCCAAGTTGCACATAAAACACTTGACGACTGTTCGTCGTGCTCAGTTAACTAGCTCGCTCATGATTGTTGTGATGATGATGATGATGATGATGATGGCTGTGGTGGTGGTTGTTGGTAAGGGGATTAACTGACTAAAGACCTAAATGGAAACGGATATCATGGTTTAAGAAGCTAACAAAGCGTTTCATCAGATGGGTGGGTGAAGTGGCATGAGTTTTGCTTCACTCTCTGTCGTCCAATTAATGTCACCCCATTATTAAATGAGCCCTAATTATGTGAAATGATTTAACTAAATGTGCTCAACTCGCAACAAAAAAAGGTAAAGTCCTTGCTATGACGTTTGGTATAATATGTGAGTTTCCCTTTACCATAGTGTTTACGATTTTGGTTCTTGTGCCCAGGACAAAGGGGAAGGGTTCTTATTCATTGTAGACTTTCAATGTAGTCAGTTATTTTATTTAAGGATTTTTATTTTTTCAGGGACTCTACATTCATTTACCCACTTACTCTTTTTATTCATGTGCGTTTTTTAATTTATATTTTAATGTAACAAATTTATGAAGCTAAGGTCCCTTTATGATACCTTGGCGTAAATGTTTTTATATATTTTAAAATATTTACGTACATGAGATTCTTTTTTGCCATGGGCAACATTTAACTGGGTCAAGGTACAATAAATTTTTTAACTTTAACTAAATTTATCTCTTATGTGACATAGTAAAAATATCTTTCTATATTCCCTTTATTATTGCTCGTATTCTATTTCATTATCAATTTCTCTAATAACAAATATTCTATTCTAATTCATCTTAAATGAAAATGAGGACATCTGGAAAAAGTGCATTTTATTACATCCATAAATATCTAAAATGAAATTTATTAACGCGTAAACAGCTTCTAAGGATAGTAGTGAAAGAATATTCCTCCAGAATTATGGTACACACGCACACATCACTCACTCACTCACTCGGCATAAACTGTGTCTGTTAAAGCGCCACAAATGCTGCAACAGATTTGTATGCTAAGTCGCCTATCGACATGGCGCTTCATCAATTGCGACCTCAAAAGGCCTTCAGTAAAATAAAGCATTCTAACAAGGATAATCCCTTAAAAAGCAAGAAAAATTGTAACAGTGATAATGATTTTTTGTTTTTTTTTTTTTTCTGATACTTTGTTCTTTCTACATATTTTTTTACTACTCAAAATAAGTGTAACTGTGATTGTGTGATATGCAGCTGAGTCTCAGTTAAAGGACATCGATGATGCGCGCGTTTTAAATGCTGACATTGCGCACAAAATGAACCAACGACGAAGGACGATGTAGTCGGTCGACAAAGGACCCTCATAAATAACGACAAATATGAAGCGTTTATTTGCTCATGTCGGGCGAACAAATGATCCACACACCAAATACAAAAGAGACTTGGCACTGTCACTGTCACTGTCACTGTATCTATGTAAGTCCTAAACTGACTCTGGTGCTGCCAGTTGTCTATAATCGCATAAGTCACCCTGTTCGCAGTATTGCATTTTCATCTATTTTCTGTTTTTTGCACTTCCTTCGTATTTCTAACAATTCATTGTGTTCTATTATTGAATGTTGGAAGTAGCAGCAGGAGGATGTCAATACAATCGACATTGGTTATAGACTTTTCCTTTTATGCATTTGCTTTTGATTTCCTTGGTTATTAATAATAATGTGCACATTTGGTGCAAAGGCGTTTTGTTGGGTGTTTATTTATATTTATTTTTTTATGATTGAAACACGCCTTATTTTCGTATCCATATAATTTTTTAGTAATAAATATGCCATGTCAATGCCTTATTGAAAGCATTAAAAACTCATTTGTAATCTAAGGAAAAAGAAGGCACTCACTCGTACAATGAATGCATAAATAAGAATAACATTTTCGTTAATCATTTTACAGCATTGAAAATAAACCAACAATTTGATGAAACACGCACTGTGAGTCTGTTGTTTTTATGTCTCTCATTATAAGTTTGTGATGCCTTTGGGGCAGCAGAAGATATGAGCCAATAGAGCGTGGCCGTGAAGCGTTGTAAGTCTTCAAATCTCATTCGTTTTGGTGGCTCTCAGCTCCCCGATTTTAATTGTAAAACATAAAAAATGTTACAATACTTGAATTTTAATTAATCTCAAAAGCTTAAAACACCAACACACTGTAAACATTAACGTCTTTTCCTACTACTTGATGACTATAGTTTTTTTTTTTTTTTTTGTAATGGAGGCATTCCTGCTCAACTCTTGTTGTTTCCCTCAGCTTCATTAAGTTTAATGAATTGTGTCAAATTTGTTTTGTGGCTTCACTCATAGTTATGATGTTTACTACTTTTTATGGCACTGTTAATTTTAAAGACCAAAGCAATGTTTTGCTTGTAATTGCAGCCAATTATTTAATTGGAGAAACGTGTTTCTGTTGCATGTCAATTTTACTTTGCTAGTCTAACTAGTTAGGTATCTTTGACAGATGGTAAGAAAGCAATTCATGATACAAAATGCAGGAAATTTTTTGATTATATTACTTTGCATAAGGTTTATAGAAAGACACCAAAACATTTGCTTTAATTGTATTAGAGCCTCAAATCTCCTTATGCCTTTTAGTTCACGCAAGAGAACCCATGAAATACTAGGACTTATTCGGGAATGTTTTCGTGTAGTTTTAGGCTTCTTAACAGTGCATTTCAAAGTTATAAAACATTTTCATAATATGCGAACCAATGGAGATTTTACAAGTATAATGAAGAAAATGAGATAGACGATTATGTACTATGCCCTTGTGAGGGCTTCTTTACATTTATGTGTGTAATCAGTACAAAGATCCAACTGATGTTGCAGATTTATTTCCGAAGAAAATCTTGAAATTCTTGATGAATACCTGAGCCTTGGAGGAACTTCTATTATGGCGTTTGTCACAATAGGCCCATTGAAGACCGCAATGATGAGGTTAAAAGATCCAGCCCTTGTCCTAATCTAATCTATATTGAGAAAACTACGAGGTACCCTTAATCGTTATTTTGACAAATACCACCCATGTTCTTAAGTAAATGGGAAATTCCTGAAATGCTAGAAGAAAAAAACTGTATAAATGAAATATTCCAAAACAAGGAAATGGCTGTTTTTGGTTCTATTACAATAATATAATAACAGAACGAACATGTTAAACTCATTTTGCTACTATGAAATATAATCTCGGTACTCATTCAATAAGAAAAACAAGAAGATTTACTTTAAAAAGTCAGAGATCTTCTTGTATTGGAAATCTATTTTGCTTAAATTTTTTTTATAGCACAAAAAAAGGTCTCTATTAATAATGCTGAGTTTATCATGTCAATAAGACCAGCTATAGCTTTTAGTAACCTCAAACATGATATTCATAAACTCCTTAAGTCTCTGTACATATCACTAACTCTATACTAACTAATTATTAAAAATTATTTATATATTTAAGCAATTCAGTAATCCGATTGTTTCGAATACATGTATATCGTCTGTAATCATTAGATCAGATCAACGAATTACTACCATAATTAAACTTCCATTATCCGGACATATGTTAATCAAGAACATCAGTTAACCGGGATGGTGAATGGTTGATTTTATACCTCCATTTTTTATCTGTGTCCATCTTTTTTCTTATAATGCGTTAGTTTCGAAATAAATGCTATGATATCTGAAAACGTTACAGCAAATTATTTCCCACCGGATTCGATGATTTTAATCCGTAAATTGGTCGGTCAAAAACTTGTTTATGCAAATGATGGAGGCGAATTCGTTAAATCTTTGAACATCATTGTAACCCTACAGGTTTTAAGAAACTTTTTGAATTATTTACTACAATCATCTTGAGATTGATGAAGATGCTTCAAATAGCCTCGTTGAGATACAATTAGATATAATAATACCACTGGTATGTATGACTTACTGATGCTATCTTAAAGTGGATCAAGTGCGAGGTTGATATCGCACCGTTTCCTATTATATCTGATTACGAAATCGTAAACATGGTTCCGAGGAATCAGGTAGAGGAAATACACATTGTTTCAGGTAAGAGAGACTGACTAGTAATGTTCTGGTAAAATTCTTAAAAGATTACAATTGCCCTGTTATTTCATAGCAGGACAAACCACAAATATGGTACATACAAATTCATATACTCGAAGAGCAATCAAAAGCTAAACAGAAAATATATAATATACATTGAATATGAACGTTTATACGTGTAAGTGCAGATTCACATGTTCTTATGAAAAATAAATAAAACAAATAAAATTTTTGAATCAATATATGTGATATCTTATAACCAGAATTTTCGATTACCCATAATGAGCTCGATCCCAGCATCACGGATAATCAAAGTTCAACTGTATATTTATAACAATAAACGTTGTACTAACTTTATTTACCAAAAATAAAAAACAATTTTACTTTAAGTTTTCATCCAATAAAAGTCACTCATGTTAAATTGCTCACACATCATTTATGTGGAATAGATTTTTTCTTATCTTCCTCTCTTCAAATTGAACAAACTATCAAAATCTTTACAAACTCGTATAATCATTTTTGCCTGTCAATAAAACAAAACAAAAATATATGCAAATCAATAAATGATTTCCTTAGACAATCTTGTCGTATGGATATGATTATGAATGTATATTCTTTTTTCATTTTTGTATTCTCTTGTTTACAAAATAAACAGACAAAAATCATATTTTATTATTATTATTGTTGTTGCTCATTGTTTCCACATAATTTTCATTTCTTCCTTTAGAAAACAGGCACAGGACCTATATTTTTCAACAGTCTTTGGCTCTTTGTCGTTTTCATAATAATCTCACTTTATATACATTGAACATTCTGTATTTTTTATGTTGCCTGTTTTACATAAATATTTACCATCTCTCTATTTATTTGTTATTTATAAAAAAAAAAAAAAAAAGGAACAAAGATCCTTTGATGCGGCTGCTGCTGCTGCTGCTGCTGCTGCCTTACAATGCCACCACAAAGAATGCAAAGTAATATGACTGAGGCGAGCTCAAATGGCGGCAGCTGTGCGGCAACAAATGTTACGGTGTCGACGATATTTCGATTGTCTGGCAACATTTTCCAAATACACACACACACACACACACACACACACACACACATACGATATATACTTATGTATACGTATATAATGAATAAGAACAAGAAGAAATGAAGTAAACGAACTCAAATATGGCAAAAGCATTTTATTTTATTTTTGCTTTGCTTTATTTTCACATTTTTCATCAGGCAACATATTTACTTGAGACAAGCGAAAACTCAAGGAAGCAAACAAAGCAACGCAAGGCAAAGGAGTCGCTGTAAAGAAGAAGTAGAAAAAGCGGATGGCGACAAGGACTACAACTTGGCGCAATGGAACAAGTTAAAGACACTCAAATTGACGGACAGACAAACGAACAAACAGACAGACTCAACGGAGCAAGAGCACAAAATATGTTGCCACATTATTATCTGTAGAGCCGAAAACCGGAAACATGTTATTTCGATGTCATGTGAGAAAGATAGTGAGCACAAGCGGGGAAAGGGGGAGAGTGATAAAGAAAGAGACAGAGACAGAGAGAGCAAGACAAAGGCAGGGACTAGGTAAAAGTGAGCTTTGGTAGTGGAAGTGAACTGACAGCATTTGGGGTTGATGTTCTTTACGTATCTGTATCTTTCTTTTATTCAAACATGGCAGACGACGACGATGAAGGTTGGTTGTTTTGCTACTAGTATTATTACTGTTGTTGTTGTTGCTGTGGCGCTTATTGTCCTTTTGTTGTTGTTGTTGTTTATATGTGTTGTAGGCTGTCATGTTAACAATTCACTAATACCAGCAACCAAGCAACATAAAAGAAATCAAGCATATGTAATGTGTGAGTGTGTGTGTGTGTGTTTGATGGTTTATAAAACTTTATAAATATGTATATGTATAGACATTCCATGTTTTGTACGAGAAAATGGCGTGCCTTGCACATACATATGTATATACAAATAACACATGCTTATGTATGTAAATAAACTGGATGAGCACAAACAAGTTGCTGCTATTCTTCATGGTATGTTAATTTGTATTGTGTCTTTCGGTTGCCCTTTGATGTATGCTACACTTTCTTTGCTTCTCGCATATTTTTCACTTTCCACGCTTTGTTTTGTTTATGCTTTATTAATAAATAATTTTATATTATGATGCAATTCTCTCTCTTAATATACATACAAGGTATGTTGCAAAGTAACCGAGAATTTTTCAAAATCTCTTTTTATAGTGACGCTACGTTTTTACGGGAGTACGAGTTGGAATGATACATACATCCTTTACTGACGTTCTATCAAAATTTCATGACCAACAGACAATTGGAAGCCGAGTTATTTCTTCATAAGTGACAGTGTGTTTATAGCTTAACTTACAACATATAACTTCAATCAAATCCAATTCCTCTCTAACACTCCATCGCATCCCTCCACAACACCAACTACTTACAGAAAAAAGTCAGTCAAAATGATATTAAAATATTTAAGTTTATAAAACTAATAAATAATCTGAACTTCTTACAAAATATATACCCTAGATTTAATATAATTTCATTAAATTTAGTCTTAGGACTTTTAAATTGTAAATCATAATCAGATAAACTATGATTTAACAACTATCTCAAAGTCCTAGTTGCTTCAGCTTCTTTTTATTTTCATAAGAATTAAATTCTAGACTTTTAGAAATAAATAAATAAACATAAAATGTTTTTATTTGTTAAATTAATTTTGGTTTTTCACTTCTTCCATTATTATTTATGACGCTATTTTATTTTATTTGATTTTGATTTTATTTTATTCTATTTTATTTTTTAGGTCAATATGAGCTCATTAGCCATGACGAGACTTCAGATAACAACAAAGGTAACGTTTCCGTTGATACACCAGTTATTTCGCATTCAACTGCTATTGAAGGCATCTATAATTTCATGAATTGGAAGATTAATTCATTTCGAACTGAACACATGACAAATTTGTTAACCCTACATAAAACAAAAAATTGATTGATCAAACCAAAAAAGCAAACAAGCATAATAATTAACAATAAAACGTAACAATAATGAATTAAAATTAGATTTTTGTTTTATTTTTTATTAATGAAAAACACAGAAATTAAAGCATTTCAAAATTGGAAGTATACGAAATCCAAGTGGTCCTGTATTTCTTAATATTTCTTTTTAATTTATTTGATAATTTTGATACTTTCCTTTTTATTGCTGCATGTCTCCATATTTATTTTATTTTATTTTATTTTATTTTATTTATTTTATTAAATTTTATTTTATTTTATTTTATTTTATTTATTTTATTAAATTTTATTTTATTTTATTTTATTTTATTTTATTTTACTTATTTTATTTGTTTTATTTATTTTATTTAATTTATTTATTTTATTTATTTTATTTTATTTTATTTCATTTTATTTTATTTTATTTTATTTTATTTTATTTTATTTTATTTTATTTTATTTTATTTTATTTTATTTTATTTTATTTTATTTTATTTTATTTATTTTATTTATTTTATTTATTTTATTTATTTTATTTATTTTATTAGGACTATGCATTAATTTTAAAGGTTGCACACAGATGGCGTTATTTACAACAGTATCGCATATGGCAATACTGTAACTATATTCATGTCAAAGCCTCATCATTAGGCTTTGTTTACCAGTATCTGTCATTTCGCTGAAGTGTACACAACATAGTTTTTTTGTGCTCCGAGTATGTCAACTTTCGTGCCGTCAAAACGCAATTTGCGGGAAGCTTTGTTTTTTTGCTTCAATTTGAAGAAAAATACCACCCAAGCCCGTCAATTGCTGTTGGATGCCTACCCGAACCATACTCCATCGATTTCAACCTGTGAGTACTGGTTTCGACGCTTCAAAAGTGGTGTTTTTGATACCGAGGACAAGGAGCGACCTGGCCAGCCCAAAAGGTTATTTTATTTATTTTATTTATTTTATTTATTTTATTTATTTTATTTATTTTATTTATTTTATTTATTTTATTTATTTTATTTATTTTATTTTATTTTATTTTATTTTATTTTATTTTATTTATTTTTTTAAATTTTATTTTATTTTATTTTATTTTATTTATGTCATGATGATTATTTTATTTCTATTTTTTTGTTTATTTTTATTACATTTTTTATTGGATTTTATTTTTCATTTATAATATTCATTTTTATTTATTTATTTTTTATTCTTATTTGAGTTCCATTTTTACTTTATTTAAATGATTTCTTTTTTATCGTTTCTACTTTCCTTTTTGTTTGTAGTTTTAATTGATATTATCATGTACATACTTTTTTCCCCTTCACAAATGATGAGCCTCAATTTATTTATTATTTACTTTTTGATTATGCCCCATGGAAATTTAATTAAATTTAATAGTGTCCCCAATGTTTATTATTATTGCAATATTTACAATTTCCGCATTCGTGCATATGCATTTCACATTTACTCACAGATACACAATGCTATCTGAACCACTTATGACCATCATAAAATTCAATCAAATGATGTGAACCCTTACCTCATCATCATCATCATCATCATCATCATCATTTCGACTTTATTGTTTACTTGCTGAATATTATCATTTTTATGTTGCATTATATTGTCATGAATGAAACACGTTGCAGGTTGTCATTATTGCAATGCAATTGATTGCATTTATTTCTTTTTTCTGTGCATTTTAATTAAATCAATTTTATTGACAAAGGCTATAAATAGCACAATTCGCATTATGATTTTATCTTTTTTTACTTTGGTTGTTGTTATTATTTTTAATGTTGTTACTCTTACTGCACTTGTTTATTATCGTAATTATGCATGATTTAAAATATTTATTCATTCTCCCTATTGAATAAATATAATAAATATAAAAATATTTAATTTGCATATTCATTAAATTCTTTTATATTTATTTACTATGGGTTTTTTTTTATTATTTATTTATTTTTTCTTTCATTAATCTTTTGATATTGTCAGAATGTAATTTCATCAAGGACAAAAGAAGTATGTATCTATGAGCCAAACCAAAAAATTATAAAGGTCTATTCAGTAGTAACTAAAAACATAATATGTTTTTCTTTTTAAATATGAATTCATTTAATTCCTAGTGTCTTTTATTTGACGAAATAAATCATAAATTAATTTGTTTTTCCTTATGCTAATGAATATTCATTTGATATCAAGCCATTGAAATAGTTATTTACATTAATCATATCAGTAAATAAATAAATAATAGAGAAAGGTTGTCAGGGTTGTGTATCTGTCAGGGTTATCTGAAAAAATCGACTTTTTCAGTTAGTAAACTCTGCTTCCCATTTTGATTTCTGTAAACGAAAGAGACACTTGAGTTCTGTCCACTATGTTTCATAATGTAATTTCCGGGTGTGATAAGTACATTTTAAAATGCCTATAATTCAATGTGTTTGGTTGTGATGCGTTCCGGTGCATGAATAGAGATTGTTGTTAGGGTTGGGCTTTCTTATTTGGATGCATAAAATTGCAAAGGAAGAAGAAAAAGGTTCTGGGTGTTCCCGAACTTAATGCGCGATTAACAATTATTTTGTTTGCAAGACTTGCGAATCCAAATAATGTTTCTGTTAAGTCAAATTTTAATTCTTTTATGCAGAAAAACTCTACAAACAATGACGAATTTCATTAAATTTGGCATTCTGTTTTATTAAATTTTGTTTTGCACTTCATTTTTTATCATTTTTCAATGATGAATAAATAAAGAAAATTCAGTTTCATTAAAAGAAAAATTTCGAAAAAATAAAATTGTAGTTAGCAAAGATAATAAAACATTTAATTTCTTTGAACTATAGGGTGGGCCATCTATTGTTCCGATTTTAGTTTGGTCATGAAATACACAAAAATTAATTTGTTTTTTGATTGATAAAGTGATTCTTCTGATTAAGAATAAAAAATGATTTCATTCAAATTTTGGACTTTTCCTGGCTCGGAAGTAGGCCATCCTGGACTAGCAATTTTCAAGAACTTTCTTTCTTTCGAATGTTTTGTTTCAAGTGATCAACTATTCAAAGATTAGTGGCATAAACTTTCTCTTTGAATGCACCCCGAAAAAAATATCCAGCGGCATCAAATCGCATCTGGGATCATACCAATAGATATCGCCAAAACTGCTAAACACATGGTTGTTAAATTGTGTACAGTAAGTCAAAGAAAGTGGACCACGCGGCGGTAAGGAAAGTTGCATTGTCTTATTTGTTGAAAGTACAACTCATCGAGATCGATAACTTTTAATTTCTTCCACAAAAAGTCAGTTATCATGTCTCGATAGCATTACGAAAAAATAAATGACCAATGACGCCACCACTCTAAAATCCGCCACACACAGTGACTCGAGCTGGATACATTGGCTTCTGTACGACGACGTGTGGAATTTCCGTCCCCCAAATTCTGCAATTTTGTTTATTTAAGTATCCGCCGAGAGAAAGATGCGCTTCATGAGAAAGGATAATTTTTCTTGCAAAATCTTGGGCGTCGTTAAACTCATTCAAAGCCGACTCAGGACGGCCAACATTTGAATGAAATTTTCATTCTTAATCGTTGATAGCCTTTGAAGAGAATGCAGCGTATATTTAAATATGTGCAATGAACTTAAGCTTGTAATACTTAATTTGAAAAGTTTATTAATCATTTATAGTTTTTAATTTGAGTGGCTCTAGTAGAGATGCAATTTTTACTGGCAAAAGGATTCTGTGCAACATTTTTGTTTGAAATATCTAAAACTGGGGGGCATGAATATATCTATGAATATTAATAGATGAGGCAACTTTCTTTATTTAAAGATACAAAATTATAATAACTTACTATAATAGTTAAATACATGTCGAGTTTTGCAAGACATTTACATATGTACGATAACTGTGAGTCGATATCTGTCCTTACTTATAAAGTAAGTATAAAGTATCTGTAATGTAAACAAATATTTAAACTATTGAAGTGCAAAGGGTGTTTTAAGCATCCAACTTGACCCGCGTATATTCATTCAGATGTACAAATATCATTATGGTATGGTAGCTCATTAATGTGCGCTACTTATCAACAACATACTCCAAAAATCAAAATCAAATCATTAACTAAACATTCTTGCAAGATCTGCTGCTTATAACAACAACAAACCGTAGAAGGAAATTACCACAAATGTTTGTATTTCGACTTTAACAAGCATAACACAGATTGAATCACATATGGTATAGGTACACAATATAATGCAAGTCACAATGAGACACAATTACACATACCATATTCTGTAAGTGATCTGATCTGATCTGATCGATTCGAATAAATGAATTTGTGTAAATCAGCAGCAGGCAGCAGAATACTTAAATAACAATAAACACTTCGTTATTGTATTATCCATCAAATGTAATTAAAGGTAGACGACTACCTTATTTTACTATCATCAGATTGTTAGCTAGAGCATCAATAGATCTCAAGTTTATCAGAAATGTATTGGAATCTGTCTGTCGGGCAATAACAACTTCAGCAGTTAAAATAAATAATGTAATAAATGAACCTCAACAAGTTAAGTTGAATGTGAATTTGAATCAATCATCAGTATCTCAGCATCATCAATGACCAACAACGATTACTTAATGAGCTTAGCATGTATGTATAATAACAAAAAAATATATATAAAAAGTATAAAAATGTACAAAATTAATGAAGTAACCAGATCAATAACAAACATATAAAGAAAGACTGAACTGAACTGAACTGAAGCACAGCACCAGCAAATGATCGCGTGGTCGTCTTACTTGTAGTTGAATGAGTAAATTAATATTTCATATGTTTTAATGAATGTTGTTGATTTTTGCTGTGTCATCATCACCATCATGATCATCATCACAAAGTGTGAAGTGTACAACGTGTTAAAGTGATTTTTTTTTTCCTTTATTGTCGTTGAATGCAGTTGCAAGAATCCATTGGTTGCCCTTTAATGAGTTTGACAATGATTTTTGAATGAATATTTTTTTAGAATTCAGTGCATTTTAACTTATAAGAAAGAAGGCAGACCCAGATCAGTTATACTATGTAGCTCATCAGTGGGAACAACAATAATAATAATGACAATAAAAGCAATGAACAGCATTAAAAAGTATATCATACTAACAATATTAACAAAGATACGAACCATACTTCTCTCATAACTTCTGAGTCATGATCATTAGTGTTTGCTTTTCTTTTCATTCATTGGTTGCGGATTGTTAACGGGTTTTGTGCTGAATGACTGACTACTGCAAAGGCAGACATACAAACAGCAGACAGACAGGCATATCAGACGATTGATCTATAGAGTTTTAAACAAACCCATTGAATGCAGTTGGTTATTGTATTTATTATTGTATATTCGCAGTTTATTATTGTTTTGATTATTCAGTTCCGATTCAACACAAATTAACGCGCTCAATTCAGCGCTTCAAAATAGCAATAATAATATATAATAAGAAATAAGGTGTGTTGTTTCCTTTGTTTAAATCTCTCATTGAAACAATAATTAAATTAATAAATTAAACATGATTTGTATTGATTTTTTTGTTTTTTTCACTTACTTGTATTCGATAAACGTTCACGCCACGCTATGGGATTTGCTACTAAACCTTGAAGGCCTGGCCAATATAGATGCGTTCGATCGACTATATGACCAGCGTGCGTTTTAAGTGGCGCTCCCTGACTTTGTGATAGATACTGCGCCATACCAGCTGCTGCGGCTGCAATTGAGAAACGTGGTAGGCCACCTGAAATAAATATGAGAACAAAAGAATGGAATTAAAATTTGCTTAGACTCGTATCATTACAAAATAGAAGTTGTTACACAACAATACAATATATCCATATTTCACGACATCATATATCATACAATATATCTATAAATCGAACTAATAAATTCACTTTAATTGAATTTATTTGTATTTATTATTATTTATTACTTATTTCACACTATTTCAATGTCTTCAAAATTTCAATCTATTGTAAAATATTGTATTACATACCATCGGACACCTGTACAACGAACACATCTATAGCGAAGTGATTGACATTTCCCGAAGACTCACTATACATACAAGTACGTCAGTACGAACTCACTTCCCGCAAAGAGCGCTCTTTAACAAAAAGTATCAACGACTTGGTTATAAAGAAACTTGAATTACTTTACTGCCATCTATGGTATAACTGCTAGGGCCTTTGACTTTTCTTAAAAATAGTTGTATTAAATCTTAGAGATGTCTAGTTTTTAGGAAGAAGATTATGTTTTTAATATTTAATTCTGTAAATGATGAGGATTTGGAACTAGGAGAAAGGAAGAAGGGCATTTCTATCCCTTCATAATTGAGTACAACTGTCCAAAATATGTATTATCGAGACATCCTCGTGACCGCATAGGAGGCATTTCTACATTAAGAAGATGTGTATTCCTGGAGGGAACATTATTTTCATTTATAATTTGTGATCCAGGTTATCCTCTATAAATTGGTTTCTTGGCTACTACATGAATGAAAACATAATGGGGCACCAACCCATGGACTTGTTGGGGTTCAAATTGGTAGTACCTTCCGGTACGAAGTCTGACCAGAGGCTTTTTCTGGTACCACGGGTGGTCAGGAGCCCACGGAACTTGTTCCGTCCTGGCCAGCGGGTACGGCCCCCTTGTGGGAGTATCGTGGTGGCTATTGTTTAATACCCAAATGCGGGTAGAGTAATAACTCGACGTGGAGTTGCGTTATACAACCGGGTGCTGTGACCCAGAGAGCAGCAGAGGTTTTAGGCGGGCCTCGCTCCCCACCAAGGAGGGAGTCATATTCCAAACTTAATATGACTCTAATTTGGTACCTGCGGATATTAATCCAAGGGGACGCTGATTGACGTTCAATCCACGTGCTCGGCACCGTGTTCTTAAGTCTTCTTACAGACAGGCGAGCACGTAAAACCTCGGTACTTCATTAAGAAGATGTGTGCGGGTGATGACGCTATGTTCATTTCGTAGCCGTGTGAAGATAGTGCATTATTGGTGCAGCTTATAGGGTAGAAAGGTTTCTCCAGGTGTAAATTAACAACTTTATATCTGCGTTGAAAAGCCAGACCGTCTTCATATGGAAGAGATTGCAGTATGTCTATGGTTGTACTGCGCATGTCATTCTCGTTGGAAGGAATTTTGATTACTAAAGTTGACAGCTAGCGTTCTGGTATTCTTTTTATGGTTTGGCTAGGTACCCAAAATATTTTTATGGATAAGGTCTTGATAAAGGCATCCCGTATTTGGCCAATTATATGGTTCCTTTTACTAAAGTTTTTGATAGCATTGACCGTTGAAGAGCTTTTAGGGCAAGTAATAGATTTGCCTCTAGTTTATTGCACGGTTTGCACCACATTTGAGATGGCAACTGCTTTGGCTGAAAAGACCAAACCATATTCTAGGAGCCATCCAGCTGAAAGAAGTGACCAGTCTTGGTCAACACGCTGTGACATAATCGTATACAGTCCTTGCCCCTCCCGTGTACAACCATTTCCAATAAACTGAATATTCTAGCCTACATATGATTTATATATCCCATATTAAGATGAGTTTACTTTCTTCTACAATAACTTATAATATTCTTCCGTATAACTTTTACTATAATTTTTCTGTATCCATTTCGTAAACTGAAAGGAAATTCATTACCTTAACAATCCCTTAGATAGTAAAATATCTCTAAATTTAACTATTACTTAGACAAAGTAATTCAATCCAAAATCTATAAAGTTCTTTGTTGATGTCTGAATAAGTAGTATAACAATTTTTTGTTTACTTTGATTTCATATTGACAATTGATCTACATGTGGAAGACAAATGTGACATGTGAAATATGTAACTGTCATTCATACATTATTATTTATTCAAAATCACATAACCTTAAACGTAACATAACAAAATATGCGACGTCACTTATTATGTAGACCATAGACGCTTGTGTACGAGTATCTATGCCATCTATTGAATATTGATATCAATACAATTTAATTACAAACAATTTGACAACTAATTGCCCAAAAGAAAAAAAAAAAAAGAAAAACACTTAATAGTTGTATCTGCTCCTCATTATATTCAATTGCGTCATAAAAAATCATTTTCATTGTTGTCACATTATTTCATTATCTATTTATACATCATTAACTTTTATCATGAAATCGTGTACAAAGTTGGGTCTCCAATAAACAATTGTGAAAATACAAAACAAAAGTCGGAATGTAATATTTTTGTCTATTCTTTTTGGGGCCCAAATTTTAAGTACTTTGCACTTTTTCAATCATTGTTTGAATGAATTGAATGATTCATGTCAAATTTTGATTTTTGTTTTTTGGATACTTTTCCTAGAAACAATAAATAGCGTTTTTAGGCCTTTAGAAATATTAGACTTGAGAAATGTATTTTGATAGATTCATATGTGATCCCAAGAAGATTATTAAGACTATAATATAAATTCCATAAATAATCAATTTTGATTGATTTTGATATCTAGAAAACTTAACATTTCTTTAATATTTTGGAGAACTTTGATCTCTCAGGTGATCTTAGGAAAATTGTTAAGAATGTGAACAAAATCTTACTTCATACAGGAATTTATTAACCAATAATACAATTACTTAAGAAGACAGAAATTTAAAAACACTCTATACACTAGAAACACCTCATTAGCACGTAAAGAGAAGATGAATTCATTTGCTTACTTGTTAAAAACTCACCTCCCGTTAAAGCACTTAGACCCGCTGAAGTTACCGGCGGTGGTTTTGATAAAATCGTATCAATTCCGTGTGGATTTGCTGCTCCACCCTGAGTATGCGTTGTCGTTGTCGTTGTAAGACCAGAATTGGTACCGGATGAAACGCTACCACCACGTTCACTAATCAAATGCGAATTAGGGCTATTGCCATAACCAGCTGCAGCAGCGGCGGCAGCAGCAGCCGCAGCACCATTTGCCGCGTGAGCAGTCTTCATTTCCGTTGTCATTGAATGTAGTGCAGCCAATGGTGGCCCAAGAAAACTAAGTGGCAACTTGTGATCCAATACACTTCCATTATTATTGTTGTTATTATTATTATTGTTATTATTGTTGTTATTGTGTAGACCTAAAGGATTACCACCGCCACCGCCACCACCTCCGACACCGGCACTCGTTGGCATTAAACCCTGTTGATGATGACTATATTTCCGACTAGTCAAATTCTCGGGGCTATAATCCGGTGGTGGTGGACTCGATTCACTATTATTACCCGCTTCTTCGCTGCTACGTTGACTAACCGGATACGATTTGGAACTATCGACGCCCGGACTTGAGTTATCATAACGGGAACGATTATTTAAGGAATTACCGCAGATGTCAGGCGATTCGGAATGCAGGCGTGCCTCATGTGCCGCATCCGCATGCGAAAGCAATTGAGGTGGCGGTGTCGATGAATCTTCTGTTGAGCGTCCAGATTTCCCATCGAGTGATGATGAAGCATGCAGGTGATGTGATGAGTGATGAAGATGATGGTGATGTGCCTTTGGTGGTGCCTTTAACAGCATCAACGGACTATTATTATTATTTGCTGCATAAGCAGCCGCAGCTGCTGCACTGTGATAATCCAGGAGATGTTCGCGTCCGGCAGCCGCTGCTGCCAATTGCTGTTGATAATCAGCGGCAGCATGATGAGCTGCATCCATGAAACCATTCGCTAAATGGTGATGGGCATGCAATGGTGGTGAACGATTTGCCGACGGTGGACTGCCTTGACTAGCGGCAGCAGCCGCCGCAAAACTATGATGACGCATATAAGGATTTATAAGATCCATATTGTGTATCGGGTTTTGTTGTTGTTCGGGATTAATTAAATAATCACAACTTTCCTCGGAAGCGGATGTATTCGTTGTTGATTGAAAACGATAGTAACTTCCGCTGCTACTGGGACTTTGTTGCAGTGTAGCTTGTGCTGGCACACGAAGTGTCGCAAGATTAAATGCTGAATTCGCGGATAAATGAAATGACGATGATAATTTTGGAATATTATTATTGATGTTGATGTCGATGTTGGGACTGTGAATCGGTACGCCGGCCACCGTCGGTGGCGTTGTATGCAAATACGGACTACCCAGGTTGACAAACAGTTGATTAAATTATCTCCGATTGTTATGTTATTGGTATTTGTATCTACATACACTTAACACTTTTCTTCTAAACACTGAAAACAATTTTAAGATTTTTTGAAAAATTCTTTTATTTGATTTTTGTTGTAAAACTTCTTGTTTTTATAAATTTTAGCACAATACACAGTTTCTTCTTTTTGTTTTATTATAAAAAATACATTTTCCATTAATTTGAGTTTCATTTAACTCGCGCGCGTCTTTTTTTATCACTTTAATGGAAAAGTAACGTTTATCCGTAACTGCGTCCGTTTGTTTAGGCCTAAGACTACAGAATGAAATTCAAAAGTAACCCGACGACGGCAACGACTGTCGTCTGTGGAGTTTTTCAAATGAACCGAGAAAACCAAAGTGTGAAGAACAAAAGTGTAGCAAGCAGATACATTACACACAGATACAAATACAATTTTAACAGGCGTTGCTCTTTTCACTAAACGTACGAGTATCTACGTAAGTTTCCGTTTCCTCACTCATTCATCTACACACACACACACACACATACACACACATCCTGAAGCAATTTTGGCTTAATCCCAGTTGAGTGAGTAAATGAGTAAAAGTCAGAGCGAGAGCGACAAAGAGTATCTTCAATAATACGAGTAGTTGATGATGATGACGATGTTGATTTCAGTTGATGGTCAGGCGGGCGGCATCAGGCAATTGTTGTTGGTAGCTTAGAGTAGAGCATAGCGTAGTGTAATGTACTAGTTAGTAAATCAGTGAGTAAAATCAGTGTGCTCCACAATCACTGTAAACAAGCACACACAGATACGAGAGCATTCACTCGAACTCAAACTCCCAATTTGTTTGACTTCATTCGTCGTTCGTCAGGTTAGTGGATGGAATTTTTTGGAATTGGCACAAAACGAATGGGAATTTTATTATGTACATCATTAAAATACACTATTTCGGATTGGAGCAGCACACAGCAGACACAGAGAGATGAACGAACAAACAAACAAACCAACAGATACAAATATACAAATGCTTGGGATGGATAGATACTCTTACTACTATTGTATATGATGGTGTTTGTTGGATTTTTCAGTTTCGGTTTTTTGTTGCTTTGTGATGTGGTAAAATGTCAAGAGAGGTGAATGGTTATTGGACTAGAGGAGGCTCTTGAATTAAAGTAGGGGTATGTTTATATAGTTGGTTATGTGGTGGTGTTTGTGAGAAAGAGAGAACTGTTTCAGAATGTTGCTGGTTTTGTATTTTATACTTTTGTTTTTGCATTCATTCATTCAAGTGGGTGGCATCATCATGTCATGCTGAGCTTATTATTGAGAAAGGCTCTCTTGCTTACTTTTGCTGTTTATTTGTTTAAAATGCAATAAATATTGAGTGTGGCATCATCACAAAAGAAAATAAAAAAAAAAAACATCATTGACAACAACAACAACAACAACAATAACATCTAGAGGAAGAAGTAATAAAAGGAAATATAATTTGATAATAACTTGTTAATAAAAAAAATAAAAACAAACCACTGAAATAAGTTTTAAAATTAAAATTGATTTAAAAGTAAATATAAACATAAAGGAGATTAAATTATTGTTACTTATAGAGATTTTACAAATAAATAAAGTATCTTTTATATAAATTTATATGTGTCTAAATACATAAATAATATGATATGGTAAAACATTGCTATGAGTTGTATAATTCTGTAATGTAATGACAAACATAAGAGAGATCAAAAATAATGTATTTCTAGAAAGCATGCTAGCAATATTTACTGGTTGGATAAGGTAATATCTCCTATTTAGTTTAAAAAATAATCTGTATTCAAATTACATACTCGATTGGTATATTTTAGACGAAGAGTGTCCAACCTGCGGCCCAAGGTAAGCATCAATGGGAGCCATTAACAACCGAACAGATAGAGAACAGAAATCTCTTTCATTCTGTAGTAAATTTTGTTCCTGTTCCTGTTGGAAACTTTTATAGGCAAGTTGAGAGATTTTTGATAGAAGAAAACATTTCACGACATTCACAGTTCTTCGTGAAGTGGGAAGATCTATTTTGACAATTCAATGTGAGTGGCAATTTTTCGTGATATTGTCAAAGTATAGTAGTAAGCGTACTTTTGTGATTATTATTACATTTTATAAGACTTTAATTTAATTACTACAATCAATTTAATAATTATTGACCCATTACCCTATAAGTTTATGGTGAAGTGCTTCAACTTTATTTCACCATGTCTTCTTCGATTGTAGCCCAGGGAAACAAAAATGTTAGTCACCCTTACTTTTAAAGCTTTTAATTTCTACACTGAATTCCATTTATTGTATTTAATAGTAGTTTGAAAAATTAAATATTCAAAATGATTTTCAACAAGCTAAGACCAACTTGTATCATTTTTTATTAGATATTACATACTAATTTTCATACCGTTAGCCTTCTAAGAGATCAGTTGAATTATTATTACTCAATTCTATTGTACTAAACGAAAGAATCGGACGTTCATTTTAGTCCTTCTTTTATTTAGGAATTTTAAACTACGTTAAAAGAAATTTAATACTCTTTTATTTTATTTACCTGTCTTTTTCAACATTTACAGAACATAAATTCTCCTCGCATAAAGAGCATTTTAAAAACAAAACAAAGACACGATTGATGTTTCGCATAATGAGTTACAAAAAAAAGGGGAAATCCCTATTTTCGCATATCGCCCAGTCATATAAGAATATAACCTCAGAATAAGCTAAAAACTTGCAGAAATCTTTGTTTCGACATTCTATATGTTTATCTCAAGAGTTTAGTATTATCTGATCTACGCCACCCAAGATATTCAAGGTCAAATAAAAATTTATATCTCGATTAAAGTTATAAAGCATAAAATTCTCTAATTTTGTGATCTTAAGCAAGTTTTTATACTATTAACCATTCTTGAGATAGATCACGCAGAGTGGGAAGCGGTTAGCCGAATGTATTAGTGTGTATTAACTTCTAGAGTGACCTAGCCTTATCATACATACGGTTAAGCGCTTCCCACTCTTTCTATTATATCATATCTCTATTGTTATTGCTATGCAATAGCTTATCTTATTCCAAGGTTGGACATTAAGTTTTAAAGTATTTTTTGTTGTTCATAAGTATAAACATAATGTTGAACGATCAGTTCCTTTATGAAAATCAACTTTATATCAGTACGATAGGTGAAAAATATTACAATATGGCAAAAAAATCATTGATTTCATGTTAAAATTAACTATAAACTACTATATATTTATATAAACCCAATATATAATATACCACAATATACGTGGAATTCGCTTAACAACAACCAACTTTTCACAATTTTTAGTGCAGCAAAGTGAAATATGCTACTAGGCAGGAAAATCTGTAATGTTTATCAGTCTACTTTATGCACGTAAACGAAATGTTCAGATAAGTATTGCTAAGAGAGTTGACTGTACTAGTAAGTCGATCTTTCTTTTATCTAAAACTACGTTCAATGATTATATAATCGTGCTATTGAATAAGATTGTGGAAGGAGACATTGATGTTACGACATCTTCCACAACAACTTCGGTAGCATCCACAGTCATTATACGATATATATCAACTTCCTTTACGCTTCTAAGCATCCAAACTGGGTGCCGAACACTGACAACCATCGTTATTCCCGCATCAGAACCAAACATGTTGAAGAACTTTTTTTTTTGAAATATTTTTATTTGCTATCTGTTTACAGCCAAACAACAAATTTTGGTAAAATTCTACAACTCAGGTTTGGTGAGAATCCATCAAGCTCAATCAATTTAAAACTAGACAAAGAACATAAAATCTATACTAATCTATAATCTACATATGTATGTGGAAGATATAACACTATTTCAGCTGACATCCATGTGTTTCTAGCAGACTTATTGATATGGTAAATTATTGGTATGCAACTTGTTGATGTACAATCTATCTTACATTTTTTTATTTCAATCCTAATAACGTTGAAGAATTGAATTACATACTTCTTTCGACATTTTAAACTGCACTAATTACAAAACCCACACACACTCACATAACTTACCTTAACGATGTCATGGTTTTGTTCCTCAATTCGCCACTAAAAATGGCCCAAGGAATCTACTACAATGTTAAAATTCTATGCACAGCACACATGTGCCGTTTTCACTTACAAAAATCCAATTGACAGTCAAAGTTTACTATGTCAAAGAGTAGTTTTGCCATTCACACATTTTAATATATTTCGGCTACAAGACTCCTAAATCGCAAGATTCCCCTATTTAATTATTTATATTAAAAATTAAAAATTATTCAATCAAATTTTAAAAATTGACTTATTTCAATTAATTTATATAAATTTAAAATATTAGAACAGAAATAGTAAATATTTCTTTTAAATAATTTATGCCAATTTATTATTATTTTCTTTTGAATCTGAAGAATCTTTAACAAAATGAAATCCCATTTTGTTTGTTAAGCATAAAAAAATAAAATATCTATTAGAAAAATTTATTCTTTTTTCAAATCCTATTCATTTCAATTTATACAATTACCATTATCTTTTTTTTTTGTGTGAGTTTTTCTAAAAAACTTTTTTTTAATAAGTTTAAAACTCATTTCTTCTATATAAAAAACGATGCGCTTCATTTAATAATAAACTACACAATTTTAATTTACTCGTCAGCAACAACAAAAAAAAAAAAAAAAGGAAAACAAAACAGAAACAATAATAAAAAACAATAATCTTATTGAAATCCATTCTACTTTTATGTGTAGTATGTTTGTATCTATGTGACTATGCAACTATGCATGTGTGTGTGTGTGTATGTCAATTTTATGATTTCATGTTTGTTGAATGAAATGAGAATGAAACAAAATCTAGAAAATAAGACACTCCCATTTTTGTGTTGTATGAAAGAGAGCTCTTTCTCTCTCTCTCTCTCCCTCGCTAACTTTCGCTCACTCTCTTTTTGGAGCACTCATTTTGTGTTGCCGCCATTGTTGTCAATGAGTTTGGAAAAACTAGTTTGGCACTTTCATGGCCATCATCATTCAAGCATAAAAAATATACTCAAGAGATTCAGGAAGTAAATGAGTGAGTAAGTGAATGAGTGACTGTGGCGAATAAAAACTCACCACGAAGCATGCGATTTTAATGAAGAGCGCAATTTATGTTTTCTTTTGTTGCGTTTAATAACATTCATGATCTTTTCCTTTCACTTTGAATGAAGAACTTTTTTATATGGGAGGAACAATATGTATACATTTTGAATCTCCTTACCGAAACATTCAGTTGCTCTTTTTGACTTTTGAATATCTAGTAGGAGAATTTCGGGATCGCAAGATCATATAGTATAAGAATGAAACTCGAGACCACCTGGTCACTCTGTACCATTTTTTCATAGCTGAAGTAGGATTATTGAAACCTTTGTTGAGCTCGTCCTCGTTTTAAGGATTTGTAATCTTATAACATGTTTAATTTGGGGAAAAACGACTATTAGGATTTTGTGACCTCGGAGCCCGGGCATTTGCTTAAAGTGAACTTAACCTAACCAATTCTTTTTTCTTTAATGTATTCAAGTTAACATTTTAGAATTAAGAAAATTTTATATATTTCTTTAAAGGTTTTCTCTTTAATATTCTAAAATCTTCACAGAAAACATGTCAAGCGTCGAGATTTCATTGATAGATTAGAAAATAATTTACAATTTATGCTTTTCTGTGTGTTTGTTGTTCATAAAATCTCAACATTTTAAAATTTATAAGAATTTCAGTTTGTCATAAAACTCAAGAAGATTTGCTTCCTACTTATGTATGTATGTATGTATGTTTGTAAATCAGAAGCGGTAAAAGATACGCATGCTCAATGAAGTGAAGTTAAAGCCAACTGAGATTGATTTATTGCTTTATTGCGCAAAAATAAAAAAAATAAAAATATAATGAAGAAGGGGCAAAAGGGCAGACAATACGATAACCACTATTCTTATAGAGTTTTTTGTATGTTTCTTTTTTAACAGCATTTAAAAAGAAGATTTGTATCTCTCAACTGAGAACCCCAACTTCTTCCTGCTGTCGCCAGAACAACGAACTACAATAAACGAAAATGTTGTAAAAACTTGAATACAAAAGATTTGTTCATTGGAAATTAAGAAATTGGGCATTTCAAAATAGCTTAAAATATTCTTCACCGCCACCACCCTCCCCTAGCCTTCATTACACACACAATATTTGGTAAGCCTGCTTGCTATACTTGTATATAAAAGTGTAATTAATAAACAATTTGTTGCTTTCGTGTATACAAATATATATGCTGATGTGTATAACTCTGTGTGATTGTGAGTGTATGTGTGTGTGTATGCAATCAATAACCCAACTGAATGATTTCACAGGGTACTAAAACCTTGTTAGATATACATACAGTTCATATTTCTGTGCAATGCATTGTCCCATTCGTCAAATGTTTGTAACGCAGACAACCTTTTTTCGAAATTTGTATGCTTTGGCTTGGGTCAGTATCGAAAAGGGCATTGGATCTAACTTATCTTTGGAGTGATTTTCTATCTTACCATGTATTTAATACTCTTCTACATTTTGGAACTCGATCTTTTTCTAAATTCAAATTTTATTGGCACATCTATCGTCATCACATAGAATATTAGTCATAAAACCAAAAAATTATAATATATTTCATACGAAGCGCATGTAAGTCATGGTGAAATTGAATTAAATTCTTTTTAAGTCTAACAAACAAACAAATAGCCAACTAAAGCTAATAGTATATGACCAGTTGCCAGTTGTAAATGTATTGTTAGTATTTATGTAAGGGAGAGTTTGTTTGTTTGTTTTTTGTGTCTGACAGTTCATTAGCTCAACAACAATCTGTTAGTTGATTTCTCAGTTGTTTTTTGGAAATGAGTAAATGATCTCTTATTCTCCATCTCAACCTTCTTTCTTTCTTTCTTCTTTAAACTGCAATCTTCGAATCTAACTGAAGTTAATTTCTTTTTTGATATTTTAAGTTTATCTAATCATTTTCGTTTATGGAGATTTATTACTACATTTTTCGATATCATAAACATTTTTCGTTTTGTAGCCCTCAAAAATAATCAATTCTTTTCTTTTCTTTTCTTTTCTTTTCTTTTCTTTTCTTTTCTTTTCTTTTCCTTTCCATAGAAACTAAAGTTACTAAGTATATTGTTAGCAAGTTATCACTTCTAATGACAAAGATGTTTAATGAGATATGAGCTATGAGATATCTATTAATTTTTTAAAAGAATCTATCAATCTATTGTTCTAGGCTGACAATGATGTTGGAATTATACTAAAGTTTACATCTTTCTCCTTTTATTTGTTAAACCGGGTACTGTGACCTATTCAGTTAAGAACTCTAATCCATATGAAACTGTTTCGACTTTCGTATTATGTATTATACAGTGAACTTCTATACTCGTACAATGAAGCTTTTATAATTGTTATGAACTGATGTGATGTACACGGTTTTTGTTTTTTTGTTCTACTTTTTTTATTTTGATCTCCTTTAGAGCTTTAATTGTAACTCTCATGCGTCTTTTGTATCCATACACCTTATGCTTATTTATAACACTGTGTACCGAGAAAAAATAATTAAGGGGATCTACAAAAGTTGAAAATAACAACAGATAAAAAAAAAGAAAGTTCCGTCACTAACAATTTCAACGAACAAAGTAAATATGTCATAGCGAATGAGCATATCTCTTGTAGAAAGTTATTGATATTCAATAAAGTTTTAGAAGGACTAAGGAGACACAAAAAAAAAAAGATGTTGCTAAGCAGTTTTGGAATTTTGCCCAGCAATTAAGCACCAAACTCATAAGGCTTCGAACCTATCTTTTTCGGAATATTGATGAAGTAACAGTTGGATAAATGTAAAAAAATGGACCAAGTGCGAGTCAGTCTCGTACACGGAGAGTTCCGTACCAAATTGGGGTTTATATGGGAGGTACTCCTTCTAGTGGTCCGATTTGACTGATTCCAACAGATGTACCGCGCCAATATCAGAAAATAATAGTCCCTAAATTTCAGTTCCAAAAAACAAAAAAGGTTTTCGAATAAGAACCTGAATTTTAATGAAGATTTGTATGGAAGGTACTCTTCCTAGTAGTCCAATCAAACTGAAATATATAAGTTTGTGATGTATAGCCACCAAACTTCCAGATCGTGGGATTACTGGATCATATAGCTGCCGTACAAACCAAAATGTTTCTTGTATGGGGACCCCTTTAAGTTTTCGAAAATATTTTAGTTTTAGTATTTGTTGCTGATGCTCGGATAGAACTACATATTCTGTGAAATTTTTAACTCTCTAGTTATTGCGGTTTATGAGATATGACCCGAGGAATGACGGACGGACGGATAACGAAGGCTCTGCTATAGGGTTCCTTTTGGTATTCTTTGCGTTCGGAACCCTAAAAACATGACGGTAGTTCATTACTCGATATGGCTGCTCTACAGTCTTCATTTTGATACTGATGTGCAGACCAGGAACAAACCTTCCAATGAAGTTATTCTCATCAGTGTTTTGTAAGTCATGGAGTTTAGGCTATCGAAGGTATCTCAGGTTCTGATAAGGATGATGAATTTTTTAATAAATTGACGTATTCGAATGACCTACCGGCTAATATGTTTGAATCTCTAAATGTAAGAATTAAAAGGTTCTGTTGAGGAAGAAAAATGGAAGAGTGTAATCCAAACGAAACTGCTGATTATTTTTAATAAAACTTTAAACACAATTGACTATAATGTAATAATCATTTAACTTATGACCGATTGTTTTTTGTCTTTGTATGGTCCGATATCAGTCTTGGAGATATAAATCTGAAAATTTGAATATTTCTTTTGATCCTATTATTGAAAATACATGGTTGCCTTATAACCTTAACCTCTCTCTTAATCTCTTTTCATAAAGTGACTATCTACATTATTAATATTGTAAGAAAACTTGAATTATGTTAGATATTTTGTTTTCTATAAAACATTAAGTAAAGTTTCTCCTTTAAATGTATAATAACCATCATATTTATTACATTTATCTATTAAAAAAACATTTGACCCTTTAACAAAATTCCCAAAACACCCATTTACCAAACACTCAAATTCAAAAATATCTCTTTATAAATAGATTTTATAGATTTCAGACAAAACCCTTTAAGATGGCAATTGTGCATGTTCCACAACAAGAACATTTAATATTATTTTATTGATTGTTTTAGCATGGCTAAAGTTATAAACACAACATAATTTGGCATTTCGAAATTTTTAGGCAAACAAAACACTTGTGTCACTGTTGAAGTATAAAAGGGTTTTTCAATGTATTTTTATCAAACTACTAGAAAACCTCAACAAACATTTAGCATTTAATTTGTAACGCACGTTTTGCTATTAACAGAGACACGTCGTTCTATTGCCTTCAAATAAAATTATTGACCATGATAAACCCAAAAGAGATAAAGAAAAAAAAAAAAAAAGAAAATATACCCCAATGACCGCATAACGAGCTGAAATCAATTTTTTTACGTTGATAAGGGAGTTTTGTTTTCAAATTTTTTATTATTTATATTTAACCCTTTTAGATTTGTTTGTATAGTGGGCAACAAACAATATTTGAAGTAGAGTGAGGGGGACTTGTTGTCAGTGGAACTAATGGGGAGGAGGATGTTCTGTGTTAACATAAATATTGAGCGCCGCATGAAGTAAAAGAAAAAGAAAAAGAAAGGGTTTTTTAGATTTATTATTATTAAATAAAAGCGTATTTTATATCTTGTCTTCTTGGCTTGACGCTGCTCTCATTCCTCTCCCATTCTAGGTTTGAGTTACTAACAAATTGGGTGCACGTAGCTTTGACATAGATCAAGTCCCCGTCGACAATGGCGGCGACTTTTTTGATATGTGGCATGGCATCCAAAGCCAAGCCACAACCAAAATCAAAGCCACACCAAAACTAAACTGACATCGGTTGGCGCTTAAGGAAAATGCAAATTGAATTGTACTCAAGAAACATTTAAATAAACAAAGAAAAATATAAAACAGTTGTGATATTCTGCTGACCGCATGTGTTTTGACTTGAATCCGTTCGATGCGTGTCACAACCATAACTTCTCTGATTGGCAAAGATATGAAATTCCATAGAAAGATAAGGAAGGTGTAAAGCTCCTTCTTGTTAGTGTTTGCCATGCCACATCTGGTCATGATAACATTTGATGCAATTTGATGGGTTTCGATTATGTAAGGATTTGTTTTATATTTGACTTCTTAATGATATTTACATGTTGAAATCGAAATCAATTTCTATGTGTTTTCTTTACTTTACTAAGTTAAGAAATCCAAATTGTTAAGTTTTGAAATAAATGAATTCAATTATTTCATTTTTAGAAATTTTTTTTTCATAAAAGAAATTATTTAAACTTCTAACAAAAAAAAACATTGCATACTTTGTGCATTTACACAATTTGACTTTTAAGACATGTGGAAATAAAATTAAGTTGCGTTAGTTTGCAATCTGAAATTATTTATATTGAAAACCATCACCACTGATTTAATCTCTGTCAAAAAAGTTACTTTGATCAGTAGATTTGTCTCACGAATAAAGGATACTTAAACTTCATTGTAAGGCATAATATATGGTAAAAATTACGGGTACATTAAAGTTAATTTCCTTAGATTTCCCATATTAGGTATCAGGTAATTTAAGTCCATATTGTCTTCATATAAAGTAAAAACGGAGTGTAAATCCCATACCATAAATACCTGGGTATGATCCTGGATAACAAGCTCAGATGGAATGTACAAGGAAAAAAAATGAATAAAGAATTAGAAACAAAATGCTGAAACATATATTGAACTCATGAGTAGTCGATCTGCTCTATCCACATTCAACAAAATACAATAATACAAGTAGGTGCTTAAGCCAATATGGAGATATGGAGATTCAACTATAGGGCTATTCAAACTTCAGCAATATTTTGCAAATCCAATAGTTTCAGAATAAATTAAACAAATATATATAAATTAAAATAATGCGCCTTGGTACGGGGACTAGACGGCTGCATGAATGCATTTATGTGCTGCTTTGAATGCAATAATGATCTTGAACCCGATCTTGGTATCGAGTCAGCTATCACCGCAAATCGTAAAAAACCTTGGAAAGGCTATCTCACCAAATGAATATCGGAACTTTAGCCCTTACTAGTCAAAGTGAATGAAATAAAAGGCTGCAACGTAAAAATCCATACTATCTCCTCATGCAGTAGTCAACTTCTCTGAAAGTACATAATGTGCAGAAATCATTAAATTTCTTTATTGTTAACTCGTTATAATATAATAAAAAATAATATTAAAAAAAATTGGTCGGAGTTGCACACGAAAGGTTTCGGACTATTATATGTACAATATTTAAGAAAAACAGCATTTGAGTAGTAGCACAGTTCGCTCTTTTCTCTCTAAATTGGCAGTTAACATTTGAGTAGCACAGCTGTTAATGCTCACAAAACTGTGCGCCGCTTCGTAACAATGCTGTCCAAACTGTGTGCAGTGCACTTTGGAACAAACATTTCTGATATTCAGACGCCTTTCAATTTTTAACATTATTTTTTGATTTGTATTATTTTTTTTTTATTATTATTATAGTCACATTCTGTGATAATTTCACTTGTCTACAAATTAGGATTCACGGACAGAGGATGCTTAGGGCTCCGTTTGGGTACGGAATCTTTATGTTAAAAAGTATTGTATTTTGTTAAAAAGTAGTTTTATTTTTAAAAAAATCTTTTTCCGTTTGAAGAGGAAATCAAAAGAAAATAGAGCTTCTTACCTATCAATCAGATAAGATTAACCAGCTTTACATGGTAAAGAGGATAATAGATGCCAATTATTTCAAAGCGTTTAGCAAAGCTTATGGGTACAGTCACTAAAGTAAATTGTTATTTTCCCTGCCCTATTCTATCATACAGGTAACTAAAAGGAAATAAGAATTCAACCCTATCAGCTACCAATCAAATCAGATTAGATTATTCAAACAGTCTCACATGTTAAGGTAGCCGATGTCATATTTATGTATATTTGACAACCTTACAGACATGTCACGAATGACAAAGCGAAAGAGTATCTCACACCCGCATACACACACCTTATACATATAATAGATACATATATCATTCTTCAATCATTGTTTTGGCAATTATTTTCTATAATTTATTGATGTTTTTGTAAGATTTTGACATGTTTGCTTGCACTAAGCTGAATGTGTCTCAGTTGGGTAAGAAAATCAATTTGCAAATTGTCTGTCAAAATGTCAAATCTAAAATACTTTGGCAAATAAAATTACAAAATCGACAAATTTTAAACTGTAAATTTTATTAATCTGCAAAGAAAGAATTTTTTGCAATTAACTTAATTAAAATAAGAGAAAAGAAATCTCCAACTTTTACATAGTAAAATCCGCAGTAATAAATGAAATTGAATTAGAATTTGCGTATAAGGAAATTACATTATAAAGAAAATATGTAATAATATTTTAATTACAAAAAAATATGGGGATTTTGGATAAAAATTACTGCAGTGGATCATAATTTATAAATTCAACTAATTAAGTGTCAACTTCTTTCTCCCTAATATCATTTCACTTCCGTCACCTCCATCTGTTTAGTATTCGAATTCATTTTGATTATAAAAATTGCCAAATCATAATGAAATGGAAAAGATGGAAAGAAAAATATGTTAAAAATGTGTTACCATTCCAATTGAATTGAAGGCCTCTAAATATGAGTATTTTCCCCATTTAGATAAAATACCTCATAAATATTGTACTACAAAAGCATTTCTTCTTTCATTACCTGATGACTTCATCCACACACAACTTTGAAAATTCCTTACCACCCACCCCCCCCCAAATTAAATGTCAACCAACAGTTGCGCCATACAAACTTCTTCATACTCGTACACCTTACCACGGTCACTTATTTTCTCCCTTCAAATTTCTCAAGTTCTCGTATTTTTATTTGGCTGTCGTTTGCTGTTGTTAAAAAATTTATGTGCCTGCACTGTAACAAGCAACAACCAGTCGAAGAAACAACAATGCGAGTGACTTAAATGGCTTCCTTACTCCCATATACTCATGCTAACTAGGATTTCTGACTGACTTCTCCGCCTCTCAACTCATATACTATTGTCCTACTACCATTGAACTCATGCAATTTCAATTACGTTTGCTGTCGATTTTCGAATTCGATTCGTTTCATTTCGATTGGCTTGGACAACAGCAGCCAATGTCTTGGAACTGGACGCCAATTTCTTTTTTGTTTCTTGTGTCTACCCACACTAGGTACTTTTCTTTTTTCTTTTTTCTTTTTTTTTCGCTGGCACTTGATTTCAATTAAACTGAGTTGCTACACTTTTTGACTTCTATTTTGGCTCTTTCCCTTCTCTGTCCCCTCCTTTCCTCCTCCTTTTTTCTGTTTAAATTCTTTCTTTCATTCATTCATTCATTCTTTCTTTGTTTATTTTTCAACCATATTGTTGTCGGTATTCGATGTTACTGCCATTGTTGTTGATGCTCGGCTAGCACATGCCATTTAATTGTTTCTTTCGCTTTTTCATTTTGTGATTTCCACTTCAAATTTTTATGAGCAAATCGTAGTCGTCTTCTCTCAGGCAATCGAAGCTGATGATGTTAACTTAGTTTGGTTTGGTTTACTTACATTGTGATGCATCTTATGAAAAATTATTATAATAGTAATTAAATGACAAAATCCGGGTGATAGTTTAATTCTTAATTTATTAGAAGAATTGTTCAATTCCTTAAAAACTGAACTCCTTCACATTGTTTGATTACATGCTTGATGTTTTCCCATTTCTTATGTATAAGACCTATTCGAAACATTCTAAAACTGCAATGTTTAGCATAAACCGGAAACACTTTTAGTTTATTTTTAAATAAGAATTTATTATTTTTTTCTTAACTTCACTTGTCCAACCACGGTTCACAAAGGAAACAAAGCGAACAATCACTAACAGCACTCAACCAATTGCCAATCGTGGCAAGGAGGTGCAAATAAAAGTTCGCTACATTCGATTTAAACAACATCGACTAACGAAAAAGAATTCTAAAGAGATGGAAATGGTAAAAGAAGTGAGCAAAAATATCCAAGAATAGAAAAAGAAAAAAAATGCGTCAAATAAAGTTTTTAAAAGCGATAAAAACGAAATGTCGCATATTTTTATGACATTTACTTACACTCTCTCCCCCGCGAAACGAAGAAAGCTAATGCAACTCCCCATATAAGCGACCAAACTCCCCTTGCATTATACTTACAACACTATCACCCCGCGCACAAATTGAAATCGAACCGTTGTCGTTGTCCTTTCAATCGTTGCCATTGTCGATGATGGTAATTCGTGTAGCGCAAACATTTTTGACTTTTACTTTGCAATCTCAATCCTCGCTCTCACAGTCTCACAGCAAAGGAGCATCGAATATGAATCGCAGCCATTTGAAAATGTCATTGTAGCGGCATTAGTTGAGTCCTTGTCATTATTCTGATCGTTGTTATTGCTATTTTTGCTTGACTGTCAATTGAAATTGGTTTGATTTTCGTGCAACGAAATTAAATTACTTTTTCCCTATTCCAATTTCAATGTCTAAGAGTCCTTTAAGTCATGTAAAACCAAAAAAAAAAAAAAAAAAAAAAAACCAAATAGAAATTAACTTAAAATATGCATTAACTTTTTATGGTTAAAATTGATTTCATTTTGTTTTTGTTTTCATATTTTCAGTTATTTCGACGTGTTTTTTACTTTTGTATTTTTTCAATTGGTTGCCAATTGGTTGCTATGCTTTCTGCGGTGGTCTGTGGTTAGTCCTTTTTGGCGTATCCTAAATCATTGTTTCGCAATAAATGGCATTGTACTACGTTAAATGGATTTCCACCGCATATTTGTAACTATGCTTTGATATATGTTTCTATATACATATGTGTGTGTGTGTGTGAGTGTGTGTGTAGCAGCAAATGGCAAAGTTAAAAGCAACATTTATCAAAAAAAATAGAATAATAATAAAATAAAAGAAATAAAAATACAAAAATAGAAAAATGGGTAAGTGTAAAAAATTTACTACTATTGTATTTATTACAATATTATTGTTTAAATGAATTATTATACATTTTATGGTTTATTGCAAAACTATAAATTTACGCACGCATTTAATTAATAATGATAGATTTTATTGTAAAAAGTAAATAACAAAATTGATTTAATTGAGAAATCTCTAAAGTTTATACAGCTTTCGTTTTTAATTTAAACAATAATTTAAATATTCTTTTTCCAATATTTATTTATTAGTATTGATCCCCAATACTTTTGACTTGTAAAATAGTAGAATATGGATGATTCAATCTGATAGTTTACTTTGTACTGTAATTGTGTCCATAGGAACTTATTCAACAAATTCTAGGTCCACTCCAATACCTTAACTGCAAGCATCTATATATGCACAACGTTTCATAGATTAGTTTTGCTTTGACACATTCCCACATGTGAGATCCAGATCACAATGTCCCCATTGTTGTTTTTTTTTTTTTTTTGTGTTTTTTGTCTAGTTATCCGAGTAATCAATTGAGATTTTTAGACAAATTTATCACCAATAAGTTATCGTGAATTAGATTTGGTAGACCATCAATAATTAGTGTGTATAGGATGGGACCTAGTACATATCACCTTGTTTTTTTTTTATAAAAACCTCACAATAACACAGACAAATCAGTTACATTCTCAACTCCTTCAATAACACAATATTCAGTAAGGGAAATTTGAATGGAAAAGAAAATCACATGTTATTCCTTTTTAGGGTTCCAGACCCAAAGGGTACCAAAAGGAACCCTATTGCAGAGACTTCGTTGTCTCTCCGTCCGTCTGTCCGCCCTCGGGTCATATCTCATAAACTGTAATAGCTAGAGTTTGAAATATGTAGTTCTATCCGGGCATCAGCAACAAATACTAAAACTAAAATATTTTCAAAAACTTAAAGGGGTCCCCATACAAGAAACATTTTGGTTTGTATGGCAGCTATAAGATCCATTAATTCCACTAACTTGAAATTTAGATGTTTAGTAGCGTTACATCAGATCCCATACAAATGTTCATTAAACTTCAGCTTCTTGTTCGAAAAACTTTTTTGTTTTTTGGACTATTGAACTGAAATTTAGACACTATAAGTTTCTGATATAGGCGCGGTGCATTTGTGGGAATCAGTTAAATCGGACCACTAGGGGGAGTACCTCCCTTACAAACCCCAATCTGGTGCGGAACCCCCCGTGTACGATTCTGACTCGCACTTTGCCTATTGTATTTATTAGATGGGGGTATCCAGTTGGTGTTGTCGTTTCATGCGACTCATGTTTCTGCTTTTGTCCAGTAGGTTGATTACCATGGTCCTCTAACCATGGTACTCTGACTGACGTTCAAGTCACTGATCGTTGGAATCTTCAAGTCTCAATAAATGCCCAAGTTTCTAACATTCCATGGGGCACAGACAAACCTTCGCAGAAATTTGAATTTCAGAAAAATTCCAGATTTGAGTTGGAAGCAGTGTCCTAACCGGCTTTAGTATGATCTTATACAGTATCAGATTGTTACGTATATTCACTTTAGATTTCGGACTAAGAAGGCAACCCAAATTTAGAATCGTCAAAACCAACTGTTTTTTTTTTTTTTTTTCTGGCAGGAGTCAGTCTCAGATACTTAACCGTGACAATCATGGGAATGACATCCACGTTTTTGACTACTAGTAGATATGCCATGTGGTTTAACGTGAATATGTTGTGCTTGACGCCTATGTTCCACTTCTTCATCCACTGCTCACTGAGGACCAGTTGGCTCTGATCGCTAGTAAGTAGGACAGCGTCGTCAAAATACGTCAATACCGACAGTTTCTCATGCCTTAGTTTCTGCAGGTCAGTCGTAAAGACCGCGTAAAATTTGGAACCTAGATACTGCAACTCTTTTGTTTTTTATGTCAGACTCTTGATTGTCATGTTTAGTATGAAATAGTACGATGCCGGCAGCAATTTCTTGAATATGTACAGAAGGCCAGGTTGCCAACCCAGTCAAAGCTTGATGCACATCCAAAAAGGCGGCCGAACAGTTTTCCCTCTGCTCCGGGTTCCTTTGGCATTTCCTGAAATCGAACTGATAGTAAGATGAGTGCTGAGCAGTAATTTTTTGCCTTAAATCAATTAAAGATATTATATTGTACAATTATTTAATATACATGGGAAAATGTGTAAGCTATACTTAATCATAGGTATCCCGCGGTTCAATGTGACTCACCAACTTAAAGTTGAAAATTTTGGAGGGCACTTCAAGAAAAAAGTAAGCGTTGGTCGAAAAAGTTTGGGAACCTATGCATTAGATGCTTTCTAAAGACAATCTTAGAATGAAGTCAACTCAATTGTTTATGTCTTGGATTTTGTTGTCTTCCTGATGATTTCATGATCAAAATATTAAAATCTATTCAAGTTTACAAGAAAATTTAATCTTATTAAATTTAGTAGCATCAAAGTCAAGAAGTGTTTCTTATGGATCAAACCTATTTTGCTGCTGAAAAAAAAAACCTTCCTTGTATCTAGATTTGTACGAATGTTATGAAAATACTTCATTAATATTTTTGGTTTCTTAATTTCATAAGTTTTCCAAGTTTTTATATTTTTCTTTTGGATCAAACTCAAGCTATAAACACTTATAGTATTGTACTATTATTACTTATAAATATTGCAACACTTAATAACATAATTCATTTGAGGCTCACATAAATAGACATACTCAAACCTACATAGACACAACAATATTTAATGGCAGGAAACATAACTTACACATAAATGAGCATTTTGAGGAACACAAATCAAACGTAACGAAAACGCAACAAACTGGAACAAAGAACAATGAAAAGCAATAGTTAAGATACAATATTGTTAAAAAAAAAAGAAGAAAGTATGAAAAGAAGATACTTTTAACGCATAAATGGATTTCCCAAAGCATTTGCCAAGTTTATGAAAAATAATAAAACGCCAAAAATAAAGTGCTTTTCAAAAAGTGAACAAACTGAGAGAAATGGCATGAGGTGGCGTTTCATCCTTTTTGCAGACGACAATCAAAGACCACGGCGCAGTTATGAGTATCTATGTATTGTATCTATGCATTATGATTGCCTCTAAGTGCTACAGCTAAACTTTTTGGCAATGAAAAACGAACACGATTGTTGAAATACGTACTCGTATAAACCCTTGAATGATTTGATAGATACTCACTATATTGTGGGCGTGTGTTTGAGTGACTCCAAGTCATAATAATTTCGAGGCCACGTTTTAATTGCTCCCATGTTGAACATTTGCTATTAAGGCGTCGTCGTCGCCATGATTGTCAAAATGAAAATATGAGTATAAATGAATGAATGAATGAATGAATTGAGTTATGAAAAAGTTTTTGACTTTATGTTTCGTTGGTATTTTATTTGGCAAATGAAAGCAGTTTATGAAAAAGTATTACAGTCTGGATATTTTTGCAATAATTATGAAGAAACAACCATTTTTTTTTTTTCTTAAATATTTTATCTTTAAAGCACAACAAGGAAAGCTAAGCTTTTAATCAATCATTCATTATGAGTATCTGATTCTGTTGGGTTGTGTGTGTGTTTTGGGGTCTATAAATGAATCCATAAAATAAATAAAATTAATTATTATGTATTAATTCATTTATATAATTTTTTTCAACTTCTCAATCTCAACTTTTTTGAATGGCAGGCAGAAGGAAGTAAAGGGTTAAATAATTGTGAATTACTGTTAAAGGGGTGGTTGGTGTTTGGCTGTTTTGGCGCCAAGTTTCATGCTCAATTAAATTATTTTAATGAAAACAAATGCGCTTAATTAATAAACACGCTTTTTGTGGTTTAAACGCCGCGTTGTTGATAGCAGCATTGGCGTCAGCCTGACTTGACTTCACTTCACTTGTTTACTTCTCTTCTTTTTTGTATCTAAAGCCAACTCTTTTGCTACTCACACACATACTTCAATGGCGCAATTTGTGTTTGGTTGCCTTTGCCTTTGTGTTTTTAGTATTATTATTGCGCATGTTGTTATTATTGCTGTACATACTTATTATTATTATTGTTACTGTTTGTTGCTTTTATTCTTGTTTGTTGGTAATACAAAATGTCACAGCTGTTTATGTCGCGGTTATGCGTAATAATTGTTTTTGTTTGTCGTTATTTAACTCACGGACCCCTTCGCTTTCCTGGCCACGCAGGATATTTCTTTTGTTTGTTGTTGCGTTTGTTTGCTATTGTCGCGCACTTTCGAGGTGTTTGTTATTTATTAAAATTAAGTGCTGCAGATTAAAATTATTCTATTAATTAATACCATTTATTGCTTTAATTGCATTAAATAAATACTATGTTGCCATTTTCATTGGTTTTTCTTTTTCCTTAACTTCCGTTTCGTAATTGTCTCGAAACACCATGTATTAATGTTGCTTGGTTGGTTTGCTTTTGACTTAATAGCACTAACATTTAATATTATATACATTAGTTAGATACGTATAATATATAACCTATATGCATAGAGCACATATTTCTAATTTGGTTATATAAATAAATAAATAAACAAATGAATAAACAATTTCATTATCACGAAACTATACGACAACATGACTAAAACATGACCAAAAAATATAATAATAATATATAACATCAAATGCTGCAGCCTACATAGCATACTTTTATATACATTTTTCCATTTTTCTCTACATTTTTTAATATTAAATGCTGCAGCCTACAAATATGCAATGATCTTTTAACAATACAAATCTATTCTATTTTGCTCTATGTCACAAGGGTTTGCTTAGTCTTTACGCCTTTATCGTTTTGGTCAGTTTATGGTCATTTTAAAAAAGTCATCAAAATGGAGAAACGGGATACGTATTACAACAAATTTCATATTGTTGTTGGAAAATTTTTATCTTTAAAAATTTTCGATAAGAAATTGTCATGAAACTATACGACAGCATGACTGACAAACATGACCAAATTAGAAAGATGTGCTCAAGTTCCCCATAGTCCGCTTGAAACATAGGGCAATTTCGTAATTCATATCAATTATTTATTTATTTGTTTATTTACAGGTTTAGATTATAAACTTATGTATATTTGTAGTCACTTATAATATATAACCTAAGCTAAGCTGCTAGCGACAAGGCCTTCGACTCGTCTGCCTTAATTACATTACTTATTATTACATTCTTAGCAGATTATTTAGAAAGTTTCTCATGAAATTTTTTTTTTTTTTTAATTGCCTGTTAAAGTACTTAAACCACTTAAATATTTATTGTCATCTTTATGACTAATATTATGTCAAAATTATGTAATAGGCAAACCCCGCTTTGGTCATTCAACTGACAATATTCAGCAAAATAGAATATTTTACAAACAAATCCATCAATGATTTAAATTTTTGATTGACACCATGTGCAGTGATACCATAACGATGCATTGATTATTGGCCTGGCATTAACAAATTTTGTATTTCTCCGTAGTATCTTGTTTGTACTCATGTGTCGTGGAATACCTTGAAGGTAAAAAAAAAAATGCATTGCCGATGTTGTCGTTATTTAACTTTCCATCGAGGTTTCCCCTTAACAGCATTTTCCTGTGATTGCAATTGAGCCTGGTTTTATCGAATATATCGCAATCGTTTCTTGTCGATCTTAACGTACATGTCCCCAAACAGCGCCACGTATCCAATCTTCAAGCTGGAACCAAACCATACACACTCATCTAATTTCATTGTAATCGGTTGGGTGGTTTCGAAGATTAGCGTGTACGAACATAATGACATAACATATTTTTTATATAAGTATTAAGAACTTAGTTGATATAATATACATGAAGCCAATAGATTCAACTCCCATTACTATTATCCTATAATACAACATGCAGTGTGCCTTGGACATTGCATCACGAAACAGCTTCTTCATTGTTAGGGTTCCGTACACAAAGGGTACGAAACTATTTATAAGGCTACAATATCCGTCCGTCCATCCTTAGGTTCTATCTCATCAACCGTAATAGGTAAAAGTTGAAATTTTCGCAAAATATGTAGCTTTATTGGAACTACAGCAACAAATACCATAAATAAGGGGTCCCCGTACAAGACACATATGCGTTTGTATGCGAGCTATACGATTCCGTAATCTTAGCGTTTTAAAATTCACAAGGTTGGTGGAGATAAGTTAGAAACTTATGGTCTGCAAATTTCAGTTCAATAGTACAAAAAACATAGAAGATTTTTAAATAAACGTAAATTTTATTGGAGGTTTTGTATGAGAAGTAACCACCCCAGTGATCCTATTTGGATGATTTCGACAAATGCAGATCGTAACCAGAAGTCTTTTAAAGATTGTTGTCAGGGTTATTTATTCCCAAACTACTTTTCAGAATTTATAAATTGAATTTTTTTAAATAAATTATTGTATTTGAACTTTGGTTACAAATTTTAAATTTTATTTAATAAGATTCCCTTTATACAATATATATTTAATTACCAATGAAAATTATTTGTTTAAATAAAAAAAAAAAAAAATATTTTTGAAAAAAAAAAATTTTTGTCAGAAGTGGGATTCGAACCCACGCCCTCAGAGAGGACCAGAATTCTCCCATATACCTTTCTATGAAAGGCAAGTTTTACACTTGAGTCTGGCGCCTTAGACCGCTCGGCCATCCTGACATATATCTACTTATGGTTTAGAACTAATCAAAGTGCAGTTATATCATTATATTTTTACAACTGAATGTCAACAGATGATTTCTGATTTGTTAATTGGCAACTGAATGAATCATATTATTCCATTTTTTAAAAGCAGGAAACATATTGAACAGAGAATTAACATTAACATTGAATGTTGAAAATGTTGCGCACAATTTTCTGTTACGAACACAGTTTCGTATGCAGATTCATTGTTTTGATTCTGTTTTTATCATAAATACTAGCATATTATTGGTACAAAATACTCAAGAAAGACTGTAAAGTATGTGAAGATTAGTCTAAAATTGGACCAATGAAAACATCGACATAATAAAAACAATTGTTTTCAAAAATTGCCATTCTTGTTTAAGAATATAAGCGCTTGATATTAAAACATCTCAATTTCACTAATTTTTGTAAAACTGTTGGTCTTAATTTTTTATATTTTCTCACTGAATGTACATACTAAACTTTAATAAAGACAATTACTTGTATTTATATAACAAATACTTTGTAAAATGACATTTCTTAAGGGATGTGAGCGACTAAGAAATCTGCTTAAAGAAGTTAGTAGGTTAACATTGCTTGCATATGTGTATCTACATGTTTATCTACAATCTTATATTTCAACTTTCGTTTTCCAATTCTATCAACCCGTAAAAATATTGTCATTTCGTATTAAATTCTCATAAAATTCTTATTAATAATAATTTTCAAAATTTATTTAAAATTATTGTATCACAATCAAAAATGCTTCACAACGCAATAAATTTTTCTTATACAAATTATCTTTGCTTGTTTTTATTGCAAATTTTTCTTTTGTCAATCAAAAGCAAACATTGTAAAGGTGCAAGAACAAACATGTCTCAGAGAACACACTCATTATTTTCCTGAATGTTTATTCTTTTTCTTTGCTTTAAAAAATTATCAGAAATTTATTTATATATTTTGAACATTAAAAAAAGTCACGACATTTAATGCTTTTCTGATTAAAGTTAATACATACTTTTTTTTTATTATTATTATTTTTTTTTTTTTTTTTTTTTCGTATATTCAAGTTCATTTTATTTGCCTTTTTCATTCATTTATTTGCTTCACGTTTTCGCGATTGTATCGCTCGTTTTCCATGCCTTTAAGAGCAATCAGTTCAGTGGGTCTAAATTGTGTCTGAATTAAATTGAAAACGAGACTGATAAGTGCCGCCTTCAAGTACTTATTCTGTGCTCTCTAATTATATTGTAGTAAGGGCTACTCTTTGGATTGGTTTGGATTAAAGCGGATGCCACTCACCGAAAGCTGGGTCAAGTTCAAGGACAAGTAGCGCTGCTATAAACAACAATTAATTGCAAAAAAAAAAAAGAAAAATGTTTTGTTATACTGTAGTTTATTTACTTTATGTGATTAAATTGCGTGTATGTTCTTCTTCTTCTTCTTCTCATTTAACAATAAATAAGTACAATACGAGTAAATTCTTTTATTTTGTTGATATTTAAAATTTGATTGTTGATAGTACAAGCTAACATAAGTAGATTCATTTGTTATCAGTTGGCAAAAATTTGTTAGCACCTTTGAATATTAAATCAAAATAAAGTTTAAATACACGTTCACACCGAGTGATTTATCAGACTTTGAACCCAAAAGGTTTTCCAAAAATTATCATTACCTATATGTACAAGTGGATATAGTGTAAGTGAGTGACCCTATATCTTTAGGGGAAGTATTTTTTTTAATATATAAACATATAAAACAAAATATGAGTCTTTGACATTGACATGTTTTAAGTCCATTTACACAATAAAATAAAAATGTTGCGTATGTTAAACGTTAAGTGCAAAATTAAACCTGTAATTGCGGAAGTTTTAGTCTTCCGAACATGATGATTTTATATGTTCTAAAAGTGAGAGTACTTTTCTTGTTTAAGACAAATTAAAGACTATATTGTAGATAAAACACTCTTCATAATATTTACACTTTTTCGCATTGTTCTCAGATATAAAAATTAAGAAAAAAAAATCAGAAAAGTCTATCAAGACTTCAGTAATGCATCATCATTTTTGATTACTCAACTCAAGAAATTAGTAAAATTAAACACATACAATGTTTCCTTGATCTCCAATAAACGAGCGGGATGTGTACACCTCTTCACTGCTGCCACGAATGGGCCTATTGTTATAACCCTCATAGTTACAGATCCCCCAAAGTGTATTGTATTAATTAAGAATTCCAACATTGTCTTTGGATGAAAATCTCTAATTACTGGATGCCTACATATCGGAGTCTAATCCAAATTAAGCCCTCACAGTGGCATAGCAAATACTCTATTATTTCCTCCTCTGCATTACATAATCTACATTGGTCATTTCGACTAATTCGCATATTATGTAGATGTTTCACAAGTCTGCAATATCATGCTAAGAAGCCTGAGACTGAGACTACGCGGATACCTTTCCGAGTTATTTCGATTATTTTTTGTGTTATTTTGCAAGAGATTGAAAACTTGAAGGTCTTTGTTACTCTAATATTTTTTGTATCTAATCAATACCAAGCCATTGTTTGAATTTTATTTTTTGTGTAACTGCAAGGCAGCCCACAGAGTGGTTCTGGTCCAGTTCATGCGCCAATTCGTTCTGATTGTACCCACGTGCACAGGTATCCAAATATCCAAATATTTATTTATTTATTTATTTATCATAATTAAATCTAATTTATAATACTAAACTTAATTTTTTACTACAACTCGGGTATCCAAATAATATTCACATAATTGTTTCTTTCTACTTTATTAATTAATCTTTAGCAGTTCCACATAAGCTTCGATTTGCTCTCAAATGACTTGAGATCTAGTAGTACAGACTTTCTGTCAGAGTGAATGTAGTATACGAGTATGTGCCTCTTAACAGTAAGGCAAAGTTCTATTGGATGATTTGTTTCTGCTAAATAAGCGCCTTCTGGGGTTTTCCCCAGACTTCTGCTTTAATACCAGTGGCCGTTTTGAGCCATTCGTATACCACACATGAGAGTCACGGATGGGCTTCGATTTAACTAACTTCAAAGTTTTGGTGAAAGTTAAATTTAGTCGGACAAAGTTCGCATAGAATGAAGTTGTTTTTCTCACATTAATCTAACGTCTGAGTAGGGATTGTAGGTACCCTATTGAATCTCTTTTGTTATCTAAAACATGCTATGCCGTAAATAATATTGGCTCCTTCTTTACAACCACCAAATTGGAATCACAATAGGAGAAGGATTTAAATCTGGATCAAGTAAATCACTGGCTTTGTTTTAATATTTTTAATTTATTTTTGAAGTAATATTATATTTATATAAAACAATTAATATTGTAGATTTATTGTCTTTCGACCGTTTCCGACCGTTTTTCAAGCAATGCTCGGCTCAAACGCATCAATTGATGTCGGTAGACTTCCCCAGAGATGGTTTCGTTGGGTTGGAGCAGCTCATAGTACACCACACCCTTCTGATCCCACCAAATACAGAGCATGAGCTTCGAACCATGAATATTCGGCTTGGACGTCGATGGCGCCGGTTGGCCGGGCTTGACATATGTTTTTTTACGCTTTGGGTTATCGTAATGGATCCACTTTTCGTCGCCAGTCACAATACGATGCAAAAAACCCTTCCGGCCAAGTCGTTCAAGCAGCAATTCGCACGTGAAAAATCGGCGTTCGACGTCTCTCGGCTTCAACTCGTATGGCACCCAATTACCTTGCTTTTGGATCATTCCCATCGCTTTGAGACGTCTGGAAATGGTTGCTTGGTCAACGTCCAACGTTTCGGCGAGCTCTTCTTGCGTTTGGCACGGGTCTTGGTCCAGCAATGCCTCCAATTCTGCGTCTTCGAACCTTTTGGGCTGGCCAGGTCGCTCCTTGTCCTCGGTATCAAAAACACCACTTTTGAAGCGTCGAAACCAGTACTCACAGGTTGAAATCGATGGAGTATGGTTCGGGTAGGCATCCAACAGCAATTGACGGGCTTGGGTGGTATTTTTCTTCAAATTGAAGCAAAAAAGCAAGGCTTCCCGCAAATTGCGTTTTGACGGCACGAAAGTTGACATACTCGGAGCACAAAAAAACTATGTTGTGTACACTTCAGCGAAATGACAGATACTGGTAAACAAAGCCTAATGATGAGGCTTTGACATGAATATAGTTACAGTATTGCCAGATGCGATACTGTTGTAAATAACGCCATCTGTGTGCAACCTTTAAAATTAATGCATAGTCCCAATAGATTTATTGATAAGTAATAAATACTTAATAATTTTTTTTTTTTCTAAACATAAAAATAATTTGTTCAGTTGCTATGAAAACATTGGAGACAGATACAATATTGTAATAAGCATAATAAAAATGAGTCAACTTGGATAAGTAATAAGTATGTACATATGTACTTATGTTATTGTTAACCCTATGAATCCAACATAAATTTGTTGTTTTAAATTGAGCAATTCCTTGAATATTAATTGCCAACTCAACCATTATGTAAGTTATGAACTTCAAATGGGTGACGGACTCATCATCAACAATTAAAAACTTATATGATTATACTTGTACATATAAAACCACGTGCGGGTAATCAGCATAAACTAACAAATTTAAAAAAAAAAACTGCACTCGATGGCAATTGCATTCATGTAAATTCTAAAATGAAAAACAAATAAAAGAAATAACAGAAAAAACAGAAAAAATTGCGCAGTTTTTTTTGACCTATTTTGGTCTAGAAATTGCATTAAAATGATACCAGGGTTAAAACATTACAAAATTTTGGCTAGACTTCTGAATGGATTAAAATTCAATTCAACAAGAAAAACAATTCAAGTACATTACTTCGGTTCTACTGAACATGAATTACCTTTCACAAAAGCTGACAAATACCTTTAGAAATACATTGCCTAACAAAGAAACTTTCATTATCCTATTTATCTAGGAATTGCAAGTACTCGTATTACCAATTTGATAGTCCCTTTTTGTGTATTTTCCTTGCATGCAATTTGTTGTCCAAAAGAGGAGACTTATAAACTTATGACTTATAAATTTAGATTCTTCTGTTGTAAATTTCACCCCTTTTGTTAGTATTCCAACTTCATGAGTTTAGAAATTTACTTGCCCTATTAAAATTCATTTCTTCCTCCAGATTTTATTGGTAATAGATATTTTTAGTTATTTCTAATATGATGCACAATTTTATTAATTTTGTTATTTAAAATTTACAATAACTAAAAATCTTTGTGTGACGATATATTTATTGATGACTCAAGAACATTTGTTTCTTCATGTCAATGTTACAAACATTATAGCAAATATCATTATCAGCACTAAATGTGAAGGGTATAAAAAAGAAAAACAATAAATAATTGCAAAAGCTCATTCGATATTCGTAATATGATCGATCACATTATTATTACTTATATTTTTATAAATTTAAAATCAATGAATGCAAATATTTTCTGCTTATTTGGCGCCATCAAAAATACATTTTTGTTTTTTTTTGTTTTTCATTGTGATTTCAAAGAAATTCATAGAAGACAAAACGACACCAAACAAAAAAAAAAAAAAAAGAAGGAAAGTTGCGACGCATTGCATATTTTCTTTCGCACCCATCAATTGACTACAATTCTCATAAATATAATGATGACATAGTGACGACAACTTAAACAAAGCCAAAGTCAAAACCTAGGCCTAGTCTAGAACTTATTTTATGTTGTCGTTTCTATTTTTTTATTTTTTTTATTTTTGTATTTTCGTCTGCCATCGTTGTGTTCTAATTGTTGCTTATCGCCATCATCGTTGTCTATGGTATATTTTGTTGTTGTTGATGATTGCGCCGGACGAGAATAAAATTGTGTTAGAATTTACTCACACGGTTTTTGCAAAAATTACCAGCTCGACGACTGCAACAATTGATTGAGTACTACTACTCACTCGTATTATATTCGCGAACTTTCAGTTCCATGTCTGTCACAGAATACTATTGAGTCCATCATTGTGAGGGGTAAATAATATGGAACAAATTTTGATGAGTAATGTATTTTCTAATGCAATAAAATGTAACAACAAATTCATTCAACCAGGAAATGCAGTCAGAAGTTCAACATTGTTATTCATGACGTCTATGAGTATGTTGTTGTCCAATAATTCGCCATTATTTTTGTTGTTATTGCTGTACATATTTACTTTCATTTGCATATTTGCTTAAATTGATTTATTACTTGTTCTATGTATGATTTTCTTCTCTAATATTCTTCTTGAATTTCATAATATTGAGTAATATATTTTCATCAATTTCATGAACTTGGCAAAGTGGCACGATTTATGTCATTTACGATATACAATAGAATATAATGAAACTGTTTCTTCTTAATTTAAAGTTACATACGAGTATATCCTTTTAAAAATGAGATTATTATATTAGATGTCTTGCCATCATTTTGGTAAATTTTAAGTTTTATCAATTGCATTATTAGGAACAAAGAGAGTCTCGTATACAATACAAGTAATACGGGTAATGTGAGATGCAAAATATTCATTAATCTATCTACAATAGAAAGAATATTTAACGGCAAGCAGTCTACAGAAATTGTTTGAATTAATATACCAAAGTAAGCGATAAGTTCCAAAATTTATTGTAACATCGGTCTAATCCTGAACAAACGCCTTATATCACGATATGTTGCTAAGCAAAGTTAAAAGTTACATGCTACGCCCTACCCTGACAAATATTAGACTATTTTACAGGCAAATAGTTTTTGCAGATTTAGGATGATTGCTGAGTATAACATAAGGAAGGGTCAGGCTTTTCATTGATTTTATATACGATTTCTGACACGACTATTTCTTTTGGACGACCTGGACGTTCGGGGTAACTTGTGCTGGTACGACCACAAAAGTATTCAGGAAACCAGTTCATAACCATTGAAATTGATGGTGTAGAATTCCTATAATATTTATTAAACCTTTCCTAAGGCATAGACATCAAAATTTACAGCCAGCAACTCTCACCCAAAATATGAAACGGGGAAGGCTGAAAAAACTCCACGCAAACAAACTTTTACAAAGAAAAATATTATAATTTCTCTAAATATTTTATGCTATTTTAAGTTAAAATCTGTTTAGCATATGAACTTCTTGTTTCATACTTGGCTATATAAGATACTTTATCATTTTAGAATCTTGTCAATCGGATTCTAGATCAGATAATCAGCTATCAGTTTAGTTCAATAATTGAATTATAAGGTGGCTACATCTTACTGAACAAAAACAAAATGGCCATGTCTTCTAGTGTGATACGGATTAAGGCGACTGAAAGAAATGATATAATTACAAGTCAAAAAAGGAAGTATAAATAAATATCGTTAAATTTATTCACCTCACAAAGCCTAATTTGTGATGTATCCGATTCATGTTGTTATGCCTCATAAACTTCTCATAAAAGTAATACAATACAATTTAAACTGGAGTGAAGTTTATAAAAGCATTAGTAAGAAAATACTTAAGTCAAATCAGATGGAATGTGACTCATATAAAACTTTGTATTTCTGTAAGCTCAAAATTCAATAATTTTGAATGACAAAGCTTACATCATCAGCAGAGTTTCACAGATCTGGCAAGCACTTTTATGATATGTCAGTACTATAATACTTCAGTAAAATATCATCTACACTCGCTCCTCTAACCTACATAATATTGTATGTACCTACAATTCATGCATTTAGCAATTGTAGTTCAATGGGTCAGAATTACATATTTTTCATTCAATACATGGTGGAGAGTACTTCTTATGTGTAAAAAAAAAAAAAAAACAAAAGGAATGAGGGGGAACGAGTGTCAAAAAACAACTGATATTGTATTATAAATGTTTTGCTTTTGCATGTGATGATTATCTCTCAATGTTCTCGACATTAATTTTTATTGTTATTACTTTTTATTATACTACATACATGCATACATACATATGTATATATATATGTATATGTATGTACGAAAAATCAGAGAGAAAGATAGAGAGATAGAGATGCAAACTGTTAATAGTAAATTTTGTTGCTGTTATTATCAATTGGTGCGAATTTATGCAAGTGTTGCTTGTTAATGCTGATTAAATCCATGCACAATACTTTACCAACTCAACACTCAACTTGAACTAAGTTGAGCCTATTAAGAGCGCCACAATGGATGTTCTCCGAGTCTCCAATGCATGTCACATCACTTCATCATTCATTCATTTATTTCGTAACTCAGTCTGTCAGTAGTCATTCATTCTTCAGTCATTAAGTTACTAGTGGTAAAGTGTCACATTTTATATAGATCACGCTTCTTCAAATAAAGAATGAAAAGAAAACAGAAAACTGAGATATGTCATAGCCAAGTGTTGGCTTTATCTTGGTCAAACTTAAATGAATTTACCTTGAAGTGTAATTAAAAAAGTATACATAGTCGGATAGATCGAACTGTTGTATACCCTCTGGGTCAGTCAGCATCATTCGAGATCATTTTAAAGCTGATTAAGAGCGACTAAACAAGTAAGTACATTAAATTGCAATGTAAAAATTAAAAACAAAAAAAAAAATCTCACCCTAAAATCGCGTTCTCTCGAAGTTTCATAATTTTAATAAATTAAATAAAAACAACAACGAATAAGTTTAGATTCGTCGAGAAACGGTAATTTTATCGTAATATCTAACATATGAATTAAGTTAACAACCTTCTGAAGCCCAAAATGTGTGTCAAAATGGGCAAAGTATGGTCCCAAATATTGGTTTCTAAGAGGGAAGTAAGTTAATTCCATAACTTTATAATTTTTTTCCTTTTTTTTTTGTGCAAAATAAGCGTCTCCCTTATCTCTCTCAATTTACTCAATATAGGCGTTTGTTCCAGTGATGTTTGACTTCTTCATTCCACCCAAATCTCTTACCGCCCAGCCAGGGTGGGAAACAAAAAATAATCGCAGGAGGATAAATCTGGAGAATAGGCTAGATGGAGTAGCAGTTCGTAGTCCAATTTATGGATTTTTTGTCATGCCCGTGCATTATCACGGAAGAGCACTGTTTTCTTGATCAAATGAGATCGTTTTTGCTTCAAATAAATATCGAATCTGTCCAACAGCTCTAAATAATATTCATCAGTGATCGTTTTACCCTTTTGCAAGGTAATTGATGTGAATTACACCGAGTGCCTCCTAAAAAAATATCGCCATGACCTTCTTTGCCGAAACACCCACATTGTCCTTCTTTGGTGCTCTTTTACCCGGAGAAGTTTCTTGCTTTAATTTTTCCTTGGCTTCTTTTGTATTGTGATAAATCCATGATTCGTCCACCCTTGAGAATCGAGGCAAAAACTCGTTCGAAATGTGGTTGAACATCAAGATACCCACTTTCAAATGGCTACACTGTAGCGCTTATAGTCGGGTGGGAGCAATCGCGGCACCCGTTTGCGGATATCTTTTCCATGTCCAAATATTCGTGTAAAATGTTATGTACCTTCTCACTTGAGATGACCATAGTCTCATCCACCCCAGTTACTTTCATTCTCCGATCGTCTAATATAACTCCAAGGACTTTAAATACGATTTCTGGCATGACCATTTCTTTTGGATAACCTGGACGTTCGGGGTGGACTGTGCTGGTAAGACCACAAAGAAATTCAGGAAACCAGTTCAAAACCATTGAAATTGACGGTGCATAATTACTATAGTAGTATTTATTAAGCGTTTCCTAAGGCACACGAAATTCGAATAGATAATGATATATTGGACAACAACTGGCGGCTAAATTTTATATGTCTAGCATAAAATTTTCAATGGTTTCCTGTTTATAATAGGACTGATCAAAATTGATCATGATCATTTCGAAAATTATTTAATTCGTTCAAAATGAAAATCTTATGCAATATTTTAGCTTAAATATTTCAAAAGTGGCTAAGTGGCTAGAAGGCATCCAGACATTCAATTCTTTTTCTTTTTTTATGAAATATAGTTGTTCAATAATGTAGACATAAACCTACTTTATGAGGTCTTTACTTACTGTGTCGATGGTTTAAAAATAGAGAAAAAGAAACCTTTTAACAAAGTAACAAGCCAAAAAAAAAAGAAAAATTGCAATGCATTAAAAACCTGTTCATTGGATTGATTTGAGCCTTGCATCTAATTGTGTTTTTGTTTTTTCTTTTAAATAGTAAATATACAATCTGCGCCACTTGAATAGCACATCCCTACCTAATATTAGATTTGTTTTTAAAACCTCATATTTTCCCGACACAGATGCGTTAGAGACTTAACTTCTTTTTTAAAAGATAGAATATTTAATTATGTATTAAATGTAGCTAAATAAATTTCATAGGTACTTTTGTTGGATTTATATGAATTTTTGAATGAAACAACTAAACAAAAATTCCTTTTATCTAACTTTGTGATAGTTATGAGTCTATAAATGAAAAATAACATGACTCACGATAAAAGAAAAAATGGGCAAAGTGCGAGTCAGTCTCGTACACGGAGAGCTCCGTACCAGCTTGGGGTTTCATTTGACTGATTCCAAAAAATATACCGCGCCTATATCAGAAACATAGTTTCTAAATTTCAGTTCGATAGAACGAAAAACAAAAAAGTTTTTCTAATAAGAACCTGAATTTTAATGGGGGTTTGTATGGGAGGGCCTAGCAATCCGATCAAACGAAATTTCGGCAATATAAGTTTCTGATGTAAAGTCATCAACATTCCAAATTTCAAGATCGTGGGATTACTGGATCGTATAGCTACCATATAAACCAAAATGTTTCTTGTATGGGAACCCACCTACACCTTCTGTGAAAATTTCAACTCTCTAGCTATTGCGGTTTATGAGGTATGCCTCGAGGGTTCCTTTTGGTACCCTTTGGGTCCGGAACCCTAAAAAGAGGTACTAATGCAAGGCTAATTACTATTATATGTCTTATTCTAAAACTAATTAAGAGTAGGTAAAACAATTTTGGGATTTGGACTTTCTACAAAGCAGGAAAAAAGGTAGCATTGTGTACGGAGCGATTTCGTATTATGACATTAGGCATAGCAGTAATTTTTGTGACGACTGCAAATGCAAAGGCGTACTTTGACATACTAAAATGCGCCAAAGCCTTTAGTTGTGCGTATCATTAAATCCTTAACCGGGTGCCCAATTGAAGTGGGACCCATTCTCACCGGACCTAAATATTATATCAAATATTTGGGGATGGTTGGCCAGAAAAGTTTATGGCCCTGAACAACAATATTGAAATCTATTAGATCACATTTAAAGCAATAAACAAGCTTAGATTTTTATACCATTAAATTATATTGGCACACTATGAGAATCAATTCCAAACAGGTTTTGTTATTCATTGAGTCAAAACTGGGGCTTAACAAATTACTAATAAACTTGAAATCTATTTTTTTGAAGGTTTGTAAATATTTGAGAAACAAAAGTTTACAAAAAAAAATCTTCTTCTTTTTGTTTGTGCTATGCTATTCAAATGGCGAAAAATTTAAGATACTTTTTTAGTTGATTCTTGCAAAAATTCATATAAATTCAACCGAAGTATCTATGAAATATATTTTTCTACATTTATTACAAAATTAAATATTCTGTCTTTTAAAACATAAATTAAGTCCAAAACGCATCTGTGTCGGAGACTATGAGGCTTTAAAAACAAAAACTAGATAGGGATGTGCTATTTAAGTGGCGCGTAGTGTAACTTACATAGTTAAGTATGTACTTATCTGTGTGTCAGTTAGTGTATATACTAAGAATACTGGATGCTCTCCTGGCAGCCTGACCGATTGCCTGATTGACGACTATGCGTGTTGTTCACTTACTGACTGAGTGACTGACTAAGTGAATGAATGAATAAATGAATATGTATCTTCTTGCAAAGTTGTTGTTCTATCTTTAATTGTGGTATCTTCTATGCGAATTACAATAATAACAACAACAACAACAACAACAACAACAATGTTAATTATAAATTCAACCCATTGAATACAACATTGTTCTGCCAAACACACACACACATTTTCATTAATTATGGATGTATGTACGAGGTGTGGTTATCAAATAATGAGATCAATACTTCTTCAGAAGACATATAATATTAGTCTAGTCATATTTTAGCGGAAATATTATGTACATATAATATCACTAGTGAATCTTCCCTTTGAAAAGTATTGTATAAAACAAACAGTGTTTGTCACATGTTAGGGAATTTTTTTATGAAATGAAATTCCCAAGATAGGCGAGTATACGTTTCACCCATTCACGTCAAATACTGAAAACCATATTGAAAAAATCGGTAATGTGTTCCAATCTGACCATGCGATGGTCTGTGATTACTTATTGATGGAGCTTATGACCGATTCCACATGGGTTGTGGATTATTTTTATACTCTTCACACAGTGAATATTATAGTAAGTATGTCATGAAGTTTGTAACACACAATACAAGACATCGGAGACCCCAGAGAGTGTATATATTCTTGACCAGGTCGATGAATCGAGTTGATTAAGTTATGTGCGACAAACTATCCCCTCAGTTTTTGAGCTACGATCGGACCACTAGGTAGCAGCTTTCATAGAAATCCCACATTAAAATTCAGGTTCTCATTATTTTTTGTACTATCAAATTGAAATATGGACACTCTATCGTTCTAAATCATCTCCAGTAACCATCATGTAAATTTCAAGAACCTAAGGTTACTGGATCATATACCGCCTATACAAACCCAAATTCAAATTCAGGTTCTTATTAGAAAAACTTTTTTTGTTTCTTACATTATCGAACTGAAATTTGAATACCACAATTCCCTTACCTATATTCACTAACCATGTTAATTTGAAAACCCTAGGTTTATTAGATCGTAAAGCTCCCTACAAATATAATAATAATCAGGTTGCTTCAGGAACAATGAAGTACCAGTGTTTTACGTGCTCGCCTGTCTGTGAAGACTTAAGAACACGGTGCCAAGCACATGGATTGAACGTCAATCAACGTCCCCTTGGATATATATCCGCAGGTACCAAATTAGAGTCATATTAAATTTGGAATATGACTCCCTCCTTGGTGGGGAGCGAGGCCCACCTTAAACCTCTGCTGCTCTCTGGGTCACAGCACCCGGTTGTGTATCGAGTTATTACTCTACCCGCATTTGGGTATTAAACCATAGCCACCACGATACTCCCACAAGGGGGCCGTACCCGCTGGCCAGGACGGAACAAGTTCCGTGGGCTCCTGACCACCCGTGGTACCAGAAAATAGCCTCTGGTCAGACTTCGTACCCGAGGTACTACCAATTAGAACCCCAAAAAGTCCATGGGTTGGTGCCCCATAATGTTTTCATTCATGTAGTAGCCAAGAAATCCAATTTATAGAGGATAACCTGGATCACAAATTATAAATGAAAATAATGTTCCCTCCAGGAACATGAGTTCTATACATAAAGATATAAAACTCAGAAGAAATTCCCGGAGGGGGATGCTTCAGGATCATAACAATCCTCGAAAATAAAATCATAGAGCAGGGCGGTTCAACCCGAGGTCAAGTGACAAAGAAAAGAGAACAAAAATTTTGCAAGCCAAGTTAAACCGAAATCCTTTTTGGAAGCAAAGAAGTTGGATAGCCCGGATTTTCTATTTCTTATACATTTACTGGGATCCTGAAATCGTGGACTCTCACTATTACTATCTCTGGATTCCAACAATAAATTTGACGGTTTCCAATCCCGCATCACTGAGAGACCACAAATTCGTGAGAGTGGAGAGTGGTATTTCTTAATTATTATTTAACCACACCTCGTTTGAACATATTTGCGTATTAACATAAAATCCATGGCATGTCAGGATGCGATTTAAAAATCAATGCAACATTAATACAAATAATGAAATTAAAATGGTTAGACTATGAAAACAAACATGTGTAGGGTACTTAAATTGTGTATCATAATTTGATTAACTACATTTAGTTTAATTAGTCGTTTATTATTCCATTTTCATCCTACAATTTGATGATTATATTTACTTAAGGAGATGAGATAAGCTTCTAATAAAGAGATTTTTTTTAAGTACAATACATTCATTTATCCTGTTTCAAAAAGCTGATCTAAGTCGATAGACACTATTTAATTTGTAAAAATGCAACATAAAACGAAGAGTCCAAAATGAGATACGAAAAAAAAACAACTCATCATAACATTGCAACTTGCGGGCAATGGAGTCATAATTAAAGCGAATAAAAACAGTGTATCAACTCATTCATTATCATAAGCAGCAGCAGCAACACGATCCGCAACAACAACAACAAAAGTACTTACATATATTTGCAACTTAAACGATGATGATGATCAATGTTCATTAATAAACACGCTCACTCCTTTTGTACTTATGTTTTATTATGTTGTGGTCGACCAAAAACAATAACAACCACAACAACAGAGCAAATAGGCAACAATGTATGCAAAACACAGCTGATCCGACGAAGCATCAACAAGCATCGAGCCTCAAAGTTAAGATGCAATGAGTTGCGCATGCGTGATGCGGCGCGCATGTCTAAGCAAAAACTTGTTCATCACCAGCCCACTGAGCGAGCTGAGCTTCTTCTTTATCTAAACACAAACAAAAACTGAATACAAACCAACAAACCAACAAACCAACGAACCAACAAACAAACAAACAAACACAACACAAAGAAAGCAAAGCAAAAAACAATAAACCTAAGAAAACAAAAACTATCGTGTATTTTCATTTTCAATTAAACATACGCAAGAAAAATGAAAAAATCAGATAAAAAAGCCGCTACAAAAATAAAAACACATTAATACTTATGAATGCAACCAGCCGCCCCACTACACTTGATTCAAGTTCTTATCAGGAGAAGCTAAAAGCAATTCTCTTTCACTTAACACACAAGCACACATACACACACTCACGCACGCACATGCAGCTAGACACAGTTATCTACATCGTTCTCACATAACTGCACATGCTCTCATGCAATTCAATTTTACTCACTCTTTCAAGGCTCCCATTGATGATGTTGCTAATTGAGTGAGGGACGATAGCGTAACACACTTCAGTCTACTACTACTACTACTACTCATAATAGTAAATAACACCAACATCAACAACAAAAGCCAAGCAACTTGAAGAAGAAGATTTCACGGCATGGGAACTAGACCCCAAACTCACACACACACACACACACATACACACATACCAAGTGTATTGCAATAAAAAAGTATAAACAAAAAATCAATTAAAAAAAATGAAATTACTAAACAGCTGGTCAAGAGAGAAAAAGAATATGGTAAACAAATGATAGCCAAAACCGATTAGACATCATTATTACTATCATCATCATCATCATAATTATCATTAACAACAGCATCATTACTTAGTATTATCAACAACGAACGACAAGTTCGTTTTTCATCGTCACACGATGCCGATCGTGTGCACTTGTCGTTGCCATCGTCGTCGCTCATAGATGTTTTGTTCTTGTTGTCCGATCTTCTTGTTGTTATTGTTGTTTATTAAGTCATACTCACACACGAAAAAAGTGTGCGCGGCAGGCACACGAAGTTGTTTGGTTTAGTTTGCAAGTTAATAGGTGTTCGCTAGCTTGTATATGTGTATGTGTGCGCCATACTAAGCAGCAGCGATGGACGACGTACGACGACGATGACGACGACGCCATTCGCTCGCGTTGCCATATGAAAATGTATTTATTAACAGCAGCGCCGCTGCTGCGCCTGACTCCACACTACACACACACACATTTACTCACTCATTCATTTACTCACTCTTACTCACTCCATAGCAGCTCCATAGCAGACAAGAGCCCCATTCAGTCTTTGACTAACAGCGTTCTGTGGCGGCAGCAATTGACGGCGAAAAGTAAATTTTAACACTTTTCTTCTTTCTCATTTACCATACTCTACAAACATTAACTGACTGACTGACTGACTGGTCTTAATAGTAATACATAATACCAACAATAAGAATACTCACTCAATCACTCAGTCTCAGTCAATACGGATCCATAGACCACTACTATAAAACATAATAATTATTGTTGTATTTGCTGTTGTTGTTGTTGTTGTTGTTGTTGTGATCGTCGCGATCGGTGATTTTTCTATTGCTCACGCAAGGAGTAAATTAATTATAATCTGTTTGTGTTAATTAAAACAAAAAAACAAAAAAACAACAAAAAAATATTGAATTAAATATTGTATAAATAATTAATACGCATTAATTAAAACATTGCAATAAATCATAAATAAATAATTTAATGCGTAACAAAATAAAATTAAAAGCAAGAAATTAATTTATTAATTATCACTCAAAGAGGCATTTCTTAAGTTTAAAAGATTGTAAAGAAAAATATATTTAATTGATTTAAAATACAAGAATAAACATTTTTATTAAAGTTTCTTCATTTGAATGACAACCAATAAAAAAGGTATTTTTAATATTAATAATAATTATTATAATTTTTTTTTTTTTTTTTTTTATTAATATTCCATAATATTATATATAAAATATTACAATATTCTCATATTTTTTTTTTTTTTTTTTTTGATTCTTTAATGTTTTGAGTTTCATTTGTTTAAAATTTTGTATGTACTTGGTAAAAAGGATCCCCTCATTAATACAAAGTGTTTCTTCTCTGTTTAATAATATTTACATAGACAATTTATAAATCTTATCAAAAATTTTATAATTTTCGTTTTGCATTAAATTATGTTGATAATTGCATATTAATTCTTTGGATTATAAACAAATTGTGGTAACGTGGCCTTTAATCAAAACTAACATATTAAAAGCTGAATGATACCGGCAAAATACATGACCCACAAAACCGAGAGAGGCTTACAAATCAGCATATTAGAAATGATTTTAAATCTTTTCTAGTTAACACATATTTACAGTTTATTAATCAATCAAAAATGTTATTGCGTTTTTATTGTTTTTGCTAGCAAAGTTAGCTGACCACATAGCGAGTATCACTGAAATGCGATTGAATCGAGTATTCGAGTATATGGCATTCGTTCTATTCATAAAATTCTTTTCGGGAAGAGGCATATCCAATTGCTGCCAGCATTATTACCCTCTTTTTTAGGGTTACTCGGCAAATTCATTGGGGATCTAGTAACAGTTATGAAGATGTTGAAGAATTCTGTTAACAAGGATATTCCTTGCCATCTCCAAAAATACTTTTTTAAATTAATTTCAACGATAACTTAAAATATTAACTATATAGAACTTCAAAACCAAAACCATTGTCATTAACTTAATGGAGTCATTTAAAAGAATTTTTAGAGTTTCTGTTTTGAGGACACAAAATTATGAAGGCAATCTATTTTAGAAATTAAAAATCGATCACATAACCATCTAAGTATTTTTATTTCATTTGCAACAATTCTACCATTGAAAGACAGCCACAGTAATATTATTGTAGCTCCTTCAAACTATCTTCTCCAAGCTAAGCAACTTTTTCAAAGTTTCCTAGATGACATTAGCCATATGCTCAAAGCGCTGAAACATATTGATCAATTATTAAAAATCTGCTTAGACGTGTCACCTATCCCGCTGTTCTATTCAATGGCAATCTTCATCCAAAAAGAACACTTCAATAATATTTAAGTATGCGCAATAGATAATAAAATGACTTGGACTCACCACATAAGAAGGATTCACTCTAAGTGTTTCATTAAAATGAAAAACCTCCATTGGATGAATACTAAATATTGATTTACAAAACTTTTACCAGGCACAATGAAACCTCTCGTATACCCCTGGTATAACCGTAATAGATCCCTTCACAAGGACTTATGTATATATTCATTTTGTCGGTCACCAAATAGTAAATAAATAACAGTAGCAAATATTGTACAATAATCGATTGGCTATTGATCCAAACCTACTTGCTAAGGCCTTAGGCTTAGGCTTAAAAGGCTTCCATGTCATATTGCATATAACTTCATATCTGTATATAGTTATCTTGATTTATCTGAATATTGTCAATGTCAATCTATTCTCTATATCTTCATTCAAATACAATTCTTAAGCTCGTCGTTGTTATGTTTATTTTCGTAAGAATTGGAAACAGCTGTAAGTTACCTATAAGGAATTAATAAAGGTTCTATAAAAAAATTGTATTGTACAAAAAACGGAAGACAGTCAATAATGATTAAGGTTTTCCAAATATTTATATTTAGTATCCCCAAATTATTAAAGAATTTGATAAACTATTGCTTAGAATTGTAAATTCAGTGCATTAAAGAATTTGATAGCCAGGAATGGACATTTTAGGTTACAATTAATAAAAAAAAGTAGTGAATTCATAAAGTAAAATTAAATAATAAATAATAATAATTTATGCAAAGTGCACGAGTATGCTGACTTTGAATAAACCAAAAGGTTTACACCTCAAAAAATGTTCATTATTTTTTTTTTTATTGTAGTTTATTCAAGTTCAATAAATCGTAGTAACTTTAAAATTTATTACTTCAAGAGAATGAAAAAAAGAAATGAAAAAAAAAAAATAATTACAAAATAATTTAACAACATCAACAAAAAGATAAAAACACAACAAAAAGATACTTTCAATTGTAAACAATGAAATTAAACTGTAATTAGCCAAAAGCTTACGGTTGCTTTTCACCTCAATTCAATTCAAGTTTCTTTTGATTTTATTTATTTTTTTTACAATAATTTTTAATATTTATTTTCTTAATGTTTTGTATGTGTGTGTGTGTGTGTGTGTATGAATGTATGTTAAATACATCAATTTTTTTTTCTTCAAGTGTATGGGTTAATTGTTTGTTTGTGTTTTTTATTTTGTTTTAATCATGTTTATTATTTTCTTTTGTTATCAGTTAACGCTTCAAGTTCATTATCATCGTTAAGCAACAACAACAACAAAACAAAAAAGAAGAAAAAATCGCAAGCGCCATCAGCTGATGAGCACAAAACGCTGATTAAAGCAAAGTCAAAAGCGAGGTGTGGGTGCAGAGGCATACTAAATGACATATTATAAATGAGGGGATGGAAAGGGGATGAGAGGAGGGGATCGGTTAGGCTTGTAGTGTTCGATGTCGTTGCGTAATTCATTAGCAAAAATTTTTGTGTTTTTTTTTTTAATTTAATTTGCTCTGTTAAGTTCTTTCAGATTCAAAATTTATGGGGGCTTCATTATTTATGTTTTGTCGTTTTTTTAGTTTGGATTTTGGTTGTTTTCCTTTTTCTTCTTTATTTTCTCATACAAATAAAAATGCAAATGAAAAAATTTGATACGTCGTCCATTGACCGCATGACGATGATGACGATAAAATCAGAAACAGTGACATAAAATTTAAAGAAAATCAAAATTTGATTACTTTTGGATATTTCGAAAGAAAAAAGTTATAATTTCAAGTTTAAAATATATATTTGCCTTTAGAATTAGTTAATCAATTCAATAAAGTCTAGAGATTATTGTTGCCTCAAATGTCTGGTTGGTGTTGTTGGATCTTGTTGTTCTAACTGAAATGAACCTATAAAACCAAAGACTTAGAAAATTGTATAGACATTTGACATCCCGAGATTTCTCGAGATTTGAAATTTAAGATAGAGGCACGATTTCGTAAGCAATTCCAGTCTATTCAATTTTCATAGTTTTTGGTACTTAGTATGTATAGCTAGAGAATCATGGCAGGGTGAGTGGTCATTGGCCGACTATTGTCGTTTGTTTCCGGGATATAAAGCACTCAACTATTTATTAAAAATAATCCATTAATTAAAAAAATAATTATTTAGTTTATAAAAATTATTATTTAGTTTTGTGAAAATATTTTATGTATTTTGGGTTCGCGAGAGAGTTGTTAATCACCAAAAGGTCCTTAAGTGATACCAAACTTGCTAGGTTAGCCTGCTGCAACAATGATTATTGTCCAATGCTAATGACAATCCAATAATACTGTAATACCATATTTCCACTGATACTGATTACTCAATAGTTAATAAATCAAATATTACCTTTTGCTGTAAAAATATTCTAGCGCTAAAAATTCTATTTGGTAAACAGAAAAAAAAAAAAATTATCATCAGTTTAAGTTTGCGAGCTGCATTGGGCCGCACGGATGCTTGCCTTTGGCCGCGGATTGGATAGTCTTGGTTTCGAAAATAGAATTTGTCTGCCCTTGCCTCTATTGATTGCCTTAACTGCCCCTAACTTACTCGGAGCCTTCTACTGCACCCCTGAAAGCCACCAGCGCCCACAAAGGGAATCTATAATATACATAAAGATATTGTGAACACAAATTAAAATTATACGATTATTAATTTTGGGCTTTTCTTATATTATAAGAGTCTTTTCCTAGCAGCATGCTGTGCTTTCGTAAGTGTTCATTCCAGACAAAAGTATCATTATAAATTTCAACATAAAGGAGCTCAGCTAATCAATCGACCATGATTTATATCGATGAATGTTATAGTTGTTGTGTCCTAATGCCGTCATTATACAATACTACATTCCATTTCTTATATTTTCCCTTTGCATTGCATATTAGATTTTGTAATATTTCTGCTGCTTGCCGTGGCTCCCATTTCTTCTTTTCTACCTAAGGTCAGTATTAAGTTTCTACAGTCTTGCATACTTATGTATGTATCTCACACAATACTACTACTTATGATGATCAATTAATCATAAAAACATGAACAAAAACTATGTTTTGATCTTGGAACTTTCTTCTAAGAACGAGATTCTATGTTTGTAGATTATTACGAATCAACATACTTAGAAAGAAATGCAATACCTACACCAACTTTATAAAGATCTGATATGGTAACATAGATAGCATCATATTTCAATTTTCTTAATAATCATCATCCCACTGTGCCATACAAAACTCCAATAAAAAAAATCAAAAAAATATTTTCTCATTTCATTGGAATATAAAAAAAAAAAACGCTCGCTTTCAGTTCTTGTAAATTTGCTTGTTCTCTCTTCTTGGTTATAATTTAATTTATCAATTTTTTTTATTTATTCTTGTTACGAATGATATTTTGTGTTTTCTTTTTTTACAATTTTTTTTTTTTTTTTTTGGTTTTTTAAAAATTCTTTTTATAATCATCGCGCATTTGTTTCTGATACATAATAAATTTATTGAATAATAAACTGAAAATCAACCAACTGAGCTTATAACGTATAAATAATAAAAATATAAATTTTAATCTGAATTATTTGCTTAAAATGAAACGTAATATTTTTATTTATTTTTAGTATTTTTTGCAAATTTTTAATTTATTCATTTCAAATTTATTAAAACTTCTTCCAATAAAATAATTTATTCGTTTGCTGAAAATAAAATTTAAGCAAAAATATCAAGAAAACAAAAAAAAAATAAATAAAAGAAAAGAAAAGAAAAAAGAAAACAACCAAGCAAACTAAGAACCATTAGAAGATTATGTCACTGGTTTGGTTTTGCTTCACGGCCAAGAATGTTGCGTTAGAGTAGAGTGAGCCATGGTCACGGCCACGATGAGCATTTATCAGCAATTTTTATTTTGCACACATTCACTTGGACTTGCTTAGCTTTGCTCAGCTGTTTGACCAAACATACATACATACATACTTACATATATGTATTCTCTTTCTGTCTGTCTGTTTGGCTGTTTGTCAGTCGTTCTAATCATCATTGCCTCTAAGATATTTCTAACGACCATACAGAGACATACATAGAGTTAGACTTAGACTTAGAGATTTATGTGCTTTAGGCCGCTCTTCAAGTTCAATGTACGGTTGTTCCTCATATGCGCGTGAAGAAGTTGTTAAAAGCTCATGTTGTTGTTATTGTTGTTGTTATTATTATTATTAATGTTGTTGTTGTTGTTAGAATTATTGTTGTTGCTATTATTATTATTGTTGGTTGATCATGAAGTTTTTCATCTATCTCTAACTACGATCTCTCTAATACACGTTTCGTATATATTTATCGTATTCCTGTTCCGCTTCTTTGAATAAAATATAGAAATTTTCGCATTAGAATTTTGCAACATAACATCAACAACAACAACAACAACAACAAGCAGTCAACAAACAAACAAACAAACATCACAAGAGCATTAACAAGAAAGTCTTCTATGGATGATGGTCTTCGTTCTCAACATAAGCAAAATATGGCCAACAAACAGTATTAGAGACATGATGTTCAATGATGATGGCTTAGAAAAGTGAAAGAACTGAACGCTGTTTTATTTGTGTTTTTGTCTATGTTTGGCTACTCGTACGACGACTGGCATCTAATGTAAATACTCTACCAAAACTGCTTGATCAATCGACGTGACCACTTTCGCACAGTGGTTATAAAATTTATACTCGTTTTGCATTCAACTCATTCACTTTTGCACAGTTAACAGTTTTTCTTTTACTGAAGAATGTTGGAATTTTTTCTTGTGTTTATGATAAATTATTATTATTTAATTACATAATTTATTGTATCTTAAGTTGGCTCCATATGATTTTTAAATGATATTGATTTTCTATAGATTTGTAATAAAAAATGTTTATTTTTGGTCGATCCTTTCGTTCTATTATTATAATAACTTTTAAATAATATGGAGACATATAAGTCCAATACATATGTACAACCGATTGCTTTGATCTTTACTTTCGCTCTCTAATAAGCCAACTATCTGTGCAAGCAAAGTATTGTATGAAGTAAGTTACTTTCATTATTTTAGGATTCTACAAATAATATCCCAAATACACGTCTCATGTTAATCCACGTCCCGAAATTATCCAGTCCACTCTTGGTGTCACGTTCTTGCAAAATCTAACTCTTGGCAGTATCTTTTCCCTATCTTTGGTTGACAGCATACATTTTAATGTTTCCTCTCGGGTTACAAGGAATTATTCCCATATATATGTTGGCACCTGTAAGATCACTTATCTTATCTTATGTCTAGCTTACAACTTATACTATGACCTGGTACCTAACTCTATTTATTGTATTTCGATCAACTTAAGTTTAATCTTTTAACTCACCTAAATACACAACATGATCTTATCAGCTTACTGCCATTCTATTATTAAACAATCCTATGTTTTAAGTCTTAACTATAATTTTTTAGTGCTTGCTTAGAATATGCGGCTGATGACATTAGTTCTGTAGCCTTGAAGAAGTCGCTAAGTTTGTATTGCATGTTCATTAGCCCCAGTAGTTCAGTACCGAAGTGACTAGTGGTCGATACTCAGTCATGTTTGGTTTTTAATTGTCTGTAGGGAAAAGTGGCATGATATAGAAAAGACAAAGAAACAAGGAGTAAACAAACTTAAAACAAAAAAAAAGAAGGATAACTTCGATTATGCTGAAATTTTATACTCTTCACGAACCCTAGAAAACGTTTTACCTATGCTTCATTGATTAAGCATACAGAAGTAAATATTTCGTTATTGATTTGACTTACATTTTTGGTAGAGACAGTGTACATACAGCAGTCATATGGTTGGTGACTTATAGCATCTACTTCGATAAAACAAACAACAAAAATATTTGTCTAATAAGAATGCCAATTTGAATTTGAGTTTGTATGGGAGCTACATGCTTCAGTAATTTTAAGGTCTTCAAATTGACATGTTTATTGGACATGAGTCAAAAACTTAATGAGTCTAAATTTCAGTTCGACAAATCAAAAACCGAAAAAGTTTTTCTAATAAGAACTACAATTTGAATTTGGGTTTGTATGGGAGCTACTTGCTCCAGTTATCCAGTTATACTAGAGTCCTTAAATTTACATGGGTAGTGGGCATGAGTCAGAGACTTATAATATCCAAATTTTAGTTCAAGAATACAAAAGACAAAAAAGTTTTTCTAATAAGAACATGAATTTTCATCCAGGTTTGTATGGGAGCTACACGACCCAGTACTCCTAGGGTCTTGAAATTTGCATGGTTAATGCATATATATATAAAACATTTATAGTGTACAAATTGCAGTTTGATAATACAAAAAAAAACGAACATGAATTTGAATTTGGATTTGTGTTCGTGTTTCTTAGTTTTTGACCCATCATGGTATCAATTTGGCACAGAAATGTTTACACAACATATCCTAAAAATAAATCAATCCGGCCAATATTTGATATATAATAGATGAAAGTATGTATATAGATATAACCTTTGAATATTTATTAGTTTTTAATACTTTTTCATCTCCCAAAATCAGTTAATGTTGGGGTCCCCCAGGGAAGTGTACTTCACACAATATTTACTGCTTATATGCCAGTAGGAAATAATATAGAGGTTGGAACATATACAATTGACACAGTGAAGATTGCATCGAGTGATTGCATTCATAGTCGAAAATAACTGAAGCAATGGAAAGTTGTCCCTCAGTAATATTGAATGGTCCCACTTTTCCACAATGCGATTCTTTTAAATACCCTGAAGTACACCTAGACCGGAGGCTTTTCTAGCAGACCCACATTAAAGCTAATCAAATGCAGCTAAAAATATTTAAGATGCGAAAAAAATATACTGGCTTAACTTAGCCTATAAAACAAAGTTTGAGTCTAAGAGACAGTTCTGAAGCCGGAGTGGACATATACAATGCAGCTGTAAGGAAAGACATGTAACTCCAATATTGAGATACTGCAAAGATATCAGTCAATGACCCTACGTACAATAGGAAATTCTCCTTGATATGGGAGAAAATTCCAGCCCCTCAAGACCTCAAGAGCCTCACCAATCCTGTGTTAATGTAAATAAAAATCCTGTGTTAATGTATTTAAAAAATCCTAAAATGTACAGTTTAAAAAAGAATTTCAGATGTTTTAAATCGATTTCAAATGACAATAAACTCAATAAATCTTTTTACTATTGTATTAAATATTATATTCAATTGACCTTCAAAGACTGCAAGTAGAAAAGTCTAATAAATGTGAGTGTCTAGCTATAAAATTTCCGAAAAATTTTCCTGAGTTGCTTTGGAATTTTTTTCATTAACAAAAAATATTTACTCATTCATAAACAGAAATTCATTGTAACAGAAATCAGAAGGGTAATTATTGGGTTGAACAAAATTGCAACAAAAGAATAAATGACTTTGAGATGACTGAATAAAATGTGAGTGCAAAGCAACAAAAAAACAAAAGTTATTTTGCCTACAAAATAAAAGGAAAAAATAAAAATTTTATGAATAAATAAACAAATTAAGATAAGTACGAGTATATTGTACTTGTATGAAGTAATATGTAGAATAATACAGAGGCCAATCAGACAATATCCAGAGAAGGCAGGCATTGCCTTTCTGACGTAGACAATGCAGCTAATCTGTGTGTTAATGAAAATTTGTATTACATTGTGCTAACCACGTGCTGCAAATACAAGTATTTAACACACAGACACATAAACATACTTACTATTGTAAAATACAAGTAAAAAGATAGAAAGATAAATGTGTTGTATTTAGGTATTTCAATCTTTTCCATTTACATAATTTTATTGTAGGCTTCGTTTAAACGTAGTTGATAACTTTGTATTTCATTAAAAAAAAATACAAAAAAAAAAAAAAACACGCTTAATATGTATTATTATCTTTATTAATCAGTATTCAAACTTTGTTCTATGATTTTGCAAAAAAAAATAATAAAAGAAAAAAATTCCAAGCAGTAATGACTTCCTTCTCTTTTATGTGTGGCTGTGTGTGTGAGTGCTGTTATGAGTATGTGCGTGAGTATCTGTGTTTAATCACTTCCTCATTTAACGCGTGGCATTTGACTGACTGCCTGAGTGCCGAGTGCCGGGTGCCTGCCTGACTGACTGGTTAACAGACTAAGTGACTAGGTAAGTCGGATCGGATCGGATCGGATCGGATCGGTTCGGCTTGGTACAGGGCTTCCTCTGTTAATTCACTTTCCTAGTTAGCAAAGATGCTTCGTAGTTGTCTCACAAAACAAGAAACCAACTTAACTTCTTCAAGCTAAATCAACAAGTTGTTAGAAAAATAAAACTTGCTTTTTTTTTATAAGAATCTTAATGTGTTTATTTATGTATATTTTTTTGCAAACAAGAATTTTTAGTCTTTTCATAATCTATTTCTAGTATTTAATATGCAAATCATCATCAATCGTCTCTAAAACTATTTATCCCCCAGCCCTAGATTTCTTATAAAACTTGATATTTAATGCGTGATCTTGGGCTTCATATTCATACATATTTTTGTTTGGGTTTTGTTATTATGAAATTTTGTTTTTGTTTTCTTTTATTATATAAAATATTATTAGCATTTCTTTCTTTCTTCTACAGAAGTATTGTATTTATAATTTCACCATCTATATAAAGAATTTCTCAAAAAAACAAAAAACGAAAAAAAATAAGAAAACAAACGAAAAGCGAATTCATTAAAATTTTGTTTATCAGAAAGAAATCAAAATCATGCGAAAATGAAATGACGCCGTAGGGAATTTGAACAAAAGAGGTGTTAATCAAAACCAATTATAAGTGACTCAATCTTTTTTACACACATTGTAATCAAGTTTATTAATTTATATTGACTTGAATTGACATTGAAAAATTCTGAAGCACTTAAGCTTTTTGCTTAATCTATTGTTTGAAAATATTTTAATTGTAAAGTTCACCATAATCTTTTCACTCAATTAATAGTTTTTTTTTGTCCGAGCTATCGTTATTAAAAGCCCTTGAAGAAGATATCTTACATTCGTGTAATCTTACTTACTTGAATCTCTTCCTAAATATTTTATGGCAAAGGTATTGTTACTTACCTTCAACAATAATATCATGAAATTAGAAAAATTTTACTCAAATCTTTGAGCAAATCTTTGTAATATATCTTCATAGCGAAATGTAAATTGTAAATTACCTATGTATATTCCTAGTTTTTTTATCAGAGTGTTAGGGAAGGGTTGCTTGTTAACCAACTCTGTTGGGACAAGTCATTAATTACTCTTACATCATCATCATCTTCAGCATTGACGTCACTTTCATTGATATCATCATGAAGTTGTTCTTAATCATCTGTACCTGTGCTCAACAAAAACCAACTCGATCATACACGGCACCATTAATATACATACAAACAAAAAATCTTCTACACAAAGTTCCTGGCTGCAGTTGCTCCCGTCCATCCATGCACTGACATTCGCGTCAACTCCCAATTTCTCGCCTAATGCCTATTTGGGATAACCGTCTGCCCTACCGTCCCAAACAAATTAACTCTACTCAATGTTCCATTTGTTTTCCGTCTGAAGATTAAGATAACCAACCCTCAGCCCTGGAAATTGTGAGTTAAAATTTGTATGCGAAATTTTTGCCTATGGCATTCATCGTAATATGAATACGACAAAACTTACATATACAATATAAACTAGGCCATGAGATGTAAAATAGATGTATTAGTTTTCGAAATCGAGAGCTGAAATTGGGAATAGAATCATATAATCACTTGCCCAAAGCAATCCAGATATAAGAAGATCATTATATCAAGAAATTTGACCAATCGAACCATCATAAGAACACTGAGAAAAAGGACTGAATTTGTATACAAGAATAGATGAAAGATAAAGTATCTCTAATCAAATGAATAAAAATATGCATATGTAAAATGATTTTAAGATTTAGTAAGGTCAACAACTACGTTTTTCAACTATCCCAATATGGTGAAGAAATCTTGCCATGCTAAGCGTGACAAGAAGCCAAACGGGGATAACGTTCATAGATTTAAAAAAAAAAAAAAACAAAAAACTCTCCAACTCTTAAAATTAATAATGAAATTTTACACAAACCTTTCTTTTTACTAGACTCAGTACATTTGTCGGAGTCAGCCGAATCGGGCCACTAGGGGATACCTCCCATACAAACCACCCACTAAAACTGAAACTGAAATTTGAACCTAAGATTCCTGGATCGTAAAGCTCCCATTCAAATACTTCGGTCCCTATGATCTATGTGTACTGACTATTCCCTAAACATAAGTCAAATCAATAATTAAATATTTCTGAATGCTCCATATCAACTTCGGCATAATTGAAGTTAAACTTCTTACTTATTTTTGATTGTTATTGTTAATTTTGTAGTTTCATTGTAGCCTGGGTAATACAGATTTTCCAGCTCCTTTTTGAATTGTACACATCTTTCAATGGGCGGATGTGTATTAGAGAAAAATGTTAAGTTCAAGTCTTGTTCAAGTTTGACGGGAGTTAAGCCTTCTATTTCTCAATATTTTTGTAACTGTTTTGCTCCTATTTTGAATTCTGCCCATCAGCTACAGCAAGGTCAAGGTCTTTGTCTGCAATCAACATTTGATTATCCTCGATAGCCATATTTTTGAAATCTTCACTAGCTAATGTAGTTGTATAATTTCATTTGTATTCACATTTATATCAAACAATGCAATGCAGAGCGTCTTAAATGAGGCCTGGGCATATTTAAAGTCCGTTTATCTATTGTATATTTTTTTACTAAAACATATTTGAACCCTTTAAAAAAGAAATACAATATTTAGCTTTGTATTCCCTTTCCACTGAATGCAACTGATTTTTTTTTTTTTTTTTTCATTTCTTCCATTTGCTTAACTTTATAACATCTTAACATAATGACTGATATTTAAATTGTCTGAAAATACTTGAACAATTAAAGATAAAAATAAATTTATAAAAATAATAAAGTAAGTGTAAAGTATATAAATATTAATGAACAAGATAATAATAAAAACAACAGCAAAAGTAAATAAAAAAAACCAACAGAAAATGAAAATAAATAATAAATGCTTATTCATACAAATTAAACACGAACAATTTTCAAGTTTTTAAATCAAATAAAAAATCAGATAAAATTTTAATCTAATCAAACAACAATTTAGCAAAAAAATGAAATAAATAAAAATTTGCGAAAAAAAAAATCATTGAAATATAAAACAAGTTCAAACAGTTTTATATTTTTTTTTTTGTTGGTTTTTAAGTCATTTCGTTGTTCAGATGATTATTATAATTAGAGGAAAGAGAGGAGACTTGAAATCCTATAAAACTACAAATAAATACATATATTAAAAATGTATTGACTTTAAAATATCAATTTATTTTTCCAAGTACCGGTTAGTTACCATGAGACTTAACAACTGCCTACTATGAAGACAACGTGACGACAAATCTCTGAGTGCGTAACTAAAAATAATGAATTTGTCGTGAACACATACAAAAATATATAAATAAGTACACATAATAAAAATAAAGAAATAAATACATAATAAAACTATGAGAAACATAAAGTAAAATAAACTTATCAAAAAGATGAGATAGAAGATAATATAGATACACTTCCTCCAATCCTGCAATCAATTCAAAAATATTTTGATATTCTTAAATTGCAAAGAATGTAATGGTTTTTTAATTTTAAAAAAGATTGAGTCCAAATTTCCAAATTCTTTATAGGTAACATTCCAAACTATTTCTATACATAGAAGCTAATCTTAACATTTCTAATTACATCTTACACCACTTTCGTTTATGCTTGGCAAGCAGCATTTCACATGTTCAAAATCGGCATTCAGTTAATACGAAATGCAATTTCTTTGTTTTTACCATAAATAATTTCCAAAGGCTTTAAAAGATTTGATATTACTTGTTGAATTACTCTTAATATTGTCAGAAAATATATCCGTTGCATTACAATTGTTCTCCTTGTTATATCTAGAAATAAACCGAGGCCTTGCAAGGAGATCCTTCGCACAGAAACCGAGGCCTTGCAAAGAGTTTCCTTCGCACAGAAATCGAGGTCTTGCAAAGAGTTTCCTTCGCACAGAAATCGAGACCTTGCAAAGAGATTCCTTCGCACAGAATTAACAGAGACACAGAGAGGCCCCGCTTCGACACAAAGACACAATCAGGCCCACCTCTGACTTTGACAATATATTTAAATTCTTGTAATTCAAGTTCTTGCATTTGGGACGAATCTTTTTCCAATATGGAATCCAATTCCGCGTCTTCTCACACATTTGTCTTTAGTCTTCGACATCAAACTTGTCGTTCTCATACTTTTTAAAATACTCACGATAACTTCTCTCACTTAAAGCAGCCTCACCATATGCTTCTACAAGCCTTCAATACGCCTCAGCTCCAGATTTTTTCAAATAAAAAAAGATAATTGAAATTCTATCAATTTGGCTGAAAAAATATGTCATGCTGATTCAAAACCCTGAATACTTAATACCATATGTCAAACGTTACGATAAGGTTCTTTATATTTTAAAATATCAACCATAACTTACTGATGGAGTTCTCTTTTCTCAAACGATGAAAACTTATTTGTTCTCCCCATAGAGACATTATAAGCATGAATTTAAAGAAGATTTAAGGAATTTCCTAAACAAAACTTTAAGTTTTTAAATTTGTAGATATTTCATGGTAATGTATATGTGCAGTCCACTATAGAATTAAACACTCTTCTTGTTACTTGCCACATACACATGTGCACATTACTTTGTATAAGATCTACTAGAGTCCATCAACCATGTTTGAAGAAGAAAGTACCCACCCTACCATCATGACTGTAGGTGATGTGCTCGTCATCAATGAGCTATTATATTTTAACGAATTTGGCTAAGAATTTCTTTGTCGTCTACCGTTCACCCAAAACTTGACCCCATGCAAATATTTACCAATTCCAAACTTTACAAAAAAAAAAAAAAATTGGGAAGGAAATAAATTTACCATAAGAGAGTATTACATTACTTATTAAGAAGGATTATTAAGGAGCTAAGTGTATTGACTTGGGTCTTCCTTCCTTAAACGAGTACTATTCGTTTGACCCTCGTGATAATCACTAATAAAATGTCAAAAATTTACATTGAATGTAAGCGAACTGCACATGACAAAATTATTATTATTATATATTATTATTTTTTTTTTTTGTTTTTCAAATTAATTTGCATAAAATGTCTGAATGGTTGAAAAGCTTTTAGAGATAAATCAGAAAACTAGACTACTTAATACTTATGAGTATTAAAACAAATTTCAATCATATAATATGAGAAAGACACGTTTTACTCGTATTTCGTTTTACTAATTGATGGATTTATTGGATTTGTAACGATTTCATTGCAGCGTCCAATGGTGTTAATAGTAATAACTTTGTTGATTTTGGTCTTATTACTTGCTTGTTATGGCCTGAATAATCATAAGCAGTTCACGGTGATCTATTTAAAGCAATTCCTCAAGTCAAGAAATGTTGATAAATATAATTTGACCTCAACATCATCATCATCATCACGATTAATAACAACAGCAACAGATGATTGTTATCATGCAACTGAAATACGACCATTGAGAACCATATGGGATATACCAGGACCACCGCGAATACCATTAATGGGTACAAAATGGATGTATGTGTTGTACTTTTATAAATATAAACTGAATAAACTTCATGAGGTCAATGCAGGTGAATATTTTCAATTCGTAAAGTAAATAGGAATATCAATCTATGTATACATATTATCATTTTATATGATTTTTCAGATCTACATCGTAAATATGGTGATATTGTTTTAGAAGTGACGCCCACAAATATACCAATTGTTCATTTATTTCATAAAGCTGATCTTGATAAGGTGTTGAAATATCCAAGTAAATATCCTTATAGACCAGTTACAGAGATTATTGTCGTATATCGAAGATCTCGTCCGGATCGGTATTGTTCAGCGGGCATTGTAAATGAGTAAGTTTACATATTTGATATAAGAAATTTTCTAAGAGTATATTCTTTCTATGTCCGATTAGACAAGGCGAAGTTTGGCACAAACTTCGCTCATCTCTCACACATCAGATTACCTCACCACGTGTACTTCAGAATTTCTTGCCTGCCCTGAATTCCATTTGCGATGATTTCATTGAATTGCTGCGTGCAAAACGTAATCCACAAACTTTAGTGGTTACCAATTTCGAGGATATTGCCAATTTGATGGGTCTTGAGGCTGTCTGTACCTTGATGTTAGGTCGTCGCATGGGTTTCTTGGCCACAAATACTGAGCAACCCAAAAAAATTACCCAATTGGCAGCTGCTGTTAAGCAATTGTTTTTAGCCCAACGTGATTCATATTATGGCTGGGGACTTTGGAAGTATTTCAAATCAAAAATGTATAATGATTTTGTTCGTGCTGAAGATTTAATATATGAGTAAGTTGAAGAATGAAGTATTGTCCAATATAACTATATTGTATTCTAATGTTTACTTTTTATATTTAACTATGTAGTGTCATTTCGGAAATAATTGAACAATCTCTTGAGGAGATTAAGAATGCCGCTGAATGTGAGGATGATGAGGCAGCTGGTCTGCGTAGTATATTCCTAAGCATACTTGCGTTAAAAGATCTTGATATAAGAGATAAAAAATCAGCAATTATAGATTTTGTTGCAGCTGGCATTGAGACGGTAAGTGATATATATTTTATTAGATTCTACTATACTCACCCCATGAATCATGAATTACAATATGCCTAACCCGGAACCATTATCGATGCCATGTTTGGCTTGTTGCACTTCACTTCACCTGTATCGCCTTCTCATTCCTCATTTCATAGTTTTTTGTTCCTTGTCACTTTGCTTGATCACGCACACTATTTCCCATTATTTCTTATGAAGCACTTCATTCACTTGCCTTTGCACCGAAGTCATAAGTCACCTCTTTTTTTGTTTTGTTTTAAATCCCAAGTTTTATTTAAACCTCGAATTTCTGTTTTTCCCTCCATCGTAAATGAAGTTAGCAAATACGCTGCTCTTTGTATTAAGTTCAGTGACAAGTGATACACAATATTTACCACGCATTCTTGAGGAATTCAGTGAGTATCGCGATACAAACATTCTACAGGATGCGCTTACACAAGCAACCTATACAAAGGCATGCATACAGGAGTCATATCGTTTACGACCAACGGCTTTCTGTGTTGCCCGTTTACTTGAAGAGGACATGGAATTGTCCGGTTACACATTAAAGTCAGGCGTAAGTATCAATCGAAGTTAGAAAACGCATTGCTACAAAGATTTCACTCCTTAGACTTTTGTGCTGTGCCAGAGTATGGTTGCCTGTCATGATGAACGCAACTTTAAGGACGCTAAAGCATTTCGTCCGGAACGTTGGATCGATCCACAAGGCAATTTTACAGTGAATATTGAGAATGCGGGTATTTAGATTGTTTAAATTTGATACAAAATAAAACATAATCATCATGTAATCTCAGGCATTGTGGTACCCTTTGGAGTTGGTCGACGAACATGTCCGGGTAAACGATTTGTTGAAATGGAAGTCGTGATGCTCTTAGCGAAGGTCTTTATTTCTATTTCATTCAATTTTCTTTTTATTTTCAATTGATTTGCTTTTTACTTTTATTTTCCCTTTCGTTCCTTACGTTTTAGCTTGTGCTTGCTTTTGATATAAGTTTTGTTAAACCATTAGAAACGGAATTTGAATTCTTGCTTGCTCCTAAGAAACCACAAAACTTAATTTTGCGCGATCGCATTTACTGAGGCTGAGATGGGGCTTAAGAACAAAACAAAAGAAAACAAAAGAAAACAAAACAAAAGAAAAGAAAAGAAAACAAAACAAAATCAAAAGATACAAAGAAATTTTGTATTGATTACAAATTTTCTTAGTTTTTCTTCTTCTATAAATACAATACAATAAAAAATAATAATAATTTTTTAATTGATGTTAAGTAGCGGCAATTGCGTAAACGAAAGACTGGATTTTTTTATTAATTAATTAAATTAATTTATTGTTTAATGTGTTTTTTGTAAATAGTTAATTTTTTGCTGTGCATCTTTGTTATAATAATAAAAAATATTTGTAAACAAATTAAAATTTTTAAAAAATCAAGAAAAACTATCTCGCTTTAGGTCCTCGAGATTTAAGAGGATCCTCCCTTCGTATTTTACGTTTAGATTCCTTGATTTGTACTTACGCGTAGCTTCCTGGATGAGAATGTCAATTTTAAACTTGAATCTGATTGCACCATGCGTGAGGGATGTCGCCAGACTGTTTGGATGAGTTTTGCAGGCTCGTATAAAACGAATTTTCTGGAAATCTTCGTCTCTAATTAAGGAGTCCAAATAAAAAAAAAAACTAATAGATATTTGTGTGAAAAATGCTTAAGAGAATAAAAAAAAATAAACAGTCATTGTTTTTCTTTTTTAAACAAAAATTCCATGTATTTTTTACAAACTATAAATCTATAAATCCACCAAATGAAATCATCAGAGAAATTACTTATTTATCATAATTAAAGATTGTAAATAAAGATAAGTTGCATTGAATATGTTATAATTTTTCTCAATTATCAATGACTAAGGTTTCTTTTACAAAATATTCAAAAGGCATGTGATTGTGTGTATATAATTTGCAATTTATTGTCATTACTTAATATTATGAGGCGGTTCTTCACACGTTTTTTCTTAATAAAATTCTATCATATTAATGAATATTTCTCATTTTCGAAAAAAATGTAAAGATGATTATTTGATATTTCCCAAAAACATGTTATTAACATGATATAATATAGTAATTTTATATTTTTCGCCTCAATTATAAATTTATTAAGAAATTAAGTTTTACTTCACTTTACAATATCATTAGCGCCATCTGTGTGCTGCTTAAAGCATTAAACCAACAAACAGTATAGTCCAAAATATAATAATAATATATTCAATGTATATAATTATAAGTATTTCACATTTATACTAATACTTACTTATATCTTTTCTTGGTATTCACATGGCAGAAACGTAGAAGCGAACTATGTTAGTGTATTAGCCAAGAATCTCATCTCGACAGCTTCGTAATGATCTTCTTCTATCTTGCATGACGGACATGTAAATATTAGAAATTAGGATTTGAAACCTTATTATTAGTTCTATTTATGAATTGGAGATAATATAAAAACTTATATGTATTAAAATATTGACAATAAAAAAGAAATAAATTATACTTGCTCTTAAGCATTGCAATATCTCACCATCAGAGCAATCGCAGCGCCACCTAACAATAGTCTCTTTAGTAACGAAAGACATGACCACTTTTGTCTTCCAAACAAGCTGGTAACGCGATTCGGCCATTTTAGATTGCAAAGTTTACACACCACAACAAAATCAGACTTCTTTTGTTTTCATAAAATATTTTATGATTTCAAATCTACCTTCAGTGTTTTAGTTTTTATATGGAGTTTGATTAGATTATCTATACTGCCGCTTACTTCTTTATGTTCTTGCAAATATTACACATTAAAATATTATAAAGATAAATCTACAAATTCATAACAAGTTAACTTGATAATATTTTATTAAAACCAAGTTGAAAAGAAATCATAAATAAATAACTTATAACGATAATTGCTTTTGTCTTACTTGTTTGTCTAAAAATAGTTTAATGAAAGGTAAGAATTTTAAAGATAAAATGAAAAAGGGACGATAGAATTAAAAGAAGATTTGCAAGAACATAAACAATATTAGAATAGTCGTGTCCTTTTAAAGTGAGTTGTCGGAAAAAGTTTGCATAACGATCGAATTAATTTTTATTTTATTTATGGTAAATATACCTTTACACGTACAGTATCGTAAATCTATCACGAACTTCGTAAAAACAACATAAGTATTTCAATTGCGTGTTATTTAAAAACAAGATCTACTAGAAAAAAGCTACTATTCTTTTTGTAATCAGCACCTTTTATGTAACCAACAATGATTAACGAAAGAATGGAAAATTGTTCAGTGTTATTGTTGTGACTGATGACTGTTGGCAAACAGAAAACATTCAAACATTATAAAAGCACTAAACTAAAAGGTAAGGGTTATTTATTTCAAAAATCTTACAGTTTTGTTTTCTTCACCAAACGATAATTATCAAACTGTAACTGTACCTTTTTAGCGAGTAGTAGCATTTGGTGCAAGAGCGCATGCAGTGTGAATATTTCGATTCAGGGCGCCCGGGCGTCCATTATTTAAATGGCTTCATGGGAAATTAAATTAATTTCCAGTTGCTAATTGAAATTTACTTCATTTTTTTAGACACGTTAATTTCTGATAAACAATAAGAGATGTATTTGTTCGGCATTTATTTATATTCGCCCCTGAATAAGTGTTTCATATTTTTCCCTCTCTTTCTTGGTGTTTCAGCCAATCAGAAATCAAAAAACGTTCCATCTTAATCATTTCTCTCTCGATCACTCGCTACTTACGACTTGCTCGTTACTTTTCTACTCGTTACTTTTCGAGCTCTTTATAAAAATGCACTAATTTATTTTTTCTCTTTAAGTCGAAATTTGGCTTTTAACGGAAGCGGGTTTATACGCGCATTTTTTTACGCCTTTCGGTTGAAAAGTAGAAATTTCTAAATCATTTTGGAAAACTGAAAACGTATACAAAATACATAAGAAGAATTAGAAAAGTTCGCGTTTCGTATGTGTAAATTTGAATAATTGTGTGTTTTAAAAAGTTTAAACTAAAATCTTAACAACTTCCCAGCACTTTGTTGTGTATCATTCTAAATTAGAATTGAAATTAAAAATATTCTAATTAATAAATGTGCGTAACTAATTAATTATTAAACAAAATTAGAAAATTAAAATTGTAAAATATTAATTTATGCACAAGAAGAAATCTGCATAAATTAACATTTTAATTAATTTTTCGTTTTACATAAAAAACAAAAAAATAAAAATTATGAAAAATATTTTCCAAAAACCAGTTTTTCATACTGAAAGCTCTTTTTTAAAAAACAAGCACTCAAAAACAAAAAAATAGTAGAAAAATGCACTTCTAACACAAGCAACAACAACAAATACACAAATAATATTACAGCAATAACAACAACAACAACAACAATAGTGAAACCTGTCCCAATATTAGCAACAACAACAACTGCGTATTACAGCAACTTACAATAGCAATAGTAACAAAATAAAACAAACAACAAAAACAAACAGCATGCGCGCCACTGTGTCAGTTAATGATCTTCTCTTACACAGACTCTTCTCTCTCTTCTGTAATTCTCTGGCTGCTTGCCTATGGGTCTCTCTCGCTTATCATAAGCCATCGAAGGCAAGTCGCAAAGCTAAGATGAGCGCCACATTCAAAAAATAACAAATATGGGAACTGCATGTGTATGTGTGTGTGTGTGTTAGTATGTTTATTTGTATATGTGCCCCACCCCAAATAAGTAGCTTGTATGTATGTATGCATATTTTGTGCTGTTGATGTAATTTCCTTTGGATCCATGGAACTTGTAAGAAATTTGCGTGTAGAATTTTTGTTTTGTTTTACCTTTTAATATTTTATATTCATATTTCTTTTATTCCTTTTAAAGGATATGCAATAAAATGTGTTGAGTTTTAGTTTCATAAATAATGATTAGTGATGAGAACTTGACTGAGAGTCCTTTTTGTGTGCACTTTTAATTTATTTATTAAATTGAATATCAAAGAATGATGATGAAGAGTGAGGAAATTTGTTCAACATGCAATGTTTACAAGGTGACAAGGCATTGAGAAATTGTCAACCATTATTTTATTAACAACAATTATAATGTAACGCACAAACTACACTTGATTAAACATGCATCATAACCATAACCATAACCATTGCCTATTCAATCATCACTCACCCACTGAGAATCAAGTCTATTCTACAATATAACCAACCGCAAGCATCATTACGACGTAGTTTTTGTATTGTTAACCATGTTAGTTAGATACAATAAAAACAATAGAAACCTTTGGTAATAACCAAGTAAAGTTATATACACAGTATATGGTTGGGTAAGGTAAATCATGCGTAGGGGTTACTGAGACTTCGGTAAGGCAAATCAGGTGTATGTACATTGACTTGATTTATTAGACGCGACTGTAAACCGATAGTACAATAGTTTATTGTGATGAGTGTGAATGTGAATGTGTACTTTAGTTGCATGTAAATTAGGTCAAAAAACGCGGCAATAACCAACTGAGCTTAATTTTGTTTTTGTTATTTTATTTTATTTTGCATATCAACAATATTTCTAACAATGCCATGCCGCCCACTTGGATGGGGATAAGTTTCTACCCCCTTTTCTGTAATTATTACACGCTTTATGCATTCATTCATTCATTTTTATTATTCTTGTTGTTGTTGCTGTTACTAGACTAAGCCATTGTGTTTGTGTTTGTAAGGCAAATTAAAAAGTCAATTAGACTTGGTACAGTCACCCGAGAAGCGGTGCCTCTCTATATAATTGTGAGCGTGTTAACAGTTTGTTTAACTTTAGCAGTTTTGCAGTTTTGTGAAGTAAATGCAACTGTCAACTTGTTGATTGTGATTTGAAAAGAAACCCTTTTTCAATTCGGAAAAGAAAGATTATATGCATCATCATCTTAGCATATAAAATATTTGCATAAGCTTAGAATATATTAAATAGGGCATCGAAGGAGTTTTAAGATCTCCTATTAAGATTTGGTTGTTTCGGCAAACTTTGGTTTTATCGGCAACTGAATAAATACTTAATTTCATCGATATTAAATAAGATCATGTTCCTAACAAATCGCGTAGCATTAATTATGCCTCATATTGCATATCTTTATAAATTTTTGATAGGAGCCACTTCTTATTTCTATGTACATCATCACTGATAGTTTACTATTCACACGCTGTAAGTAGCCAGTTTTCTCCATCTTCTAATAACAGCACTAAAGGATACTTTTTACATGGGCGCGCCAAGTGAGGAGTCCTAGGTAACGAAATTGATTCATTTGAGAAATAATTCTAGACTCATACAATAGAACTGGACAAGTGACGTCCCTTCATGTGTGTAATTTTTCTGCATTAATGCCAATATTACAAAGTTCGACCGCTGACACATTAGGGAAGCAGTCATTACAGAAGTTCTTTGAAAGGAATATTAGTTGAATGAAGTTTATAATACATTTCTCAAACACCTTGAAAGAACTACAAGAAATAGAAGAATGTACCAAAAGTGGATGATTTTATTGGTTTAGTGTTGAGTCTTGAGTACATTTTTATAAGTTAGGAATTTATAATAAAATTTAGTTTAGTTTGCATTAATTTCAATTCTGCCATACAACAAAATTTCAATGCCTTCGTTTCTCTCTCAGTAAAAACAGTTAAAAAATTTATCACATTTTCATTGAAACTCATATAATTTTGTGATTGATATTTTGATAAACCCACTTAGTACAATACTTCTAGTTATAAATTACATATTTTAGAAACTATTTGATTAGATGAATTGATCCACTCTATATCACTATATCATATTATTCTTCTTATATGGTTATTAAGAAGTGCACCTACTGCCGTTTGAATATTGTATTATAGATACTCATCATATTTCCTATTAAAAATGCATCTAATAACCATTTTTAGTTAAATGACTAAATAAATATTGTATGTTGATGCGTTACAATCCACATTGATTTTTTTTTTTATCGTATTTATAATCAACTTATTGTTTTGGCTTAAATATTCGTAACACGTGAATCCAGTTTAGACCAGTTCAGCATACTAATGCACTTTTCTGTATTTCTCGTTTTTGGCCAGAACTTACCTACAACATAAACTGAGCTCTAGTTTTTGTTTTGCATTTAGTCTCTTTCAATCTCATTCTGGATTTGTTTTGAAACTAAAGTTCGAGTATCTTCTTTTAAGTTCCATATAAGTATTGTACTATTTATTGCATCAATCAAGACAATAACAAACAGAAGGACACATGATGAGGTGGTGGGTTGCATCAAGGGGCAGTGATATCATAAAACTGGTTTTATTCTTTAAAACATACTCAGTCCTATATCATAATTTTATTGGAGATTTTTTTTTTTAATTGTTAACAGTTGAATTCTTCTCAGGAAATGATAAATTAGCATAAATTAAACTTCAGACTTTGAGGTCAACAAATTATTGACATTTTGATGAGTCTTTTGGAATTTTATGAATGAAAATTCAAATGTTGTTGGCATGTACCATAATTGTCTTAAAAATAACTCCATTCATATCAAACACATAAGAAAAAAAAAGAAATCTTTAAAAAAAAAAAAATATCAGATCTAAGATCAAAATCAGTTATATTTTTATTTATTTATTTTGCACAAAGATCCAAAGAACAACAAACTTTCCATCAAACATCGAACAAATTCAAAAGAGAAACATAAAAATCAAATCAAAACAAAACAAAATCCAATTCCAAATCCAATGGCAATTGCAATGGCTAAGTTGCAATTCATCCTTATCCTCATCTTAGTTTTTGCCTGCTTCTGTTTTTTTTTTATAAAGTCAATGACCCTGGTTTGTTTTTTCTATACGCGAGTATATGGCTTCGACTTAAAAATAAGCCCAACAAACTCAAAAAGAAGAAGAAGAACAACAACATCATCATCATCATCATCATCGACAAATCGCAACATAATTGAAAACATGCTCAAGTGTTGCGCTGCGCTCATGCATGGCAAACTTAAGCAAGCGAAATGTCTCTGGCAACATAATGAAAAGAGGTTACAGTCGTGACTAAAATATTACATCAGTTGGTCCTAGTGGGTGTTTTTTATTTTGTTTTTGTTTTTTTTTTTTTTTTTTTCGAAAAATCAGGTGTGGTAATAGTATAAAGCTTTCATTTGTCTTCTCTTTGTATTGTACTGTATTATCTTAAACATTTCTCTCACAGAGAGAGAGTGTGAGAGAGAAAGAGAGTGTGTGTGTGCTGTGCTTCTTGACCATTTCACACTTATGGTAAAACAAGTTTAACTTGTTTTTGGCTTTGTCCCAAAGTTTGTTTACATTTTTTTGATGTCTGCAATCGTCAATCATCGCTTTTTGTTTTTGTTTTCTCTTTCTTCCACACACTTTTTCCTCACATTATTTTGGCTAAAACCGTTGTTTGTTTGTAGTTGTTGTTGTCGGTGTTAAAACAAAATCATGACAGTTTTATTAGCGGGAACATGCAAACTGTAACCACGCGTTTTTAACTATACACAATGGGCCCCTTTCATGAAAATTTCCAATGCATTTTTCAACATTTAACTCTGTTACACGCTTTCATCGTGCATTTAGCAAATTGAAATTATGTCTTCAAGAGGAATGAAATTATGGCAAACATATGGAATTGACTTCCAATAAAAACTAATTGTATTTGTAATTGTAATTAAATTTAAATTTATGTATCAATTTAAAATATGAAAATCATCATCCGAAATTAAATCTTTCAACAAGGAATAGAATAAACTTTTCAGTATGTTTTTACTTAAATGTCTATAGAATTTTTATTCACCATTCACATTCATGGCTACTATTTTTCACACTTCACATTTTCCCCATTTTCTTAAAAATTCAACTGGGGTAGGTGGTAACATACTAAAACTTTCCAGTTAGGTTGGGTTAGTTAAGTTAGCATTACTTGTTGTTGTGGTTAGTTTTCTTTTCTATGCTTCACTATCAAGTTTTATGTTTTCCTACCAATTTAACTGTTCGTTGTCGTCCAGAGCCATCAGACATGCAACAATTTGACTCGCCTACATGTTTGTAAGTCGCACTAACCGTTTTTATGCCTTTTCATATTGTAGTGTGCACAACTATTACCACTTTGTCTTGATGTTTGTAACACATACATAGAGCTGTGCCTTGGGTCCCATCCCAATCTTATAACTTTTGAGATGTTCATGCTGATACTCGTAATAACTTTCAATTGGAGTTTCCTGAGGTATCTTTTTAAATTTGAAATAAAAGACTTTGAATTTGTGAAATCTTTCTTTATTTTTATTGGAGATCAGAAGGAATATATTGTTTCCGGTTAATAATGGAAAATAATGTCGTTTAAGTGACCTTACATCAATATCTTCCAAATGACTCCACAAAAAGTTTCTAATCATCTTTCAATATCGAGCTCCATTCACAGTATTGTATTTGTAATTATGATCTTTAAAAAAATATGGACCTCACAAAAATCAATACTATACAGTAACTTCTTCTTTTTTTTTTTTTGTTTTTTTTGTTTCATACGGTTTTTTTTAACAATTGCCCAGAATTTGCTTCAGCCCAAATGGGATTAATTTCAAAATGAGTTGCATCGGTTTTCCTTGAAAAAATTCTAATTTTCTTCTTGGTTTTTTTATGTAACAATTCATATTAATTAATCTGAATGTATTTGCTTTATAAATCAGGAAACATAGGTGTAATTGAGAACCTGTAAATGCCTTAAATAAGAACACCCTTATAGGATAGCATACTTTCCTTCTTATACATACGAGTACGTGGTCTTCAAATAAATTTATTGCTATTATCCTTTCAAAATATAATTTCTATGCAGATAAACTGTTTTAATTCATAAACTGATAATTCAATAGAAAAGCTTTGAATTTTACAAAATTAGTTACAAGCATTCAGAATACTCTTAAGATTTAACAAATCATTTGAATGTTTAAACTGAAATTTCCTAAACTCTGAATAGACCTCATTCAGTCTTTATAGGAAAGTCAAAACAACCTCATTATTGCCTTCTTATTGAAATTGCAGTAAGAAAAGTATACAAACTTCGATGAAACCGAAGAACTTAATGTTATGTTTTTGGGTTGTTGGGCTTGTAAGTGTGGTTTTCGTGAAGAAAGCTGACTTTGTTTAATGTATTTCATGGGATTGTTCTGCTACCACGTTTCCGTTTTTGTATATTTAACAAATTTTGTAGGACTTTGTTGGTTTTTTCTTTGTATGTATGTTTTTTTTTTTATTAATTGCTCCCCTGGAAGTATTTATGCGTTTATATTAAATTATTTCTTTTATTTTTCTCTTTCTTTCTTTCGTTTCTCTTTATCCACACCCTCCCTTCCTATTTATTTCATTTAATTATTGTATTTATTCAGTTGATTTTCGGGTCGTTAGTTTTTAAGCGTAACTTCTTACGGAATTTCGTTGTTATATAAGTTTTCAATGTAATTTTATTTGTATACGCATATGAAGCCCATGTTGCAAGGCAATTAGTTTTAATCAATTTATATTTTGGGTGTGTTTCTATAACATTCTATTCTGCTCTTATATCTCAACTAATTTTTTTTAGATGTTAACAAATTGCGTTTTATGTGAGTTTTATCTAATTTAGAGAATTTATTACAAATCTATTAAAAACTAATGAAAACAAAGTAAATTTGTCTTCAATTTATTTTTTAAACCTTCTTTCTTTTAAATGTTCTTAATTCCAGTCTTAGGACAAAAAAAAACAAAACACAAGTCTATAAAGACTAAATTAGTATATCTACCTCTAGCCTAAGGTCCATAGTTCATTTAAAAATAATATTATTATTTATGACGTATTTACAATTTAAAGAAATTCTAAACATAGTCTATTCACAAAGTTGATTAACAAAGGAAAAAAAATAATGAATTTGAATTCTCATCCTGAGTAGCAAACTTTGTTTGTTTCAATCTAATGCGTATGATAAGATCAAAGTCATATGTGGTAACCTTCTACTGTTTCCCATGGTTCATATTAATCATGCCTTAGTTTTCCTTTTACTTAATCAGAAAATCCAATCTCTATTACTCATTAATGCGTCGCAGATTTTCTGCTACCACTTTAATTAAACTTTCTCACTTATGATTCATTAAATCATGTAAACAATTAATTTTCTTAGCAAATTATGTATTCATAACCTTCTGATTATTCCACATCCAATAAAAAATGACATCATTTGTTGTTTTTGTGGTCATTATTAATTGTTGTTGGTAGAGCAAAACAAATCAAATAATTTGTCAAAGTACTCGTAATTACTAAAAACTTAAAAACATTAAATAATCAAAAAAAAATTAACAACAAACAGATACAGACTCATATCGTAGTACAATACTGATGACATGAATTACTAATTCTTTTTAATTGTTTAAATATTCTTTACCAAAAAACTTTACTCAAAAATAAATAAGTTCTAGTACAATATTTACATTTGTATGACATCCAACAGGAAGAAGCAGCTGTTCTAACAAACATTGAGCAGAAACAACTAAGGTTGGGTATGACTATTCCATTCCCCAAATATAGAAAATGTCAAATCAAATAAAACCTGACAAAAAACAAATCTATATATATAAAAGAAAGTCGTGTTAGTTACACTATTTATAACTCAAGAATGGCTGAACCGATTTGGCTGAAAATTGGTGGGGAGGTAGCTTAGAACCAGGAGACGGACATAGGATAGGATAGGTTTTTTTTCGTCCGTCCGTCTGTCCGTCCTCGGGTCATGTCCTAAAAACCGCAATAGCTAGAGGGTTGAAATTTTCAGAGAATGTGTAGTTCTATCCGGGCATCAGCAACAAATACTAAAACTAAAATATTTTCGAAAACTTAAAGGGGTCCCAATACAAGAAACATTTTGGTTTGTATGGCAGTATATTGGTGGGTATACATCAGAAACTTATATTGTCGAAATTTCAGTTTGATCGGACCATACAAAGCCCCATTAATATTCAGGTTCTTATTGGAAAAACTTTTCTGTTTTTTGTTCTATCGAACTGAAATTTAGACACTATAAGTTTTTAACATAGGTGCGGTAAATTTGTTGGAATCAGTCAAATCGGACCACTAGGAAGAGTACCTCCCATACAAACCCCTCCGTGTACGAGTCTCACTTGCACTTGGCCCATTTCTTTTTTTTTTTAATAACTGGGCACGCACAGGGGACGTAGCAACGCACGCCGGGTAAGGCTAGTTTTAAATAAAATGTTTCATGCAAAATACACAATACTTGGTTTATCATATTTTATGTTTTGTTCTATTGGGGGCAATAGATTATTACTACTATTCTAATTTTGAGAGTTTAGAAAGGATTCACCTAATTATCTTCAAAATTATGAATGTTATGAATGATTTTTTGTTGTGAAATATTGGGATATGGAACTTTATCTTCACAGCTTTAGCTTCGGACTCAGCTTCACCTGTATCATTCTGTTCCAGCCTTTAGTGTTGCACTTGTACATTTTTTTGTTCGAGTTATGGAAGAAAGATTGCTTAGATTTGGTCCAAATTATAAAAATTACAAATTATAGAAATTCGAGTTATGGGAAGTTGGACTGTTTTTTCAATTTCCAAAACTCTAAGCTCATTTGTCTTAGAAGTTAATATCCAATTTTTACCTTCTATTTGCTACATGTCATTTCCACATCATCTTTCTCCATACAAACTTAATATGCCCCAATTATGTAAGTAAAGGGTATAAAATATTAACAAAAACATACAAACAAATTGCAAAGAACCACCTTGACATAAAAATAACAAAATACTATGTATGTACATAACATAACAATAACAATAACAAAAACAACAATACAATGATGTTTACACATATTTAAAGCGCGTGAAAAATTTGTGTTTTCCATGCTTCAATGAATAATGAAATCGAAATGCAATCAACAAATGGAAAAACTATTTCTATTTTTTTAAGATTCTTTTTTAAAAAGAAAAGAAGAAACATATTTTGAAACACTGCTGCTTAACGGTATTTAATTACAACGGTAAAAAGGTTACAAGAAACAACTTTTCAAAATGAGCTACATGAGTTCTATAGGTAGAGTTATAATATTGTATTGTATTACAAGAAAAACTATTGTATTTGAGAGCTTTTTTTTTTTTTTTTTTGGATTTCATAAAATATGGAAAAATTGAAATAAAGTTTTAATTGAAGTATGTATAAATAATAATTGAAATAATATTGTATTAGAAATCTCACGTGTCGAAATGTCGCCAGCGGAGGAAGGTGTATATACTACAAATAGTTCGCGTAAAGCCACCTACACATTGGTTGCAATTAAATTCATTGAATTGGTAAGTACTCAAGTGGTAGACGACGCAAATATTTAATTAAGAAACTGGAAGAAGAAGAATTAATTAATTAACAAGTTCCATGCTTTTTTCTTCTGTTCTATTGTTTCTTTAGTGCCTGTTAATATGCTTGATCGGATTGATCGATGAACCGTCGACGCACTCACATCTGCGCATCTTCATAACGCCTCGCGTCATTGCGCTCTGCTATGTGACCTTTGGTGCCTTACTCATCTATACGGCAATTTATTTAATTATGGCCTTATTTGGTGATATGTGCGTTGTTGCTACTCCAATTAGTTTTAGCTACTTCTATTTCTTTTAATATACAATACAATACAATACAATACAATACAGTACTCGTATTAATAATAATTGAATTGTACTCAATTTCTATTTAAATTTGTAGCACTCCTTGGCGCACAGCTGCTCTTTGGTCTTTGATTGCTTTCGTTTTATTCGTGGCCACAACTGCTTTGCTCTTCCGTGACTGGTCTACAACAAAGGATCGCAACTATTGGCATCCAAATATGCAACGTTTGGATTTGGTTTTGGCCTCTGCATCTGTTTCTTTGGTTACTGCCATTATCTATTTAATCGACATTTTATTGACTGTTCGTTTTGGTGTCCATGGTGATTTGGAATGATCACAAATTGAATGTTTGATGGATTTTTTAACATGTTTTTTACGTTAAATAATAACTGTAATAACTGTAATATTTACAGACTTTACAATTTGCAATATGGAAAATTCTTCAATTTTTAAAAGTTTATTAATTTAAGTGCAATCAATATTTCTTTTCTTCTTTTTTATTCATCAAACACACACACACACACACACACACACACAAATAACAATAATATAAAGAATTATTAATGAATAAGAATTAATTACTTAATAATTGCCATGAACTTGTTCGACAAAAATAATGTACAAATTTTAAAATTTATGAAAATTATATTTTTTTTGTTTTGAGTTTGGTACATAATAAAATAATTTAGGTTTTAAGGAATCTGAATGTTCAACAATAAAGTAAAAAAGTGTCTTAAAATAAAAAAAAAAATAATTAAAAAACTATATAAATAAATGAGTACTAAATTTCTTCCTTCCATTATGGAAAAAAGATGAAGAACATTTCAAAACAAACTGATGCCAAAAAAGTTTCGAAAAAGAATGTTGGCATCATGTACTTTGATCTAAAACTAAGCTAAGCTATTCAATAGTTAAGTACGTAAACTCTATATTCCAGAGAGACCCCAACCCGATTCCTATCAATTTGTAGGATCACTACAATTGTACAATCACTTGTTTGATCTTCCCTCAAGGAAAACACAATGTCAAGGCTATAGTTCTGATTTAACTAAGCTTTTAAACATATTTAAAAGTATTTTTCTATTTAACTTTTAGAAGCCACAGTTCGATCATCCACACATACATATTCCCTCAATGAGTAAAGGTACCTTCACTGCCACATATTCGGTGTAATTTTGGACAGATACTACTTATTATCCTTCATAGTATCAAAAATGCCATTATTCCTAACTCTAAACCTTCTCCATCCATTGTTGCCAAATCCAGCATTAGAAAAAAAAACCTCTTACCTCATATATTTAACATATGCATATATTGCATCTCTAAGCCTATGGTACCAGCTGCAATCAAAATAAACTTTGCCCAATTTGTGCAATATTATTTGATTTTTCTGCATATATTGGGTTACCTTTATTTCCTTCCTTTGTAATGTGAAGTTTTGAGTTTATGTAAAGATTTGCTGCGGGTAGCCGTGAGCCACATTCTTTAAAAAACAAAATAAGGCAGAGAAAGTAAGCTTCTAATAATAGCATTCTCTCACATGTTAAGTTTGTTTTGTTTTATCTCCAGGGATTCTTTGCTATCTGGGGGTTGTCATTATAAATAGAAAAACTTAAAATTCACTATTATTCATTATATGCGAACCGTTCTATCGGCCGTTTTATTTTTTAAAGCAATAAAACGAAAACTTTTCCTCGTTATACCCTGAATGGCGTTGTAAACTGTCCCATTTATTTTTAATGTATACAATTTCTTCTTTTTGGCTTAGGTTTGTTTTTTCACAATGTTTCTTGATAAGGTTTGCGGAAGAAGTTAACAGACAAAAAACGTCACGTTATGAAAAATTTTTAAAAAAAGGTTATGTGAAGGCATGACCAAAGTGTTGTGGTTCATGTGTAAGGTTTATAGAGGCGGCCACTAGATGGCGGATAACCAAGACTGTCGTTGTGTGTGTGTTGTTCATGTTTATTCTTGTTACAAGAACAGAAACAATTTAAGGAAAACATTGTGAAGGCATGAACTAGACATCGCATCGGTTCGGTAGAAACCTAGAAGAAACAAATTGACGTACACTCGCGAAGGCCATAGCAGCCATTGCCACCCCCCTCTTCGGACCAATAGCTGCGTTTGTAGTGCACCCATTAAAGCACCCACACACATTCATTGGAACTGGTTTATGTATTACTTCAGAGTATGCGCCCAAGGCATCCCTCTATGAACATTTATTTCACAGATATTGCAGACAAAAAAGTGTATTTATTTTCAATCAACTAACTTTATTTTTGGTGACCATTTAAATAAATTCTACCAAATCATTAAATATGCGAAGGTTGGCAGCCCTGTCAATAACAGCGTAACTAGAATTGCCAATCTACTAAAACAAAAATCTTCGCTTGCTCGCTACTTTTCTACTTGTTTCACTTCCATCAGGAGCCGAATTCTTCTCGCCCGCGCAACTCCAAATCGCATAAAAGCCAATCACTAATCAATCAATAAAATTGTATGTATCCTTTTTATCGTTGAAATTTGACTTTTAACAAAATCGTATTCACTCGCATCAATTCTTTCGACCGTCGGCACATTAAAAATTGTTTTAATTAATATTAACATTTCGATTTAATTAAAAATAATTAATTTTGTTTTTTCATTTGGTGCTTGCAGTTAAGTAAATAAACATCAATCATTGATAAAATGGACGGCATTACTACACCAACAATGGACACACAACTATATGCAGGGCTGAAAAAATACTTTGGACACACATCTTTTAAATCCGATTTACAATACGAAGCAATAAAATGCGCTGTAAAAAGTGAGTTGTACCCTTTTAAGGTCATTTTTCTCAAATCGCCTGAAAAACTAATTAACACAATAAACTTTTTATATAGGAGATCGAGATGTTTTTATATCAATGCCTACGGGCTCGGGTAAATCTTTGTGCTATCAATTGCCAGGATTGCTTTGTGAAAATCAAATAACAATTGTATTTTCGCCGCTATTGGCACTCATAAAAGATCAAATCGATCATTTGGCAAAACATGAGATTCAAGCAGATTCACTCAATTCAAAAATGACTAGCAAAGAAAGAGATCGTGTAATCATAGATTTGGAGGCAATAAAGCCAAGTATTCGTTTTTTGTATATAACTCCAGAACAGGCGGACACAAAGAGTTTCCTGGAATTGTTGCACACACTAGTGAAACATAAAAAAATTGCTTATTTTGCTGTAGATGAGGCGCATTGTGTCTCACGGTGGGGTCATGATTTTCGACCTGATTATCTCAAATTGGGTGATTTGCGTGCGAAATATAAGGATATAGTTTGGTTGGCGCTAACCGTGACCGCATCGCGTGAAATTCGTAAAGATATCTATAAACATTTGAAATTGCAAAAACCGTTAGCTAAATTTAAAACGCCCAGTTTCCGCCAAAATCTCTATTATGATGTTGTTTTTAAGAATTCCATTGAAGATGTTTTCCAACATTTGGCCAATTTTGCTCATCATTGCTTTGGCGATGAGGCTGCATTTGAAGCGACACCGGCACCAAAGCGGGGCTGTGGAATAATCTATTGTCGCACACGGGAAAGTACAGAACGAGTTGCTGCCGGAGTTTCACGCCAAGGCATTGGTGCTGTTGCTTGTCATGATGGTCTTACGACAGTAGAACACATTGAAGTGCAGGAGAAATGGATGCGAGGCGAGTATCCAATAATTTGTGCAACAAACAGCTTTGGCATGGGTGTCGATAAACCGAGTATACGCTTTGTTGTGCATTGGGAAGTGCCACAAAATGTAGCCGCCTATTATCAAGAATCGGGACGTGCCGGTCGTGATGGCTTGCAATCGTATTGTCGTCTTTACTATGGACGCAAAGATGCGAAATCTATTCGTTTTCTTCTACAAAATGAAATAAATCGATCAGGCAGCTCGTCTTGTTCTGGCAAACAGGAGTTGGCTCAACGTGCCATGAAGAATTTCGATGAAATTGTCGCATTTTGTGAAATGCAGAATTGTAGACACATTCTCTTTTCAAACTACTTTGGTGATCCAAAGCCCAATTGTAATAAACAATGTGATGTCTGCAAGAATCCACAGGAGGCGGCAAAAGCATTAGAAACATTTCAAAAGTATATAGCATTTGAAGATTTCGAAGATCTTTATGAAGGTAAGAAGTTTACATTAAATGCGTAGACAAAAGTTATTAATTCTTTATTATGCAGACGATTATGCAGATAATGATTTCGATCACGGCGACGGTGGAGCAGGTCGGCAACTTGCTTTACTAAATGAACTCGAAGCTACACAACCAAGTTTTTCAAGTGGCAGCATCATAGTTCCTAATAGAGACAATGGCGATAATGTAACAGAATCAGAAGATTCTTCTCTTCTCGGCTTTAGTATTCCAACCGATAGAGTTGAAAATGTAATAACTGAATTGACAAATAAAATCAATGCAGTTAAACAATGTAGAAGAAACTTGACATCCACAACCGCATAAGAAACTTCGAATTGCCAATACGAGTCGAAGGGAGCATGAACAAGAAATAGAAAGAAATACCCGACGACAAACCAAAGAAGACAACATTGCTGGTCCTTCCAGTTTATTTGTTAAATCAAATGATTCAAATCACGTTAATGCAAATAAAGATGATAATGATGATGATGAGAGTAATAAAGAAATAGTAGCAAATGCCTTCCAATCAGCAGATTTGGTAAATAATGATATAAATAAAATCGAGCATGGATTGAGCAATCTTGCAAATTTTGTTGTCAAATCTGAAATAGATGAGAGTCTTGATAACAATGTAACAATTATAACAAGTGATCACGAAGATCCGCAAAATACCAATAAAAGATATAGAAACGAAACACAAAACAAGTCTCAGTGAACATCACAAGGAAAATATCGATTCCAGCCATGAATTTCATGCTTATAAGAAAGCCCAACCCTAACTTTATTCTTTCAATAAGAGCCATGAATATGATAATCACCATATTTTTAGTGATCATCACACTACTATACAAAATCGAGAATCTTCCAGCAAAAGGCAAGAATATGGTAACGAAGGAGGTAAAGAATCCAAAGTGTCTAGTCATCGCCACCAAAAGAAAATTCACTCTAAGACACCAAGTCAAGAATCCTCCACATCCAATAAAAAATGACATCATTTGTTGTTTTTGTAGTCGTTATTAATTATTGTTGGTAGAGCAAAACAAATCAAATAATTTGTCAAAGTACTCGTAATTACTAAAAACTTAAAAACATTAAATAATCAAAAAAAAATTAACAACAAACAGATACAGACTCATATCGTAGTACAATACTGATGACATGAATTACTAATTCTTTTTAATTGTTTAAATATTCTTTACCAAAAAACTTTACTCAAAAATAAATAAGTTCTAGTACAATATTTTCATTTGTATGACATCCAACAGGAAGAAGCAGCTGTTCTAACAAACATTGAGCAGAAACAACTAAGGTTGGGTATGACTATTCCATTCCCCAAATATAGAAAATGTCAAATCAAATAAAAACTGACAAAAAACAAATTTTAAATAAAATGTTTCATGCAAAATACACAATACTTGGTTTATCATATTTTATGTTTTGTTCTATTAAGGGCAATAGATTAATATGTCATTTGAAGGTTTTCTTATTTTGAGAGTTTAAAATTAATTATCTTCAAAATTATGAATGATTTTTTGTTGGGATATGGAACTTTATCTTCACGGCTGTAGCTTCGGACTCAGCTTCACCTTTATCATTCTGTTTCCGCCTTTACTGTTGCACTTGTACATTTTTTTGTTCGAGTTATGGAAGAAAGATTGCTTAGATTTGGTTCAAGTTATAAAAATTACAAGTTATAGAAATTCGAGTTATGGGAAGTTGGACTGTTTTAATTGAAGTATGTATAAATAATAATTGAAATAATATTGTATTAGAAATCTAACGTGTGGAAATGTCGCCAGCGGAGGAAGGTGTATATACTACAAATAGTTCGCGTAAAGCCACCTACACATTGGTTGCAATTAAATTCATTGAATTGGTAAGTACTCAAGTGGTAGACGACGGAAATATTTAATTAAGAAACTGGAAGAAGAAGAATTAATTAATTAACAAGTTCCATGCTTTTTTCTTCTGTTCTATTGTTTCTTTAGTGCCTGTTAATATGCTTGATCGGATTGATCGATGAACCGTCGACGCACTCACATCTGCGCATCTTCATAACGCCTCGCGTCATTGCGCTCTGCTATGTGACCTTTGGTGCCTTACTCATCTATACGGCAATTTATTTAATTATGGCCTTATTTGGTGATATGTGCGTTGTTGCTACTCCAATTAGTTTTAGCTACTTCTATTTCTTTTAATATACAATACAATACAATACAATACAGTACTCGTATTAATAATAATTGAATTGTACTCAATTTCTATTTAAATTTGTAGCACTCCTTGGCGCACAGCTGCTCTTTGGTCCTTGATTGCTTTCGTTTTATTCGTGGCCACAACTGCTTTGCTCTTCCGTGACTGGTCTACAACAAAGGATCGCAACTATTGGCATTAAAATATGCAACGTTTGGATTTGGCCATTATCTATTTAATCGACACCCTGACCCTGATGCCAGAAAAGTTCCGAAAAAGAATGTACTTTGATCTAAAACTAAGCCAAGCTATTCGATAGTTAAGTACGTAAACTCTATATTCCAGAGAGACCCCAACCCTATTCCTATCAATTTGTAGGATCACAACAATTGTCAACAATTGTACAATCACTTGTTTGATCTAAGCTTTTAAACATATTTAAAAGTATTTTTCTATTTAACTTTTAGAAGCCACAGTTCGATCATCCACACATACATATTCCCTCAATGAGTAAAGGTACCTCCCATGCCACATTGAATATGTAATACTATTCTTCATAGTATCAAAAATGCCATTATTCCTAACTCTAAGGCTTCTCCATCCATTGTTGCCAAATCCAGCATTAGAAAAGATATTCTTTATCTTAAAAACCTCTTACCTCGTACATATTTTGTTTTATCTCCAGAGATTCTGTTCTATCTGGGGGTTGTCATTATAAATGGAAAAATCAAAATTCACGATTATTCATTATATGCGAACCGTTCTATCGGCAGTTTTATATTTTAAAGCAAGTCAACCGAACGAAAACTTTTCCTCGTTATACCCTGAATGGCGTTGTAAGCTGTCCCATTTATTTTTAATGTATACAATTTCATCTTTTTGGCTTAGGTTTGCCTTTTCTTTTTTTTGTCTCGTACACAAATAATGTTTGAACAATGTTTCTTTATAAGGTTTGCGGTAGAAGTTAACAGTCAAGAATCGTCACGTTATGAAAAATTTCTAAAAAGAGGTTATGTGATGTGCAGGCGTGAACATAGTGTTGTTCATGTGTAAGGATTATAGATGCCACCACTATATGGCGGATAACCAAGGCTGTCGTTCATGTTCGGACTTGGCAGGCCCGCTGGGACTGCTCAACGAAGGGTCGCTGGACTTATAGGCTAATTCCCAGCATAGCCGAATGGTTTGGGAGGAAGCATGGTAAAGTCAATTTCTACCTCACCCAGCTCTTGAGTGGTCATGGTTGCTTCCGGCAGTACCTGTTCAGGTTCCATCGCGAGGATGCCCCATGGTGTACACATTGCGGCGACCAGTGTGTTGAAGCCGCCGAGCATGTGCTTTGCGAGTGCGGAAGGTTCGACAGCGTGAGTAGAGAGCTGGACGGCGTACTTGGGGAGCAACCTTCGGTTGCGAACTTAGTGGGTCACATGCTGAAAGGCCAATCGAAGTGGGATGCTGTGTCCGAATTTGCAACTAGAGTCATGAGGACGCTTCTTCGACTTGAGAGATCCCGCCGAAATCAGGATGACGGCTGATGTGGTCGGTACCAAACTTATGAAGCTTTGCTTGGTCGGCAGTTCCGCAAGATCCTGGTACACTTCTTCTTTTTCTTCTTGTAATACTTTATCTTATTGTAAATTTTATTCTTGTATTCTTTTTCTGTACTCTTCTAATAAACGAACAATAAAAAAAAAAAAAAAACTAGAAAGAAGGTTATCTTCGACTATGCCGAAGAAGAAATACTCTTCACGGGACGCAGTGAATGTTTCATTGTAGTATTCAAATGAGTGGTTTGTATGAGAGGAGCCCCCCTAGTTGACCGATTTGGCTGTTCCGACAAATGTCCTGCGCCTGTCTTGGCAACTAATAGTGTCCAAGTTTCAGTTCGATAGGACAAAAATCAAAAAAGTTTTTCTAATAAGATCATGATTTCAAATGGGTGGTTTGTATGGGAGGTACCCCTCCTAGTGGTCCGATGCGAGTGGTTCGGACAAATGTACTGCGTATGGTAAAAAGAAAGGTTCGTGCAAAATGTCAGCTCTCTAGCTGAAAAACTGAGGGTCATACAGACGGACAGAAGGACAGACGGACATGGCTTAATCAATTCGTCTAATCAAGCTGATCAAGAATATATATACTATATGTGGTTTTTTTTGTCTCCTTCTGCCTGTTACAAACTTCATGACAAACTTATAGTACTATTCACTTCGTGAAGAGTATAAGGAGCTGAGGAATTGGTAGGTATACTAAGAAAACTGATGAGTATTCTTACCAGCATTTTGAATAACCACTTAAAACAAAGAAATCTTAGTCTTCCGTGAAGAGTACAAAAAAAGCACACATTTGTTGGAGCTGGTTTTTGCATTAGTTCAGAGTATGCGCCCAAGGCATCCCTTTATGAACAATTCTTTCACAGATATTGCAGACAAAAAAGTGATTATAATTTCAATTAACTAACTTTATTTTTGGTGACCATTTAAATAAATTCTATCAAACCATTAAATATGCGAAGGTTGGCAGTCCTGTCAATAACAGCGTAACTAGAACTGCCAATCTACTAAAACAAATATCGTCGAATCGTCATCCATTTAGGCTTGCTCGCTGCTTTGCTACTTCTTTCACTTCCATCAGGAATCGTATTCTTTTCACCCGCGCATTTCCAAATCGCATAAAAGCCAATCACTCGCTACTCGCTGTTCAATAAAATTGTACCAATTTTACCGTCGAAATTTGACTTTTAACAAAAACGTATCTTTTGAACGTCGGCACATTAAAAATTGTTTTAAATAATATTAACATTTCGATTTAATTAAAAAAAATACGTAATTAAATTTGTTTTTTCATTTAGTGCTCGCATCATTCGCTTTCTTTTGCATTGCAAGCCGTGTGTCGTTTGTGTATATGTGGGCGCGCAAATTCATTCATTAAATTATTGCAATTTTGTTAAGTAAATGTGTATTCAAATAAACATCAATCATTGATAAAATGGCCGGTATTACTACACCAACAATGGACACACAACTATATGCAGGGCTGAAAAAATACTTTGGACACACATCTTTTAAATCCGATTTGCAATACAAAGCAATAAAATGCGCTGTAAAAAGTGAGTTGTACCCTTTTAAGGCCATTTTTCTCAAATCGCCTGAAAAACTAATTATAACAATAAACTTTTTTTATAGGAGATCGAGATGTTTTTATATCAATGCCTACGGGCTCGGGTAAATCTTTGTGCTATCAATTGCCAGGATTACTTTGTGAAAATCAAATAACAATTGTATTTTCGCCGCTATTGGCACTCATAAAAGATCAAATCGATCATTTGGCAAAACATAAGATTCGAGCAGAGTCACTCAATTCAAAAATGACTGGCAAAGAAAGAGATCGTGTAATCATAGATTTGAAGGCAATCAAGCCAAGCATTCGTTTTTTGTATATAACGCCAGAGCAAGCGGCTACAAAGACTTTCCAGGAATTGTTGTACACACTAGTGAAACATAAAAAAATTGCTTATTTTGCTGTAGATGAGGCGCATTGTGTCTCACAGTGGGGTCATGATTTTCGACCTGATTATCTCAAATTGGGTGATTTGCGTGCGAAATATAAGGATATAGTTTGGTTGGCGCTAACCGCGACCGCATCGCGTGCAGTTCGTGAGGATATCTATAAACATTTGAAATTGCAAATGCCGTTAGCTAAATTTAAAACGCCCAGTTTCCGCCACAATCTCTATTATGATGTTGTTTTTAAGAATTCCATTCAAGATGATTTCGAACATTTGGCCAATTTTGCTCATCATTGCTTTGGCGATGAGGCGGCATTTAAAGCAACACCGGCACCAAAGCGGGGCTGTGGAATAATCTATTGTCGCACACGGGAAAGTACAGAACGAGTTGCTGCCGGAGTTTCACGCCAAGGCATTGGTGCTGTTGCTTATCATGGTGGTCTTAAGAAAGCAGAACGTATTGAAGTGCAGGAGAAATGGATGCGAGGCGAGTATCCAATAATTTGTGCAACAAACAGCTTTGGCATGGGTGTCGATAAACCGAGTGTACGCTTTGTTGTGCATTGGGAAGTGCCACAAAATGTAGCCGCCTATTATCAAGAATCGGGACGTGCCGGTCGCGATGGCTTGCAATCGTATTGTCGTCTTTACTATGGACGCGAAGATGCGAAATCTATTAATTTTCTTCTACAAAATGAAATAAATCGATCACGCAGCTCGTCTTGTTCTGGCAAACAGGAGTTGGCTCAACGTGCCATGAAGAATTTCGATGAAATTGTCTCATTTTGTGAAATGCAGAATTGTAGACACATTCTCTTTTCAAACTACTTTGGTGATCCAAAGCCCAATTGTAATAAACAATGTGATGTCTGCAAGAATCCACAGAAGGCGGCGAAAGCATTAGAAACATTTCAAAGGCTTTGCATGGATGCAGCTTTTAAATCCGATATAGTACTTGAAGATTGCTCAGATCTTTATGAAGGTAAGAAGTTTACGTTAAATGCTCAGACAAAAGTTATTAATTCCATATCTTTCCTGCCTGAAGGTGGACGGAAAGGTAGTAAGCGTTATGCAGACGACTATGCAGATAATGATTCCGATGACGGCGACGGTGGAGCAGATTTTCGGCAACTTGCTAAAAAAGCGAAGAAGGAAAATGAAGACTTCATTAAGAGACAATTTGAATTGCGCAAAAAATTAAAAGCCGCACAAATACTTGAAAAAGAATCTGTGACACAAATGACACGAGTTAAATATCCAGAATCGACCGAAAAGAAAGTGGCTGGTCTCAAACTTCAAGCTCGAGAACAGTTTTTAACAGCAATAGTGGATGCCTTAAAGTTGAATGTGTCAACTTGTACTGATGATACACCTAGAAGTGTTCTTAAGCATCGTGATTATGAAGCGATTGCCATCGGTATGGAGTACGAAATTTTTTCTAAGAACAAAGTTATGAACATGTATAGAATGTCATTGGCTAAGGAAGTAAGTTATATAATTTAGATAAATATAATAGTTTCTTATGTTATGATTTTTATTATTAGCTTGCAGCCATCAAGCAACAGACGACGAACGGATTGTTGTTACCATTATTAAAAGATTATATTCCCAAGCCAGAGACAAGTAAAAAAAGTGTTTGCGTCGGTGGCTCTGTTGAATATTTTGAGCGTAAACTAAAGGAACTCGAAGCAACACAACCAAATTCACCAAGTGGCGGCAGCATAGTTCCTAAAGCTATAAGAGAACGTAAGAGCTATAAGGAGGATACAAGTACGCAGACTACTCTACCCAATTTCTTCAGTGCCCAAATTGGAGTAAAAAAGGAAGAAAATGAAAAAGAAACTAATTCGAGTTCGAATAGAGACAATGGCAGCAATGGAAATATGCAAAAGAAAATTGAAAATTATTTCAAATCAACAGAATCAGAAGATTCTTCTCATTCTTCTGCGTTACGCAGCACAGTGAAAGAAGAGCCAAATGAAAGAATCTCTGAAAATAGCAGCAGTAGTTTTAGCGGCTTTAGTATTTCAGACGACACAATTGAAATCCATATGCAAAGGCAAAATGAAATAAAAGATGCAATCAAAGCAATTAAACAATGTAGAAAAGACTGGACAGGCCACCAACCACATAAGAAACGTCGAATTGCCCATAAGAGTCGAAGGGAACGTGAACAAGAAAAACAAAGAAATACCCGGCGACAAGCCAAAGAAGACAACATTGCTGGTCCTTCCAGTTTATTTGTTAAATCAAATGATTCAAATCACGTTAATGCAAATAAAGATGATGATGGTGATGATGAGAGTAATAAAGAAATAGTAGCAAATGCCTTCCAATCAGCAGATTTGGAAAATAATGATATAAATAAAATCGAGCATGGATTGAGCAATCTTGCAAATTTTGTTGTCAAATCTGAAATAGATGAGAGTCTTGATGACAACGTAACAGTTATACTAAACAGTGATCACCAAGATACGCAAAATACACATAATCAACAAAGGAACTCTTCATTTGATGAACATGAAAATATCAATTCCAGCCATGAATTTCGTCTTCTTGATTTTGTCAATAAGAGCAACGAATATGATAATCATCGTGTTTTTAGTGATCATTACAGTCACACTACGACACCAAATCGTGAAACCTCTAGCAAAAAGCAAGAATATGGTAACGAAACAGAGAAAGACTCCAAAGTGTCTAGTCCTCCCCATGAAAGACAAAGTCGCTGTCACACTAAAACACAAAATCATGAATCCTCTAACAAGAGTCAAGAAGATGAAAAACAACGATATAAGGACTCTAAAGTATCTAGTGATCGCCAGAGAAGAAAAAGTTATTATCAGTCTACGACACCAAATCGTGAAACCTCTAGCAAAAAGCAAGAATATGGTAACGAAACAGAGAAAGACTCCAAAGTGTCTAGTCCTCCCCATGAAAGACAAAGTCGCTGTCACACTAAAACACAAAATCATGAATCCTCTAACAAGAGTCAAGAAGATGAAAAACAACGACATAAGGACCCTAAAGTATCTAGTGATCGCCAGAGAAGAAAAAGTCTTTACAATTCTACGACACCAAATCGTGAAACCTCTAGCAAAAAGCAAGAATATGGTAACGAAACAGAGAAAGACTCCAAAGTGTCTAGTCCTCCCCACGAAAGACAAAGTCGCTGTCACACTAAAACACAAAATCATGAATCCTCTAACAAGAGTCAAGAAGATGAAAAACAACGATATAAGGACTCTAAAGTATCTAGTGATCGCCAGAGAAGAAAAAGTTATTATCAGTCTACGACACCAAATCGTGAAACCTCTAGCAAAAAGCAAGAATATGGTAACGAAACAGAGAAAGACTCCAAAGTGTCTAGTCCTCCCCACGAAAGACAAAGTCGCTGTCGCACTAAAACACAAAATCATGAATCCTCTAACAAGAGTCAAGAAGATGAAAAACAACGATATAAGGACTCTAAAGTATCTAGTGATCGCCAGAGAAGAAAAAGTTATTATCAGTCTACGACACCAAATCGTGAAACCTCTAGCAAAAAGCAAGAATATGGTAACGAAACAGAGAAAGACTCCAAAGTGTCTAGTCCTCCCCATGAAAGACAAAGTCGCTGTCACACTAAAACACAAAATCATGAATCCTCTAACAAGAGTCAAGAAGATGAAAAACAACGATATAAGGACTCTAAAGTATCTAGTGATCGCCAGAGAAGAAAAAGTTATTATCAGTCTACGACACCAAATCGTGAAACCTCTAGCAAAAGCAAGATATGGTAACGAAACAGAGAAAGACTCCAAAGTGTCTAGTCCTCCCCATGAAAGACAAAGTCGCTGTCACACTAAAACACAAAATCATGAATCCTCTAACAAGAGTCAAGAAGATGAAAAACAACGATATAAGGACTCTAAAGTATCTAGTGATCGCCAGAGAAGAAAAAGTTATTATCAGTCTACGACACCAAATCGTGAAACCTCTAGCAAAAAGCAAGAATATGGTAACGAAACAGAGAAAGACTCCAAAGTGTCTAGTCCTCCCCATGAAAGACAAAGTCGCTGTCACACTAAAACACAAAATCATGAATCCTCTAACAAGAGTCAAGAAGATGAAAAACAACGATATAAGGACTCTAAAGTATCTAGTGATCGCCAGAGAAGAAAAAGTTATTATCAGTCTACGACACCAAATCGTGAAACCTCTAGCAAAAAGCAAGAATATGGTAACGAAACAGAGAAAGACTCCAAAGTGTCTAGTCCTCCCCATGAAAGACAAAATCGCTGTCACACTAAAACACAAAATCATGAATCCTCTAACAAGAGTCAAGAAGATGAAAAACAACGACATAAGGACCCTAAAGTATCTAGTGATCGCCAGAGAAGAAAAAGTCTTTACAATTCTACGACACCAAATCGTGAAACCTCTAGCAAAAAGCAAGATATGGTAACGAAACAGAGAAAGACTCCAAAGTGTCTAGTCCTCCCCACGAAAGACAAAGTCGCTGTCACACTAAAACACAAAATCATGAATCCTCTAACAAGAGTCAAGAAGATGAAAAACAACGACATAAGGGCTCTAAAGTATCTAGTGATCGCCAGAGAAGAAGAAGTTATTATCAGTCTACGACACCAAATCGTGAAACCTCTAGCAAAAAGCAAGAATATGGTAACGAAACAGAGAAAGACTCCAAAGTGTCTAGTCCTCCCCACAAAAGACTAAGTCGCTGTCACACTAAAACACAAAATCATGAATCCTCTAACAAGAGTCAAGAAGATGAAAAACAACGACAAAAGGACTCTAAAGTATCTAGTGATCGCCAGAGAAGAAAAAGTTATTATCAGTCTACGACACCAAATCGTGAAACCTCTAGCAAAAAGCAAGAATATGGTAACGAAACAGAGAAAGACTCCAAAGTGTCTAGTCCTCCCCACGAAAGCCTAAGTCGCTGTCACACTAAAACACAAAATCATGAATCCTCTAACAAGAGTCAAGAAGATAAAAAACAACGACATAAGGGCTCTAAAGTATCTAGTGACCGCCATAGAAGAAAAAGTCACTGTTATTCTACGACACCAAATCGTGAAACCTCTATCAATAGAGAAGAAGGTTACACCCATCGAGATGATTCGAATGATGTATCTAGTGACAGTCATGAAACATCCAAATCACATGAAAATCGTGATAAAAGCCAAGAACAGCATAACCATCATTCAAACAACGGTGCACCTAATCATATTGATGTTATGGATATAACCAAAGCTATTGTCAACATATTAGATCCTTATTATAGAAAAAAGATAGCCACAAGGGAAGCTTTTAAAACTCTTGCTAGACTTCTTACAGAATGCGTTGTTCATGGAGAATTGTGTGAGTTTAAAACAAAGAAATGAAAAATCGATTTTGAATATGTCACTAACTTAAGTGTTTGATAATTTTAGTCCTTTCAGATGATGGCACCAATGGTTGCAAAAATTTTGTGGATGAAAGATTTCGTAGCGTGGAAATGATTATAACAGTCGCCGATGTTAAGAAATACTTTGTAATTAGTTAATGCAATACAATATATGTACTGTATCGTTTATTAAAATTTAATTTTTTGTTTTTTACAATCACTAGGATCCACAGACACTATGTGAAGGACCCCAGCAGTTTTCGATGTAGATAACTTAGTCAACATATATGTATCAGACGAGGTGATTCAAACACTGGCTTATAGTATTATAAAGGACTCGTTTCATCCACTGTTGTGTCGGAAGATTCCGAGAAGGCAAAGATCCGATCATCCTCTTGTGAAGTGTATGAATATGTGAGCTCAAGTTGCCCTTTTTTTTCTTGACAATTTACCTAACAGCATGGACTATTTGATCAATATATAATATAGATGCCATAAATGGTACATTTTTTTGCATTACTCAAGATATTTAAGTAAAACATCATTGCAAAACCATTTGAAATGACGGGATTCATGCCAGATGAGAAGACAATAGATTTAAAATAAAACAAGATTTGTAATCAAAGACGAAGCAAGAAAAATGAAAAAATAGACCAGTATATAAATTAAAAAATAAAAGCAAATAGTTTTGTTTTAAGTGTTTTAATTTTGTATTTGTCGTTTTTTTTTTTTTTTAGAGATTACATTTCCATTAAAATTGACTTATATTGAACTGGTTTGGCACTATTGTTAGTCTACCTGGCAGCACTTTTGCCTAAAAATCGTTGCAACTCTTGAATCTTGTAGCCCTCGTCGTTCCAGCTGATTTTGGTTTTTTGAAATAAATAATAATTATGTACAGAAACTAATATTACAGTTAGTGTGATTTAAAATGGACAACAAAAGAAATACATCATCTATGATTTGGTCCCGACGAAGTACGCTTAAACTGATCGGGTCAATGAAATCAAAACCTGTGCTTTGGTTCCCAGGAGATAAAAACTACTTGAATAGATCCATGCGAATGCAGGCTATAAGAGATATTGCATTGGATTTGCGTAAACTAAATATAGTAGCGACGATTCCGGATATTCGTAAAAAAATGCATACTCTACGTTCGCAATATGCTCGGCAAGTAAGTGAAATCCAAGACAAACAACGTCGATTTGGAAAAGTCAAGCAACCGGGATTGTGGTCATTCGATGAAATGAGTTTTCTATGGCCAGTATGTGCGCCGGGCACTGATATGCCAATTTTCGAGGAATCAGACAAAAGTGAAGACGATTTTGACATGCTGGTTTGTAGTTTATTCAAATGAAATGTGAAATTTGTTTGATATTTCAAAAATGTACATACATACATACATTTCTAGGACAACCTTCATGAACAAAAACATGAAGAACGAATAGCAACTCAAACAGATGAAGAGATTGAAGAAAATCAACCACAACAGGTTTCAAATAAACCAAATACCAGCAGGTAACTTGATATTATAAAGGAGATTTGATAAACATTTTCATAATATGGTTTTGTTTTGAATTGGTCAGCAAAATTGAATGGAGCCGTCCTTTAACTAGGAAACTCATAGAACTTTATGAAAGAAATGAGGTTCTTTGGAAACCGAAACATATTTCACAAGAAAATCTACAAAAACGTAAGGCTGCTTCGAAGGAAATCGCAAAGGAAATGTCATTGCTCCTACCAGGCATTTCGGCTGTTGATGTACAAGTGAAGTTCCGCATGTTACGTTATCAATATCGAAAGCAGGTACATCTGCTGGAGAGAAAGCAAAAGGAAGGTATAGAAATACTTCCAAAGCTGTGGTGCTTTCATTTGCTAAGTTTCTTGTGGTCACTCCATGCAGGAGAAGATGATCATGTCGATGATGATACAATCGATGATGATTGGTTTGATGTTGATTATGATAATGAAGTTGTAGAAAGTGTTGAAATGGATGAAAGCATCACAGAATCAATGTATAACATTGAAGCACTTGAGGTGAGTTTTAAAGACATTTCAAAAATCATATAAATTGGAAATTTGTTATTTTGTTTGTAATCTTATTAGAAGTCAGATGAAGATGAATTGAAAGATGTTGCTATATTGAAATTAGATGATAATGATTCTGATGACGGTAATTTAAGTCTACGAAACACTGATGACTTGGACAGTGAAAGCAATAGTAAACCATCTGAAGATCTGAAGAAAAATATATCAAATTCTAAAGGTCGCTATAATTGGATTGGTACACAAGTCGTGGATACCTTGAATGAGTTAGAAAATGAAGATGTTATCTTCGACACAGTTGTCACAATTGAAAACCTTCTACAAAGAATGCGTGAACTGGATAAAGAGCAGCAAACAAAATCAAAGAAATGCAATAATAAATCAGAGCTCGTACCACAACGTCGAAGTAATCGCATGCGTCCGAAACTATCAGACTTCAATAATTTTGAAGTAAATTTCGATCTGAATCAACTTAATGTCAAAGATGTTTCGGTAAGGGTAATCAATCACACTGTTGTAATAGAGGGTGATTTTAAAAATGGATACGACCAAGATCGTAAGAAATTCAAGCGCTACTATGACTTACCAAGTGGTTATGATGTCGATTCGGTTGAAGCAACACAATATCAAAGTGGTTTGCTTAAGGTGAAAGCTTCAAAGTTGCTTTCTAATGAGAAGGGCGAAATAGAAATACCAATAAAATCTGTTGGCAAATCAAATCTTTTCCACAACATTGGTTCCTAATATTTATACATACTTGTATTTAAAATGAAACGTATTATTATGTTAAATATATTATTATTTATATTATACTTTTTGTATTATCACATTTCTTTCTTCCACCGAGTCCATGAGCGTACGTTCCACAGCGCGCACGGTTAGCACGCCATCTGAGGAAAGTATAGCCTCAACGTTATGATGAACACCATTAGGCAGTTCCAAGATTCGTTTGAAATTTCGTTTTATATTGCCCAAACCAGTGGCTTCGTGCTCCACATGGCAAGCACTTATGATTACTTGATTTTGATGTAGTTTCACTTTGATTTCATCAGGATTATAAATACTCATTTCATAATTCCATTCGAAATTCGATTTTGCGTTTTCATTCTCACTATTATCCAATGAATCATTTAATTTGGATTCAACTTCTTCCTCCTCCTCATCAGTCGTATCCAACATATCTATTTCAATTTCTAACTCTGCAGACTTGTTGTGATTATCATCATCACTGGACGCTGTTATTGTATGTTGCTGTTGATCACGAGTCCTGGCATTTTTCAATGCTTTTTGTATTGCCACCATTGCCGCCTTCTTAAGCTTTTCATTTTGTACTTCCTTAAAGGTGTTGTCCACTTCTCCACTCAACCATGCAAATCGTTTCGTGAATAATTCATCATCATCGTCATTTGAATTATTTTCATGGATTATTGCTTCTGAATGTTCGACGGGCTGAAAATCTTCAACTGAATACTGAAAGTCGGCGCGAAGCTATAATTCAAATATTTTATTATATTGCACTCACATTTAATTATTCTCCATATACTTACGACGTCATCTGAAACACAATGGCGCGGATTATTGCTAAACTTGGAAATCTTGCTTTCCGTCAAGAAAAACGGTTCCAAGAAATCAAGTTCCTTCAGGCACCATGACAGACTTTTAGGAGAGAAGCCTTGCCGCTGCCGCTTTCTATGACTTAGCAATTGTTTGCGGTATTGAGAACGTAGATTGTGTATTTTCTTACGTATATCCTTCACAGTCAAACCTGGCATGTACGGTTCCAACTGCAATTGAATATTTATCGTAGCATGTTCTCGTGCTTTGGGATTATCATAACCCTTGAGCCCTGTGTCCCAGAGTATTCGATGTTCTCGAAATAATTTACAAAGATGTAGAGTTCTTTCGCGAGTCCAAGATTTTTGTGGGTCAAAATTTGATATTTTATTGCTCATTTTGTAACAAATTGGGATTTTTCATTTGTTTGTTTACAAATTATCAACATACGCAAAATCGAACAGCTGAGCGCAGTTTCTTAACAATTTTTGTCAAAAATTCTTTTACAACAACAATAAGAAATTTGTTGTAATACATGCCCCATTTCTCTATTATAATAATTTCATCGTTCCATGTCCAACACATGATCAAAAATCACTCATTTCCGGGGCTACTAGCTCAGATGTTTAACTTTGCAGCCCTCGTCGTTTGAGGGTAGGCTTATTTTCAAGGATACTCGCTACTTTTCAAGGATACGAATTTAACAGTTTTTTAGTCTCTTGATGGTTCTGTTATTCTGTTATGAAAATGTTCCTTGTGATTAGAAAATTACGAATTGTTTTTGTTTTGTTTTCTATGTTTTGGCTGTTGCAGATTTACCGGAGTATCTCTCTCTCCAAAGCGGTCACAAAAAAATTGTTTCTATGTTAACGCCTAACATAGAAACAATTGGCTGTTAATGGTTGTTTGCGGTCACAATAGTTGGCAGCCCTAAAACATTGTTTGTTTATCATAATCGTATTTGTAAGATGTTTTTTCTTACTGTGCTAAATGGAAAACGAAAACATGCTGAAGTAAAAGTATTTGTAATTATTATTATTAATAAAATTATTTACAAATTGTTTTACATATTTTATAGGACAAATAAATTTCAACGGGCTACGCCGGAACAACTGCAGCATTATGTATCATTTTGCAAGGAGCACCCTGAATTGCAAGTAGGGAAAAATTCTCCGGTGGCAATACCTGCCATACAAAATTTGTGGGACCAATTGACAACAGATTTGAATGGCATGAGGGGACCCACACGCACTGTAAAAGAGTGGCAAATGGTAAGATATTTAAAGAATTGTGAAATGTTCACTTTCATGCAGCAATTATTTTTATAACAGAGCCTCAAAAGTTGGAAAAACACCATCAGAAGCAGAGCTCGCGCAATGAAAAGCAATTTGCGATTGACTGGTGGAGGACCACACATGAAGCCACAAAGTAGATTCGAGGAGCAGGCATTGGAGCTATTTGGCCTTGATGACATAGACGGTATTGAAGGTGGCTTGACCTTCGGTTTTAGCAAAGTAAGTAAATTAAATGAATTCATTTTGTACTTTTGTACATTTTTGATTTTTTCAGATGGAAACAAAAAGCACCATCAAGGAGCAGGTGCCAAAAGTTATGTCACCGTCAGTTGTTGTAGCTTCACAATTGCCATTGGATAGCGTGGCATCATCATCACCATTGTCATTGCCTTCACCATCATCATCATCCAGCAGCCGCAATCAAAAGGAGAAACGCATTGACCAGCTGTACGAAATTGCTCTGGCAACTATCGAGGCCCAAAATAGCCGCGACGAACGGCTCTTAGTGGTGTTGGAAAGGATAAGCAACTCTTTTGCAACCTTGGTTGATGTGTTAGCCAAAAAAAGCTGAAAACTCAAAATAAATAAAAACAAAAAATTAATAAATACAAAACAAATGATTTTAAAACATTTCTTTTCCTTTAATTTTCATTTTCTTCTAAATTTTCCGCGTGCAAGAACATCACAGTGCAATAACAGTATACACAAATTTAAAATTTTTTTTCAATTACAAATAGATCAGCAGCACATGACAAATTGTTTTCATAAGAGCTTTTCTTGTGACCGCAAACAACCATTAACAGCCAGTTGTTCCTATGTTAGAAGTTAACATAGAAACATTTTTTTTGTGACCGCTATGAATCACCGGTTAAAACAATTTTTGTAATCGCAAAATGTTTGATAACCCAAGGGCAAGTTGTCTGTTGTTTCGAAAGGTCAAAATCAGTTTTCTTTTCGCAAATACTATTGCCAGTTTGCTTTAATGTTAACGAAGAATTAAAACGACCAAGAGAAGTAAAATAAGTGACATTATTGAATTTATTTCAGAATTAGCCTTTAACTTTAACCATATAATTGGGCAGACTTGCAGCAGTCCTTCTTTGCTGCATCCAAGTCACGAACGTCAGGTTTTATATTATTCTGCACTTTGTACCAATGGTATGATTGTTACATAAATCAACTTAACATTGAATTTGAAATGGTTGTAACCGTTCTTTAGTCATTGCCATATGAAATAGCAAATAAACATCTGTTTGTTTAAAACACCATCAAACACAATCAGACATGTCCAGTGTAGTAGGTATTCGCTACTTTTCAGGTTACTCGCCAATTCCAATTTCAAGTCACCCGCGCGACTCCGATTCGCCTAAAAGGTAATAATCACTCGCTACTTTTCGAGCTCTTTTCAAGAATGTACTCTTTTATCTTTTCTCTTCAAGTCGAAATTCGACTTTTGATGGAAGTGGTTTTACGCACGCCATTTTTCGGCCGTCGGCATTTACGAAAGTTGTTTTGAAAACCGTTTTCAATAATATTGTATTAATTTCAATTTTGTCCTTTAAATAATTGACAAATTTCGATATTCGATAATTAAAGAAAGCACATCCACGGAAGCCGCTTTTCTTTTGCCCGTCGACAAATTTACGAAATTTGAAAGAGTTTATTTTGCATCGTTTTAAATAATATTCATAATCCTAATTTTCAATTTTGTCCATTAATTAATTACAAGTCAAGTTGAATTTTGGACAATTAATTGCGTGTATGCGCTTCTTATTTTCGGTTCGCTTAAAAAACAACGACGACTACGACGACGCGTATCTTTAATTTCAAAAACCGCTAACACAGTAAAATAAATACAATAACAATATTGTATTTATTGAAATTTAATTACGTTTGTCGCTTTAATAAACAACAAAAACAACATGAATAAGAAATACAACAACCAAATGTGTCATATTATCAATGAATATAACGAAAAACATACATAGATAAAACCAACAAAAATAAATGTACCGGCTTTTTTGATTTTCATGTTTTGTATTTCAGTCGAGTCTCCCGTAAATGTAACTGTAGTTGTAATTGTGTTGATAGTGGCGTGTAGAAAATAGTAAAAAAAAAAAAACAATTATGCAAAAAGGTACAAACAGCAACAACAACAACAATTCATTTATATAAAAAGTGCCTTCTGAATAAATAATAAATTATAATAAAAAAAAAATACAAATAAAAAACACGTGCAGTATTAACAAAATAAAATTACAATAAAAAAGGCTACAATTTTGCAACAAAAAAAAACACAAACAAACAGAAACATCAACAACAACAACAACAAAAAGAACAAGTAACTAAAAAAAAAATATTTTGCCGGCAATTTTGCCTTGTTTGTACGAATGAAAGTGTAGAGTTAATCGTGTAAATGTGTGTAGAGTGATATCTCGTGTGTCCCTTTGCTCTGCTGTCCGTGAGTGCGTGTATTTGTTTGTGTTTGCTCTGTGTTATGCAGAGTGTGAGTGAGTGAGTGTTGTTGGCAAAGAAGACAATAAAACAATAACGGTAGATTTTCCTTTGCTGCTTTTTGTGCTTTTGTGTTGTTGCATTTCATTGTTTTTTTTATTTACTGCCATTTCCACTTGTGTGTGTGTGTTACCGTCGCTTAAAAAATATACACAAAATACAGTACTGTGTTGAGAGACATATAGAGAGAGAGAGAGAGGGATTGAAACATTTTTATTTATTCGTAGAACAAAAGCAAATTAAACTCACTCCTGTTGTAATGTTCACAAGAATTTTTACAATGTTTACCGACAACCATATAAGCGCCAATGCTGCCGTCCAACACACTAAGCAACGACAATCAACTACCCTACTACACCCCTCAACCATGTATAGAAAACCTTTTATAATAAAGAACAACAACAAAAACAGTTCAGTGTTTCTTCTACCACTCATTGTCACTGTTATCATTTGTGAATTATTGTCATTGACATGTGCCGAGGATGTTGCTCTTGCTGTTGCTGTGCCATCAGCTTCATTACCATATGCAGCCGCTTTAGCAGCACCAGGACCAATACCAGGTGGCGCCAACATGGGTTCATCTATCCTCGAGCAATTCAGTCCAAATTGTAGTGCTGTTTCTCATATATTTCAAGCTCGTGGCATTGATCCAGCTGAAATACCACAAAAACCAAGTAATGGTAAGTGAACAGAATAGAATATTACATACTTAGTCCCATATCTATTTCATTTAAATTAAGTTTGTTTGTTTGTATGTTATAAATTCAATTCATAAATCATCCCACACAATCATTGTTTCATCCTTATGAGCTCAGTTATGTACGCTTAACGTTAACTCATATATCAAGATCAGAATTAAATAACTTTCCATAAAGAATCTGCATTCGTTGCAAAAAAAAAAAAAAAAAACTACAACGGCATGAATCATTCCAAAGTATACACAAATAAACAAACAAAGAAACAGATATAAAAGTATCTCAAGATGCGCAAACAAAGAAATTCCACGCAAATCAAAACTTAAACTAAATAACTTTTTTGCCAATAACAAAACCCAAACAAACCAAAGCAATGACTCGCTTTCAATAAGTTCAGTCAGTCAGTCAGTAAGTAAGCGAGTGTGAGTGAGAGAATAAGAGTAGTGAGTGTTGGAGGTATAAACCAAAAGGCGTTCGATTAACAGACACAAAGGAAAATAAGAAAATAAAAACTCAACTCAAAAAGCAAAAAAAAAAAAAAATAACAGAAACCCTTTGGCGCATGCACATGGATGCATGCATAGCCATCACAACTGTCTTCTTCTCTCTTAATAAGAACTATTAAGCATTAAATTATGGGGAAGGGGGTAGAGGGTCAAAAAAATGTTGAAATCCAAGAAATTCCTTTAAAAATCAAAAGTAGCAAGCAGAGCAACACAATAAAACAAAAAAAAAAAAAAAAAAATGTTGTCACACCGCTTTTCTTACTACGCTTTTTCGTTAGTCGTCCGTCCGTCTGACCATCGGTTTGATTCGGTCGTGGTCGATCGCTTCGGTCCATCGCAAGGAAGTAAAGAGCATAAAATATTGCTCTCACAACAATTCATAAGGCAACAGAGGTATGTAGTTACTGAGCGAGTCAATCAGTGGCTCTCTCTTTCTCAATCCCCGCCACCCACAATGTTAAGCTTATCTCTTTCAAACGCCTCTTAGGCCTATCTGCCCAATCATTTACGCTCGCTCCTCTTGCTGCTTAGTACAAACTGAAGAACTGAACTTGTTGCTTAAAGTGACTTGCGTCTGCATTCTTTCGCGCTTGTGTGTGTGTGTGTGTGTGTACATTTACCATTATTTGATTTATTTCCATGCACCTTTGCCTGCTACTTCTGCCGTCGTTCTTCATCTTCTACTTTGTTTCCTCTCGTTTCTCTCTTCATTTGCCTTTTTTTTGTTGTTGCTTTAAACAGCTTCTCAATGTCCATTTGAGTTTTTGTCGTCTTCCGTTGCGGCACGCTACCCGCTTTGTTTTTTCATGTCCATTTGCTTTGCATTGGTTTACTTTACTTGCGTTTGCCTTGCCTACGCTCGCTTGCTCACCACCTTTCATTCTTTGATTCTCTCATTCATTCATTTAGTATCTGTGCATACTACTCCTCTAACATCATGTATAGATAGTTTTACCTGATGTTGCTTCTGGTGCTGTTCTTCCTTCAAAATGTACTCATCTCGTATTTATCTTAGACTGTGGTGCAATGTGTTGCGTTTTGTTGTTTATTTTTGGTTTCCACCGACTTTACTTGACCAACACAACAATATATGGTAAAGGAAAGAAGCTTCACAGATCCCGATCAACATTGCACGCACACACACACACATGTAGATAGATATAGTACCTGTGATATTGGTATACACAATCACACACAATCAAATAAATAAACATTGAGCACAAGCGAACGAATGAACGAACAACTGAATGACTGTCTGCCTGAATAAATGATAGGGTCAGTTAGTGAGTGTGTGAAGGGCAAGAAGAAAGATTGAGTACTAGAGATACTCGTATGTTTGTATCCAAGTTTGTGAGTATGTGTTTGTGTGTGTGCTTACAATATCCGCATGATTGGTTTTTATCTTTGGCAATAAGCGCAGCTAACTTGAGTTCACCTAGCATACAAATATCAAAGTATCTACAACGAGACACAAATATAATATCGTCGGCCCATTGGCGTCGCATCGTCGTCATCGTCATCGTTCATAATTTCATGAAAAAGCATTCTTTCTCTCAAATTTACTGGCTCTCAACTCTCTTTGGCCCTTAGTTCATCATTATTGTATTTGTCCTTTGTGTCGGCCTGGTTTTCTTTCTTTCTTTCTTTCTTTTAGATTCTTTGAGTTGATTCTCGGTTGGTTTGTGTTGTTGCTGTTGATATTAATCAAGGTGTCATTGGAATCGTTTAAATTATGCAGGACGAAACAACGTGAAACGTCGCCGTCTGTTTGGAAAAGTCATTGGTTTGCTTGGTTGCTTGGCTGGTTAGTTGAATCGTCGGCATTTGCCTTTTGGTCTTTTTACCAAAAAAAAAACAAACAAAAACAAAAAAAAAAAATAGTTAAAAGAAGAAGGTTTAGTTTGGTTTGGTTTGTTTGTTAGTTTATTCTTATATTGTAGTTGTGTTGTCTTTGGCTTAAAATGTTTGGTTTGATAACGAACTAAAGAAACGTTGTTCCTTCTTTCGTTCATACTTGTACATTCAAATGGGATTTTTAAAATGAGTCATAAATTTTAATGTTCCGAAATGCTTTTGCCAGCTATGGGGTGCCGCTGTTGTTGCTCCATCTTTTTCTGTTGCTGCTGATAAGCAAGCAAGTAACTTCACAAAATGTTGCAGTTAAGATTGTTTTAGATGAAATTGAAGTTGGGTTATTTTGAGGCCAAAAAAAAAAAAAATAAAAAAATGATGTGGTAAGATACTAGTTGAGAAAATATGTAGGTTATACTGGGTGTGTTAGATAAAAATTGTGGTGCAATGCAATTAAACATTTACACACATTTACACACACACACACACATTTACACACACACACTCACACAACAGAAACAAAGAAAGTCTCTGAAGTATTTTTTTTAGATTTGAATTAGTGAGTAAAGTGTATTTATGGAGAAGTAGGGAAGACGAACTTGATTAAAACATGTATGAAAATTCAATTCAATGATGAGTGATGAGTGATGAGGAGACTCATGAACAAAAAATCCATAAAGCTTATAGATATACGAAATACACTATCACTAATTTTTACTAATTATAGATCAAAATACTCTACTTAACTTTTTCTTAGCAGGCTAAAATCAAATGTCTTCAAAAATGTCTCTTTAGTTTAAGGTATTTGTCGCCTAATTAGAACCTTCTCCAAATATTTGAGAGAATATTTGTGTATAGAATGTTGGAGGTGAGTAGCGTCCAAAATACCATTTCCGAACCATCAGCTTGTCTTTAGAACTCAGCATGGTAAACCACAACAGTTGCATAGAGTTGTCCACCATATTTGATGTGCATCTGCTGTCTTTTTGGAAATCATACAAGCTTTCGACAGATGACTACTCTCCAAGTTAATTGAGCTGCTTCCTTGCAAGTAATAACTTCTACTTAAGTGCTACTTGACGGATAGAGTTTTCTTTGCAAGAGTTCGCAGCGTTGTAGAGTCAGTTTTATATTCGTTGTTCATGGTGGAAATGCCCAAACTATTTGTTAATACATAGCTGCCTATGCAGATGACACCACCATACTCGCAAATTCAACTTCCCCCGTTGAAACAACTGAAATGTTCCATGGCTCTTTATAGAAACTTGATACATGGGTCAAACGATGGTATATTGACATTGATAAATACTTCAAAATCTGCTTGTCCAGTTCTATTGTATGACCCTAGAAACATTCCGCAAATATGTCATTTGGTCTGATCTTGCCCAAAAAACTCACCTGGCCCAAGTGAAGAGCTATCAAAAGATGGAGAAACTGGACTGGCTACTTCGTGCTAAGGTATTCAAAATCGAGGGACTGTTGCTCATCAAAATATTACAAGCAATTCATAACAATGCCCTACGTCACATAATTGGTGCTTCGTAGTTTGTTAGAAGCACTAGATTGCATTAAGACCTTATGATGTTAACGGAGATCGAAGAAACCAATTTCTTCTCCTGGCAAGATCACTTACTCTCAACACATCTATCTCGCTGTCGGTTAAAAAGACTTTATCCCAAAGTTCTCCTTAATATGATATTTTAAAATTTCTTACATATCGAAGGGAAAGAAAGAAGAATTCGCAGTTTGATTCCAATCTATACATTTCTTATAATATTCAGGAAGCATTGGGGTTATACGAGTAAAGATAAAAGTTATCTTAGATCAATTCATAAGATTTTAAAACTCAAAATATTATATCGCAAATCAAAGTGTATTTTTAAATTCTTTCCAATTAAACTTGATCTCCTTTTGAACTTTCCTTTACCAATTTTGTTATTCTCGAAAAAAAAATCATCACATTTAAACGCTTCATTTATTGTAAGTTGTGTTGTTTGTAAAACATTTCCTGGCTTTATTTAAGTTAATCGCTGGATCAATGGTTAATTCTCTCGATAGGTGGATGGTTGGATAAAATGGAATAAATGAATGGTTGCATGACCGACGACTGGTTGGTCATCAGCGGCGGCAGCAGTTAAAGCCAACACTTAAGTGTTGTTTGCACAATTTAAAGTTCACAAAACATTAAATCGTTACAAAAAGAAAATTCCACACCAAAGTCAATCTGTGCGTCCAACTGACTGCCTGACTGACTGGACCAATTGGAAAAATGTACATTCTCACAGTCATGAGAATCCAACAACAACAATAACTACAACAACAACCAATAGCAAGTAACACCAACCGTGGATATGGAATATACTCGTAGTCAAGTTAATGTTGAAAAGCTGAATGAAAGCAGACGATCAAGACTGAAGACTACGATGTTGATGACGATGATGGTGATGGTGATGGTGATGGCGATGGTGATGACGACGCCACTGCTCCACTTAAACAGCAGTGGCGATGCCGACGACCATGGCGCTGTTGTGGCATTCAACAACACCAACAACATTTAGACCACATTCAACATTCGCTGCGCTGTTGTTGGCCACTATATTGGTGGCTATTAATCATTTTCATGCTCTCTCTCTCTCTCTCTCTCTCTCTCTTTTGCCTCTTGGGATGTGAGTTTCTGCTGTTGCAACCAAAACCTAAAATTGAACGAACCGAGATTTTTAAAGCCAAGTTCATGTGGTTTGTATGTTTTGTTGCCAAGCTGTAAGTAACGTCATATGTTTGTTATTTCTTAAGCTATGCTCTTCTCTCTCCACTATCTTGTTCCCATGTTGTAACTACTCATCATGTCCTCTGTCGTCCATTGGGAAAAATGAGCGAAAGCATTTTTTGGTTTTTTATATTATTTTGGTTGTTGCACTTAACTTGGATTCATGAAGGAGAAGAAGAAGAAGAGATGGGTTGGCGCATTGTTAAAGAAGACACGATGATGAAGACACCATTAAGAAAAAAGAAGAATCCTGACTAAAGTCTCAGTTCTGCTTCTACTTTACTACTTACTTAACTCATCTTCTTTTCATACTACATCATCCAATTTTTCTTTGTTTTTGCATTTTTCTATCTTTCTTGGTTTCTCCATTTGACTGATTTTCCTGTGGTACAATACTTAGTCATGATGCCGTGCAAAAATCAGACACCGGCAGGATATTTAGTTTGGACTAATGTGCTTGGGTTAAGAAATTCCAACGTGTGATGCATTCAAGTGTTGTTTCTTTTTCTATTGTTTTTTTTTTTTGTTGCCTGTGCCTTCGATTTTTCTTGACTTTTTTCACATTTTCACTTAATCTCTTTCGCTCAAGTTTATTTTGTTTTCCGTAGATAAACAGATGGCGGGCGGCCGCTCGACTTGGTATGTGGGAGAGCCATGGATGAGGCATAAAAGTAAAATGTATCTCAAAGTCTTATAACGCGGAGGGCATTCTCATTATGTAAATGTTTGTTAGCGCCGCCGTTGTTGTTACTTCTGCTGCTGCTGCTGATGCTGCCGATGCTTCTGCTGGTTAAGCCACTCTCGACGCCTCACGTGCTGAATGCTGGGGTTTCTTTTTTGTATTTCTTTCTTGAAAAGGCTCATAGTTTTGTATTTTTTTTTTTTTTTTTGTATCTTTAGTTGTTGGTGAGAACACCAAGTTTATTTGTATGATTTAATGGCGGCATCATGTGCGTTTCTTTTACAATTGCACTAGCAAGGAAAGACTTGAGTTGTTGTTGTTGTTGTTGTTGTTAACTCATTACACTTAAACACTTCTACCCTGATTAGCTTATTACTTGTCTATCTGTTTGCCTTACTATCTGTGTTTTTTTTGCTCACTCTGGCAATAATAAAAAGATCATTAACAAGGCAAATAACTAAACTACTTAATTATGTAGTTCACTTTAGGCGTGTTAATGTAGAAAATATTATAGTAGTTTATCCATCCTCTTTCCTATGGAGATTATTCACTTATACACCTAGTTAGTTTGTTAAATGTTGCGCATACACTTATGTATGTATGTACGAGTATGCAAGTATAATATGAAGAGTTAATTATAATTATGTGTATCTATGTTAATATATTTTCAGCTTTATTTATGCGCATAATTGCTTTTATACAATAAGCGTTGTGAGTAAATTTATTTATAATTATGAAGTAACTCAAGCAGAGTTACATATTTCCTTTTCTCTTTTTTGGGTGGAACGAATCTGAAAGTGAATGAAAAAGATACCGCCGCCAGTGATACCCGCAATCATTCATTTGGATTGTGCTTTTTGAAAGTTTTCATGTTACGGCAGGTTTAAATTTAACTAAAATGAACTTGACATGAACTGAAATAAAGCACTGAAATATTTTTTTGCTTGAAAAATAAGATAATACAGAACTTATTTACATAGTAGTTAAAGTGTGTTACAAATAGATAAATATTATAAATAGATTAGATTGACGGTTATCACATAATAATGACGAGTTAGTCACGTGTATGTCAAAAATACTTCCATAGATAATTTTAGTTAATTAAATGGTATTAAGTTTTGCACAAAATAAACTATTGTATTTCAACACATTTGTCTACCCTTCATATTTAATGTGAAAGATAATTCATTTATCATTTTGTAGTGATGCTTGTTACTCATTAATGGTAGACATCATCGGAGATGTATAATAAATTACAAATGAGGAAATAGAAGACATCGCGAGACGAATTCATTTATAGATTTTTATCTGATACTTTATTGTGCCTTGAATTGCATATAAATGATATGTTTTAGTCAAAGTTTTGCTGTAATTAAGAAGGCTTAGGAGTAAATATCAATATAAAGATGCATGTCCATGTAACGTTCAGAAGTAGAACAAGACGAGGAATAATAAAGAAATCGTATACCGCTTTTACACACAGCGACTCTCTTGAGACTCTGCGGCACAACTCTCTGTCTCGCATTTTTTGTTTTTATAGAAGGCAAGCACGAAAGTTGTGGAATAGAGAAATTTCTGTCGCAGAGTCTCCAGAGATGCGCTGTGTGTAAAATCTGTAACAACGACAGAAAAGACTAAGAGACTTAAAAATTATGACGAATTCACGAGGATTGAATTGAGAACGAATTCAGTGAAGGCCAAGTGCACAGTGGTATAATGATTCTCACTGTGCTACGCCCTCTCGGTCAAGTGCTTCAAGTGATATTTTAAGGGCTTGCTGATGTTGGATGCAACACACACACACACACTGCATTATCAGCAATTATTTTCAACAATTATCGTCATATTTCAGCAAACTTTAATGAATTATATACCTTTAACCTTTCTCATGAATCACTCTGTCCATTGGTGAAGACCGTATGAAAATTCGTCCGGTTCTTTTTGAGTTTATCGCTTTCAAACATACAGACGCGGCCGGGAGGCTGTTTTATAATATGTATAGATATGTATAAAACCGATCAATTTGAAATAAATTAATTACCGTAACAGTTTGAGTTCCCAACATTGCTTTGTGGATGCAACTTCAAGCGTTTAAAGGAGAAACTGCTCAACAATGGCAGATGATCTCACACAAATAAGGTTACGATGTGTCATTGCTGAAGGATCTCAAGTTGCAGCTACGTAACCATTATAATATAGAGAAATACAAAGAGTTTAAACTTTTTATCAAGTCACATACATACGTTCAAGGCGTTCATATAAATGTTTTGGTAGAGTCCCCACAAGATGAAGGCAGAGACGATCCATAGTATGATGGATTAGTTTGGAATGATGGATGGAATAAATAATAAGGACACAATTTCTTCATTACTGAAGTTAGAAACTCTGAACTTTACTGAAAACTATTCTATGAACATAAATACAATTGGCTCAGAAGAGACACGATTTATCTGCTAAACTTTGAAAATCAGTCTAGAAATACCTACAACAAACTTTTTTCAATCCTTCTCTAATTATTCTAGTATGGAGTACTAGCATCAATGGCTTTCGGCCCCACAGCGAAATGATTGTATGTGCCATTTTTCCATTCCCATTTTCTTCTAAAACCACTAACTCATCACTTGGTAAAATTTTATGATTAATTTCGAATGATCAGATGAAAACTTTGCCATGTAAACTGATCGTTTAGATACCAGCTTTTTTTCTTTTCTATCTCCTGTGATAAAATACTTTTAATCTTCAATGGAACCGAATTGAATAATTATATTTTCACACCATCAAAAGGTTGATTTCAAAGTGACGTAAAATAAGTGAGCCACAAAATACACAATAATTAAACAAGGCAAAAACTAAAAAAAAAAAAATAAATAAAAAAGTGACAAACTTCTTTGCGAGGCATTAAAAAATACAGAACAAATAAAGAAATGTGTTTTTGTGTTCTCTCATATTTGCCCGACGTTTCTTAGAATGACTCATACTGTGCGAAATCAGACGCCATCAGTTCGTTCGACTTCTGTGACTCAACTCGACTCAACTCAACTCTTCAACTCATCTTTCTTTTGTCGTCGACTGAATGATCGAATGATTGAGCGACCTTAAAGCGTCTCTTTAACGCATTCAACAACGACTTAATTGTTGCACAGATCAGACAGAATAGCAAGTTGAAGAAGAAAGGGAAATATTAAATAAAAAAAAAAGGTACAACATCTATAGCCTGCTGTAGATCAGATCCTGTCTTACCAGAGATGCACTATTTATAGAGGAAAAGATATAGGAGTTAGATAGAGAGGGAGAGGGAGAGGGAGAGGGAAAAAGGCAAAAAGAGGTTTATTCATGTATTTAGTTGAATCTTTTCAAGTGTTTTGTCTATTCCATTATTGCCTATAGTGAGTGTTCTTCGACTTTAAGATAAAGACAATACAAATGAAAAAAAAAAAACCTAAAATAGTTTAGACAGCAGCAAGACAATAAGAAAAAGTGAAGAAAGAATGAAAGACAAAAAAAGGTCAAACGTTGCCACTTTAAAGTTGAACAACAAGAGCACAAGGGCACAAGAATCTTTCCCATTCATATGGCGGCGGCAAGAAGCAACACTTCTGTCTGTCTGTCTTTCTGTCTGTTTATGAGTCTGCCTTGTCTAGGCGTTTGTTGATAAAGCGCCGTCTTAAGTAAAAGCATACGAATTATCATCATCATCATCATCATCATCATCATTATTATCGTCTTCATGAAGATGATAATAATGATTAACATTATTGTCAGGTAGGATCGTTGTGTGGTCTGTGGCAATATAATAAGAAAAGAAATAATATAATTTTAATGTCCGTTGTTCAAGAGTGGTTTCCGAAGAGATCTCTTTACACTTCTGATGCCAGACAACGGACCGACGGACCAATGCTTGGTTTGGTGGCGCATAACTTTCCATAAACACAGATACTCATATCTCTAGAATATACAACAAACACTGCGCTGTATATGGCCAAAAGACAGATACCAAACATGCGCCATAGTTGGTCAGATTTGTTGTTAGTTAAACTGACTGACTGACTGACTGACTGACTGAATGGTTGCTTAGGTTGGTTAGTTGGTTGAATGCCATTGAGATTCGGTCGGTCGTCTGTTGTTCTGCTCAGTTCTGTTCTGTTGGTTGGTTTGGGGGTTTTGATTTCATTTCGTTTCATTGCTTTGTTAGTAGTTCGCGCTCCTTATGGGTCGCGACTCGTTGGTCATCTCGTTGGTATTGCAGCATTGTGGCACGCATAAAAATACCATTTTGTATGCTTTAACACCTAAAAACACTGAGATCTATCTGTCTTGGGCTGAGTTGAGTTGAGATGAGTTTCCTTCTCTGAGATTATGATGATGATGATGATGATGATGATGATGGAATCTTTAACTTGGTTTTTATGGGTAGTGTTTCCCTCTTAGACAGTTCAGTCACTTGTTCTTGATATGAATTCTCTTTTTCTTTCTGGTAGTTGATGATGATGATGATGATGATGAAATGTTTATAGTAATGTTGTTGGTTCTTGTATCTTGAGCGCGATATGCGCATAAAATGCGTTTAATTATTGAGTGTGTGCCTTGTCGTGTTGAATTTTTGTTTTCTGAGAAGATACAAACAACATAACATAACATATAACATAACCTAACTAAACTATACTTGTGTATTCTATAGAACTTAAGTGAACGTGCGCGTGTAGTTCTCAGACATGTTCTCACGCTCTCCCATATATTTTACTTATATATTTTTGACTTATTTTTTAGTGTTTTTATATTTTGGTTTCGCTTCCTTAGTAGTCAGAAAGAAGTCTCATGATCATCAAATCTATCTTTGGTACAGGTTACAGAGATACAAGTTTACGATTTTGTTTGTAATTTTCTTTATTTTCTTGTCTGCAGTCCATAACGAATGTTAAATTATCAAAAAAAAATTACAAAAATAGTTGGGCGCATTAAATGCATTAAATACGCTTCTCGTCGGCTTCATCTCCGATATTCATTCACTCATTCGATGTATGTATCTTCTTTTTTCCAAAAATACAATACAAAAGAAAAAAACAAGAGCCATTCATGTGACCTTTAATTTACAGGAGGCGTTAACATTATTTTATATTATATTATAGTATCGGTGGGCTTTAGGTTTGTGTTGATATAATTGGGTCATGTGTAAGATGATTTCGTTTTCTTCCACTAAGAGTTAAAAAGCCGATTACAGCCACCTTCAGCCTTTTGTATTCAAGAGAGATGCCCATTTATAGATAAGCCAATGAATCGTAGTTACACACTTATAGTTATTCATAGATACTTTTTGTGCGATAAGCGCAAATAATGTCTGTATGTGTGCGCATTCCAAAGCATCGCGTAACGCTTTAAGATATTTGTCTGCAAAACTAATTAAACGCGTATTTTCTTGTAATTTTTTCGTTTCTTTATTTTTGTTTTTGTCGGTATTTTATGTGTTGTAATTAACGTGGATAAGACGTGCGTTACTAAATGAACAACCAGATACAACAAGAAGAAGGCAATATGAAATTGTAAATGAAACTTGAGGATTTTGTTAGTTTTGCAAAAAAAAAAAAAAAAAAATTGGCAAAGGAAAAGTAAATTTTTGTCTCTCTCATACTACAATAGAATTATTTCCGCTACATACTCACTCTTATTTATCAAGATACTTGAGAAAAAGTTTCAAATATTCAATTATTTCCTCAATACTCTGAACATATCCTTGTGTAACAAAGATCCAAAAGATTCAGTTTGTTTCGTTTGTTGCCATTAAATGAAGACAAACGTTGCCATTGACAATTTGAAATTACTTATTGTAGAATTGAATTAAAGCCATGGTGACTTAATGAAATGTACGTTTCGTCCGGCTTAAGTCAATAACAATAAAATTCAATTGCTTTTCAAAAATACCCTAGATAAGGATTATCGTTTTCTCTCTATGACCAACGACGACGACGACGACGACATGTAATGAAAGGACATTAGCATAGACAAGTAGTTGGTAGCCGCCATCACTATTTCTATGGCTTTTGTTATTTTACTTGTTATTCACTGGCTGTCTGTCTGTCTGTCTGTTTGTGATATTTCCTTTATGTTAAGTTAACTGCAAATTTATATACTTATTCGCCTTTATTTAGTAATATTTTGTTGCCTGCCTCAACAGGCTACTCTAGATTAGATACTTAACAAGAAGAAATACTTTTGATCATGATGATGATGATGATGATATTTAATTACAAATTGTTTATGCTACTCTACTCTTAACAAACAAAAGCCTAGTCGAGTGTCTTGTACTCGACTCGAACTCTCGACATTGATTATACTCGTATTTGTAAGACAGCTTAACATGTCAATGTGTTTGTGTAAAGTATCTTTTCATTGTTCTAGCAAATCCTTGCTTACCTGCAGCTGCTGGATGTATAGAAAATTGTGTAGGCATCACTTCATTCTATGAAATATTTAATCTACTCATATGACAATATCTCAAATGTACATAAGTGCAAATCTATGTAGCAAAATACAATAACAAAAAGCTATTAATCCTGAGATCCACACATATTTGCCAATTTTCAACATCATTTCCAAAAAAAAAAAAAAAAAATAAAACCAACCCACTTAATCTTTCATTTTATGATTTTGTGCCATAAATCTTTGTTATCCATTCAAGTGTTAAATACAAATACAAGTTAAGAGATACTTTTTTGTTTCTGTATGTCTCTCTGTCTGTCTGTCTGTCTCTTGTTGATTTTGATTATGATTGGCGCTTCCTTTTGCAAACAACATTGTGAAATTACCGTGTGAGCGTGTGTGTGTGTGTGTTTGAGTGAGCGTATGTAGGTTGTTTAAATACAATATACAGTATCTAAGTATCTATGTGTTAAGTCTTATAACTACTTACTATGTTAGCTTCAGTCCATCATTAGATAAAAGTATGAGCAGAAGCAGACGATCTCAAAATATCTTAAGAGGAGTCAGTCGGACAGGTTTCTATAATTTATATAAAAAGTCGTGACATGTGTGGGCTGGCTGACTTCTTTAGTTGATTCCTCTACTTAATAACATTTTAAATTTATCTATTTATTGGTTTTTATTTGATTTTAATGCCTTATTTTTTTTCGTTTTTTATTCTTATTTGTTTTTATCATTATTATTTTTTTTTTTTATTTTGTTAAATTGACTTCTTTCAATTCAAAAGAGAAAAAATGAATTTTTATCTGCGCAGCAAACATCATTAACATCAACATCATCGGCTTATCTCATTTTGTCGTATAATATTTTATTTATTTTTATTAGATTTCTTTTCATCTTCTTTGTTTTTGTTTTTTCACCACTCAACAAGTTTCAAATTTCCGGTAGCTTTTTGTTTTTGTTTTTTTTTTCTTTTTCTTTTTCTTTCTTTCACTAAACTTGACTTAAACTTATAGAGGAGAATACATAACCATTTCGATTCATTCACGAAGTCATCGGCGGCGTCTTCGTTGCGGTTGTAAAATTTAAAATTGATTTTATAGCGCTTTTGCCATCATCTCGTGCACGGCAGCAGCAGTAAAAGATACTTAACTCATTCAATCTTCCACTGGTCAATACTCGTATTTTAACATTTCATTTTTTAATTTATACAAATTTGTTTTTTATTTTTTTTATTTTTGTGTTTTTTTGTTTTGTTTTGGTTTTCTATAAATAATAGATTTTGGATTATTAATGAAATTGTCACTGATTTGTCTAGTTTTGCTGATGGAAAAGGTTAACTGGTAGATAGATAGAGACAGATATGTTGGGACGGGCGAGGAATCACAGTGAAGACAACATGTTTCGTTTAATTTCTTATTCCCTTCTTTTAAGCTTAAGTGTGTTTAATGTCAATGAAATGGATGTTGGTCAGAGAGACTTTTGAAAGTATTTAAAGATGAATCAATCCAGATAAAAGATTATTTTTTTTATTAGGATTAAGTTTTTTTTTTTGTTTCATATCAAAAAATTCTATCAAATCGCTTGATGAAGTTATTAAAAGTTAGTTGATGGCAAGGTATCCCTAGTAGGTCGCAGAGATCAACCTTAGCCTCTGGAACCAACTCGAAGAATCAACGAACAAAGTCAGGCGCCTCCGTTCCAATTATGCCAAAGTGCTCACATTATCGAAGAAAAGCTTTCCCGGGACGGTTGCGACTTCCAATAAGAGGACTTTCTTATTCTTCTTCATCCCCATAGGTGCGACAAAAGTCTTGATGTGGACATACATCCTTTGGGCCTTTAACTCAATTGCGCAGCGCCTCGTTCGCACTCCCGTCATCATCAGCAACCTATTCTCGAAGGTCCGGCTACGGGCAAAAATACATCCTGCCTTTGCCCACTGTATGCCTACAAGCTCCCTGGTTTTTGCTTTCAGGCCTAAATGGATTGTCTTGTAGAGGTCTGCAAATATTAAAAAATGCTTGAGAAACTCGATCTCATCTCTGCACACTCATTCTATAAAACCAACATGGCCAGATACCTAGGTTAGCCCAATTGAGTACTGTTAAACTTTGTTAAGGTCCACTACCGTGCTACAAATTATTTATATTGTTGAAAGCAGATATTCTATTAATGAAGGTTTCGCAGTCAGTATGATGGGATCTTAGACATCTCGTATTTGTTATTTAAGAACATATCAAAGGTACCAGACAATCATTTCTTATGTTTACCATTGTCCAAGAATGTCCAGTACTTGTTGATCTTAAAATTAGTTTATTTTATCCACAAACAGATTTCAATTCCATATCATGAAATAATGATGAAAAAAGAAACTGCCATAACTTATCCGATAACCCAACAATATGCATATAGATTCTTAAAAAAAAAATGCAATTTATTTTTATTATTGATGATTGAAATTTCCTACACTCTTCATCGATGAAAATAAATAAACTTTTCAATGACTGAATCAATAAAAATTTAAAATCATTTTATGTGTATTTCTCTTTCGTTTCCGTTTCCCTTAACAATATTGAACTCCATTAATGTTAGTTGTTCCCTCAATAAATGTCGCATATATAACACGCCGCTTACTATTACAACACATACACACTTTGATATATAAAATGAAGACATTTCCGGTACATTACACAAAACAAACAAAAGAAATGAAAAGAAAAGGATAGAAAAACCAAAAACCAAGAAAATCAAACAAAATTAGCTAAGGAAAATTGCTGACAAATGGTTTAGAATTACACATAGTAGTTTCAAGGATAAAGAAATTCTAGAAGAAATTGGCTGGCTAGACGACAAATATCCTTTTTATCATGAACCTTTTCCTTTAAACTAAAATCAAAACCAATACAATGGCAAATGAACAAAGAAAAACGTGAAAATCATTGGATAAAATGATCAAATAAAATCTAATATAATAAATAGATTAATGTTTAGATAGATGGATAGTATACTAAACGTGCTCAACTATGTCTCTCTCTCTTTCTTTTCTTATTTTGAAGAACTTTACCAAATCGAATTACATACATATGTGATGAAGTAAAAACTCAGAGACGCGCACAGAGACAAACTGTCGCAACATTTCTTTGTGTCTCCATTTGTATCTTATTGTATATCTTGATAGAAGTACAAGTATATTGTAGAAGTATTGTATAAGGTTGGTTTATCATTAAATCTAAACCATATTGTGTTGTGTTGTTCTTTTATGTATTGAAATGCATTATTAAATTTTCTATTTGAGTGATACAAAGATGTCTTGCGTACATCAAATCAGATGAGTTCTGATAGACAACGAACACGACAACAATAATATCCTTGACATTGGCAAATAAACAAACATTTGCCGACAAATTTGTACGCATTTTTTTGATTTCTATCTTTGTTTCCTTTTGTCGGCATAGACAGACAGACAGACAGACAGATAGACAGTTTGATAGATAGAAACATATGTTTGTACAATATATGGTTTCATTTATATGTAGACTACTTACTGACTGATTGACAGACAAATGAGAAAATGTTCTTGATGCAACATGTAACAACTAGTAATAAAACAAGAGAAAAATATCTCATTTTAAATTTCTTTTTAAACACGCATAGACACTGGACAGATAGAGGGAACAGGTTCATTGAAATCTAATAAAAAAAAAATGAAATGAAAAGAACGAAATCTAGGATAGATAGAGAAATTGTTTTTTGTATTCAACCGCTCTCACACAAACAAAAGATACACAAGCAAATGCAGGAAAGATGAAATACGAAAAAAAAAAAAAAAAAATGAAATTTTAGAAAGAAATAAAGGCCATCATTTGTTCAGAAACACGTTAATTCCTGTACATATCTGCCTGTATACGGCAGGAATCGGTTGAAGTCCGGTTGTGCTATTTTGTTGTACTGTTCTGTTCTGTTCTGTTCTGTTATCTTTTCTCTTTCATTGTATGAATGTTAGTCTGTCTGTCTGTCTGCCTGCAGTATGTTGTAGATATCCTTGCTGCATTCTACTAGGTATGTGGCATGTATCTCCTACCTCTTCTCTACCTGTTTTACAGTTGAACGAGCGCACTTCATTATTTTTATCTTTAGCTCAGATTTTATACATATTTTTGTTTTTTGTTACTTTTTCTACTTTTTGCTGGATCATCCGAGTTGCCTTTTTATATTTCTTTCTTCGTAGGTTAGTTCTTTCATATTTGTTTTTTTTTTTTTTTTTTGTATCTTTTGTTACAATGCTTATTTTGTGTTTGTTTCCATTTTTTCTTTGGCTCTCTATAGCACAAGTGTTAAGTTATATTGCTTTTTTATTTAGTTGGATAGTTCATAATATGTATATGATATAAAGAAAGAAAAAAAAGAATGATTATTTGGGGAGAAGGTGAAAGATATATTCCCTTTATTATTACCTTACTGACTGCTGACCATTTGGCAGAACTCTGACATTCCTTTGTTCGTCCGTCCGGTATTTTATTTAAAATTTTTTGCTGTAGCTCCTCATTTCATTCAGTAAATTTTCATGGTCATACATTTTTAAGATAGAAAAAGGAAATCGAGTTGATTTAAGTGAATTTTTTTTCTTTCCCTTTTTTTTTATGTAAATTAATATTTCTTTGTTAGGTGAGATGCATTTCGTTGTTTGCGTGCGTAGTATTTTGGGTAAGGTGGTTGGTGATGATGGTGGTGGTAGTTTCTTGCTGATCATTCATGGTCATTACCTTCATTTTGAATGGAATTTTGGTCCATACTTTGTTGCAATAAAACACGCTATGCAAGGATATGCCTACAATGTGATGAGATGAAAAAGAATTTCCGATAAAATCACAACAAAATGAAATGATGAAAGCGGAATTGTTGCATTGCCTTGTGAAATACTTTTGAGCCGCCTTTGCAATGGAGGCCTGCTATGTAGCAGCTGTTAAAACATTCCACATGATGATGTACCTCAAGGCAATCTTATAACATTTTAACTGGTTAAATAAACGCTTAAGTAAACTGCGCACGCTCACGAATCCTTCGTTCATTTCTTCTCCCTGTGGTCGGTTGTCTGATAATGATGAGGCCAAAGTGATCAGATCAGTCAGTTGAATGGTGCAAGTTGTGAATCAGTAGAAATATCTACCAACACTTTCTTCTCTTGCTTCTCTTCTATGTACTCGTATATTTTATGATCTCTTTGTTTCTCTGATTTTTATTTGCTTGCAAGTAAAACTTGATTTTTCAGTTTTTCGCGGCGCATATAAATTTGTGTACTATTTCATTTCATTACCGTTAAATGAACAAATGTGGATGATGACGAAGACGCGTGTTTTGTAGTCATTTTCGTAAAGACATTACGAATCCATTAAACCAGGAAATCAAGCGCTGATCGACCGACATTGCTGATGATGATGTTGGTGATATTTTGGGATCATCGGTGGGAGAAGAAAATGGCACACATTAAGATGATTAAAGGTGTTCATTCGTTCGCTTATTCGGAGGTTCTGTGGCAATAAACTGTTTACTTTTTTAATTCATTTTAATTTAAGTTTTTAGTTCAAAGATGCCCGGTGTACTGAGGTTTATTGAAAGTTTTACTGTGGTTTTTATTTTGTTTTTGAAATTGTATTTGTTTATTTACAATCTTTCCATATCAGGCCAATTGGAAAAACTATTTATAATGGAAAAAATTACACATAATATCAGCATATAGCAATTAGTTTGAAGGGAGGCCGAGCAGGTACTTTTCTCGTAGCTTTCTGATGTTAAGGCTGTTTGTTGTCAAGCAGTCACAAAGCAAACGAAGTGGGGTGATTCTCCAGTCTAGTCGTATGTAGCTTACTGTACCGTCGAATTTCGTCTTTGCGAAAAGGTCTTTATGCGGAAGGACCCATTACTCTTCTCAGAAGCTTCGATTGAAACCCTTGGATAATTTCTATGATATTGTTAGCTATTTTACCATGGAAGCTCTGGGACAGGCAGTTTATTGCCAAGGTTTTCATGACGAATTGCTACTTCTTCGTCTTCATATGCTGAAGCCAGTTAAGCCTTCTGTCTGGAAAGAAAGTGGCGCACCTGAACATGAAGATCGTGTGGACCGATTTATTGGAATATAGTGTGATGTTCTACCTGTCTAGCCAAGGACCATCAATATCGAGCTGTCACTGCAGCGCTGAGCCGTCTGCGTAGTTTGCAAGTTGCAACATCGCCATGAATCGGAAGATCTGCCGTATAGAGTGTCTACAGGATAGGACCCAGTGCATTACCATGTAGGACTCAAGCCGCGATGCTTAATTATACTAGAACAAGAATCATTATTGTGTCGCACTTAGAAGGTCATATCTTCTAGGTAAGACTTCAAGAAGAGGCTTCATAAAAATAAATAAGTACATAAAATTTAAAAACATTTATCATTTCCTTTAAACAAATCTGTAGATACTGGAATTTATTAAGTATTCTCGTACATAGAAACATAATAATAATTGAAACCGACATTTTAAAGATATAAACATTTCCTTTGATTTGTCTTGTGTGTGGTTTCTGTTCCGCCACTTTGCCCTTTCAACTTTGCTTTCCGGTGATGGCGGTAAGCGGCACTTTAACCCTTTGTCTGTTTGTCTGCCGATCTGTGTAACGTGTTATAAATCTTTTTGTATGTGAATTTAGTCAATGCAAGTACAGTAGTAGTTTGTTAGTATTCATTTAAATTTCCCATACAACATTAAAGCACATCCCCATATTTTGTTGTGTTACCAACAGCAACAACAACAACAATTACTTAATACAGGTAGACAGCCATAGATAGACGGATAGACATGCAGATAGACAGACAAACAACAGACATCCTCGTCGCAATATGTTTGCATGTACATACTTGTTGTTCATACAACATAAGTGAATGTATCTGTAACTGCATTTTTGTATCTTCGCTCTTGTACTGCCTGTCTGTCTGTCAGTCTGCCTTTCAGTATGTATTCCATATGCACACATGATTGTGATTTTGCTGGTACATACTCGTATATGGTAAAGTAGTCAATTTATGCTTTGTTTTATTGCACAACAAACTCATGCTGGTGATGATGATGATTCTTATGCCGGTAAAAAAAAAAAAAAAAAATGTAAAGGGTTTGTTTCATTTATTTTGTCGTCCCTTTTCGTGTGTGTGTGTGTATACTGTGCTCATCATCGTCAACATCCAACATCTCGCTCGCTGTTGATGATTGTCGCCGCCAACCTTTACAAACTGCAGCAGGTTGAACACCAACAACAACACGAACAACAACAGGAGTGCATAATATTAGTTCTGAGGCGCCGCCGCCGCCACCACCACACTCTGTGTGTGTGTGATTGTGTATCTTTAGTATCTATATATCTATCTGTATTAACCTTTTGCGGTTATTTGTTATTTTACACATGAGATTTATTTGATTTGATTTTTCTTAACGCTTCTAATAGATACTTTTCTCATTTCATTTCCCAACGCTTAGAATGAAAAGCCACAGCCTGTGATTTTCTAAGAGTTTTAAAATTTGTGAAATAAGAAAAATGTTTTTCTATTGTTTAATATGAAAATTGAAAAAAAAAAAAGCACAAGGAATGATCTTTTTTTTAAATGAAGAAAGAGATTCTAACGAAAATGTCAAAGTACATTTCATTTCATTAAATTCTTGATTAAAGAACTTCTAAATGATGAGATCTTAAGTGCTCCAATGTCAATCAAATGCTTATCTAACCACTTACAAGACAAAAGGTGCATCAAAATAGTTTCAAAACAAATAAAACACAGTCAAAATAACTGGGATGGATGGATGCCATCTGATAATTGAATTTAAACATTTGGGATTTCAGTTAATAAAGTTGATGGAGATAAAACTTAAAAGGAAATAATTTCACTATTGTCTCAACTGTCATTTTTTAATTTTTTAAATTTTGGATGCTCGAATTTTCTCAAAATTAAGTGGATTTTTTCGGATGATATTATTCCATTTATGATATGTTTTAACTTTCTGGAGTCTTAAATAAAAGAAAGATTGTTTACTTTTAATAGAGAGTTTATATGTCTATGACTCGAATAATATGTACAAATAGTCTTTTTAAATTTTACAAAAATAGTGAAAAATCTTTATTTACTTTAACTTTTACATTGGTTCAGGTTAATAATGAAAAAGAATGTGGTTCAAATGACTTCCTTTGCTAGCAAATCAATATCTTCCAATTGGCTTCACAAAAAGTCTCTAATCATTTATCAATATCGAGCTCCATTCACAGTAATTGCATTGCCATTTTGCAATGTTTACTAGCGTGGAAAAAGTAAATGAGCAAAAAGAGTTTTGTTCTTTTTTTTTTTTGAAGAAAGTGACAATGCTCATAAAAACTTCTCGCGACCTTAGATATGTGCTTAGTTTGCCAAAAGTATTGTACGAGTATAGTATGTCCCTACTGAATTGTATTTACTTTTATCAATGTATCTGTACAAAAAATATTGGAAAATTTAAAGATACATACCTCAAAATTTAATAGCATCAGATGGTGTATTCATAATCATTGGTAAAAAACTGAAACTGGTTGAAGTAAATAATGTTTTTATTTAGAATAGTTTTGTTGAAACTACTGGAAGCCAAATATCCTTAATAATAGTTTTAACTCGATGAGGAAGAGGATTTTTGAACTTGGATAGGCCAAAGCGGGCTCCATCAATATTTTTTAGTAAGCTACTAAGTTGATTGCTATAAAACCATAAAAAATCGGCCAAGTGCGAGTCATACTCGTATACGGAGGGTTCCGTACCAAATTGTGGTTTGAATGGGAGGAACCCCCCGTAGTTGTCCAATTTGGCTGATTCCAGGAGATGTATAGCACCTACATCAAAAACTTATAGTATTTAAGTTGCAGTTCAATAGTTAAAAAAAAAAAAAAAAAAAAAACAAAAAAGGTTTTCTAATGACACCTGAATTTTAATGGATGGTTTGTATGGGAGGTACCCTCCCTAGTGGTCCGATCAAACTGAAATTTTGACACTATAAGTTTCTAATCCAAATCCACCAATCATTTCAATTCCAAGATCGTAGAGTTACTGGATCGTATAGCTCCCATACAAACCAAATTCTTTCTTGTATGGGGACCCATTTAAATTTTCGAAAATATTTTAGTTTTAGTATTTTTGGTTGTAGCCCGGATGGAACTATACATTTCAACTCTTTAGCTATTACGGTTCAACAAATATGACTCGAGAACGTACGGACGGAGAACGAAGTCTTAATAATAGGATTCCCCTTTAGGTCCGGAACCCTAAAAAGTAAAATGTATTATTTCGAGTGATTATGGGATGCACTGTTTTTTTTATTATATCAAAATATACAATTATTAGGTCTTAATACATATCAATAAGGTTTTGAGGAATATTTAAGTGTAAATGTTATTTGGTCTAAAACCCAATTCATAAAGAAATCATCTAACTTAAAGAAACTTGCAGAACAAGTTCAAATTTGAGTTTCCGAATTCCAAAATCAGTAGCTTAAGAAGACGACCTTCTCTAATGATTTTACTTCCATGTAGAAGGTGAAAGAACCATAAAAATAATCTTCTCAAGAACCTTTCATTAACAAAGTAAATAAATCAAAACGCTTGAAGGCAATTATTTGTACTTACGCATACTTTTGAAGTGGAAAGAAACCAAATAATGCTTCCATTCATTTACAAGTATAATACTATCCAAAGATTTAATACATAACAATCTTAATGTAAAGAAAAAATGAACACAAATTACCAAATAACACGCACATCACATTTTTATATGTACAATAAGTAGGACTAGAGGAAATCATTTTATCTAAAGAACTTGATTTATTTATTATTGCAACAATGTAAACTAACAACAGCAACAACTACAACACCAACAACAACAATAACAAAAGAGAGCATTATCAATTAGGCACATCTTTCAATCAAAGTGTAATAAGCGAACGCAATTATTTAAGCTTAATAGACAAAAGTAACGCAAGTGAGATTAAAATTTTCGTAATAAAAATAAATCTCTTGAGATACATTTATAATTAAAAATTATGACAAAAAGAAAAAAGAAAGAAGCAAAATTAATGTTAATAATTAAATGTTGAAACTGTAGAATAGTGCAAACAACTTAAAACTCTTTCCATTTACAAGATAGAATACTTTCAATTATATTATTGTATTATATTTTATAAGCTGCTTCACGCCTGACAGCGCACATATAAACTCTCATCATAATAGACACTAATTTCATATAATTTATTTTTTGACAGCTTTCGCATTCTCAAGAGACACACAGCCAAACATAGCAATAGAAACACAGGTGCGCATGCGCGGGTGTTCTAATTTGTTTTCTTTAGTATTAGGTAGCATTTTTTGCCCTCTAAATACCCTGCATTCATTTATGGTTAAAGTGGCTTATTGATTCAAGAAAAATGTTTGAAACACTCAAAGTGATGGGAGAGATGGTCTCTAAGTAATATTGTATCTGCATTCGACAGTAATACCAAGACAAGCTATCACTACAGAATGGAGTTAAATGTTAAACAGCAGTAGAGCAAGTTAAAGTGTAGATGGTGTCGAGGAATCAGCAAAGCGACGGCATCCTCCAACATTGACAAGACTCAATTCCAGCAGAAATCAATTCCTCTCTGAATCTGTAAAAACTCTAAACATAGCGATACCAACACTCAATGGATTGGTCAATGGATTTAATGGAATGTCATTGCACCAAATGGCAAAAACATTGATCCACTTGCATCACAAACACCAGCAGAAATAACAAAAATTAATCTTAATAAAAGTTCTAATTCTAGAAGAAATCGTCCTTTCTCCAAGAACGAAACTTTATGGTAGCTACTGTCCTTGCTTCTGGATAATTGTTAGTTTCGGCTCTAAACTTGATTGGATTTCACTTAGAGTTTCATAATATTTTAGTAAACTACTTGTAAGATCTACATTTTTGGAGATATCCATCTGGAAATTTGTTATATGCTAAAACATATATATGTTATCAAGTGACTCATAGTCTATATAGACATTCCAAACCATTACTCCACGATTAAGCTATTTTTTCCCTAAACAGTAAAAAATTTTAGGGGTTTGGAAAACTACATCTACCTGAGCATTTTATGTTTAATGTTTACTCCCAACTACTAAAAAAGAACATTGAAATAGCTTTGTAACCTCACTTGATCACTTAACTCCAACAAACAAGGATGACGCTTTTTCAGTCCTTTCTACAATATATTTTAGTTATCTGTATATAAAGGATCTTGCTCAGGTTTATCCAAGTCTTTACACTCCCAGTTTCACTCTAATATACAATTATATTTTGCTTGATTTCCTAACGCAAGACAATTTTTTACATACATTTTCAATGGATTAGATTAGATCATTAGATAGGCTGATTTAGGCTTTTTTCCTTTTCTTTTTTAAATATGAACTTTGAAATGATATGGTGGCGTTATAAGGTATGTAGTATATTCAATAGCTAAACCTATGCGACTCTAGTATTTTGACTTCTTTTCCATTTTCTGTCTTTTTTGTTCTGAAATTAATTTTTCATTCCTTGTAAATAAGAACCGACACGATATTTTAAGTATATACGAGTATGTTGTATTATAGGAGGAAGTTATCATGTAATTTTGTATGTAGGTACATGTTATAAAATATATTTATGTTTTGAAGAAGATTCTCTAATATTTACAACAACAACAACAACAACAACAACAACAACATTCAACATTATTGCCTTTGTCAATGTCTTTGACATCGAATGGTGTCTTAAATTATGTTAATTTAAAAGCATGTGTTGCATGTTGTTGTCGTGGTTGAGGTTGTTGAGGTTGGTTTGGTATTTCATTTCATGCATGAAATGTCACTTAATTATGCATGTTGGAGGCTATTTAATCTTCAGTTTTTTTGTTCTGTTTTCATTCTTTCTCTGCTGGCATTTATTATTATTATGATGCTGATAATGTAAAATTTATATTGTATATTTCTTGACCAGTCATCATCATCATCGTTTGGAATGAAAGAGTTTATACTTGTATGATATGTGGAATGTGTTTGTGTGTTTCTATGTTGTATTAAAGGATTATGTAGTGTAATTAAAGTTTTAATTGTATTCTATGTTAAGTGCTTATGTTGTGATAAGGCTGATGATGATGATGATGATGATGATGCTTCATTGGAGCATGAAGTGCAGATTTTTGTTGCAAACATAAATTGACATCATTAATCGTTTAAGTGGCAGAGTAGCTTAATTACTTAATGAGATTCAGTGTTCAGTTTGGTGTTTTTATATGCGAACATAAATTGTATTGGATTTTTATTTGACTTCGTTTATTAGATCAACAAATTAACGTTGCACATTTAGTGAGAAATACAGTGTAGTTTGTTTTTTGTTATCTTCTCTTTCCAATTGATAACTTGTAGCCGATCCAATTTGGCTGATTCCAATAAATGTACAGTGCCAATATCAAAAACTTATAGAATCAAAATTTCAGTTCTATAGTGCAGACAACAAAAAAAGTTTTTCAAATAAAAACCTGAATTTTAATGAGGCTTTTGTATGGGAAGTACCCTTCCTAGTAGTCCAAAGAAACTGAAGTTTGTACATTATAAGTTTTTAATATATTTCCACCAATCATGTAAATTTCAAAATCGTATGATTTCTCTGGTTCGTATAGCTCCCATAAAAACCCATATGTTTCCTTCAAATTTATAATATATTTTAGTTTTAGTATTTGTTGCTGTAGCCACAATACAACTACACATTCTTTGAAAATTTCATCTTTCTACCTAAGAAAGAGCCCAAGGACGGATGGACGGACAGCTTTGCTGTTTAGTACCCTTTGGCTACGGAACCAAAAAAAGAATAGTTTTGTCAGAGTGTTGGGCAATAATTTATGGAACAATTGTTTATTTTATTTCTATTAAACTTCTTATAGACCCCATAAGCGGTGAATCATGGATCATGAATCGATTTTGCATGTAAGGATTCTCGTTTGACTAGTGAGTCTGAATGATTTTTATGAGTGATTTTTTTCAATTTCAGTTCATTGCTTAGAACATCCAAGAGATCTCATATTCGACACATTCGATGAATTACAGCCAAATTCCGTATCTTCTTTAAATTTTTGTCTTATTTGTGCACATGTTTACTCTTTCAACTAAATTTAAGATTGATTTTGTTTCGATAACCGATAAATGACTTGAGATCCACGCCATATATCAAACTTAAAGCCCTTTTAGACGGTCACTTCAATCTCAGTCCATTATTGATTCGAAATCCTCACCGATAACCGAAACGATAACAACAAATGGACTGATGGTCCAGCTTATTTGTCAGTCCATTTCGATGACATATCGATAAAAGTATTCAAATGCAACAAGCATCGTAAACTTCTTAAAATGCATGCAGATATGGCGAACCAAGATTTTACTGTGGAACTCATGGAAATATATCCATCTGTTATTATATTACTACTTTTAAATAGATAAAAATTAACAATATGTCAACAAACAGTGTTCAGTGTAGTACAAAAACTCTGAAACGATTGACAATACTAAAAGTTGGACTGATCGTGTAAAAACAAGCATTTTGTCAGTCCATTTTGATTTCTGAAGTCGATAACATGGACTGGGACTGAACTGACCGTCTAAAAGGCCTTTTACTTTGATATTTTCTTATCGAGCCGTGAATCATTGTCGGTGTCACTTACAAACATGTATTGATTTCCCTAACACAATCAACCGTTTCATGAATCATTATTTACCGTGTATGAGGCCTATTACTCTTGTTGGGAGTTTTGGTCTGCCAAAGAGCTGACATGCAGTCTGGTATGTATTGTCTATGCTAGTCCACTTAAGCAGTGAGAAGACTGGAAATAGGGCGAGGCTACTTAATTCTTTCTTTGTGGTTTTGGCATTCAATTTGTATTTGTAATTTCATGGTTTGATAATAGTGCTGCTATCTTATGATTACACATTGGCAATTCCTCACTAGAGAACCTGGCAATATTGAAAAAAAATCCAGATTCTCATAGAATTCTTCACCATTTATATCTTTTCATACATAAAGAAAATATCTTTAGATCAAAAAGTTTAAAAATAATAATCGATTATAATAGATTTGAAAGAAGTTTATTATTTCATTCTTTGTTAAAGTATTCTTTAATATAAATGGATTGTCTGCAATGTTACTTCTTCCAGAAGGAACTTATGTTAATGTCATTCATTCATTCTTTTTCTCAATTATTGTACGTATGCTTCTCTCCATTTATACGATAATAACTCTAATCAAATGCCAATTCTTCATAAATTGGTAAGCTCGCTTTCAAAAGCAATTATGAAAACAATTTGTCAAACACACACACACACACACACACATGAACGCCTGAAAGGCCCTTAAAGGCGATGACATGTTTAAGATACACAAGATACTCGTCGTAACCAGATTCAAATGCATTTTTAACCTGTCAACATTCTTCGTTGTTCCCTTTCACTATATTAACAAATTATGCAATTTATTTAACCTCGCAGCATTAAAAGAAGCCAACGACAAATAAGAAAACCTTGCGACAAACTTCTGTAGAAGTAGCAGTAGAATTGTTATTGGTAGTGGTTAACTACCGCAACCTAAACTCACTCGTTGCTTGCCGCTCGCACTTAATTAAGAACTTCATTTAGCACCTTTGTTCGAAAAAAAAAAAAATAAATAAATAAATAAAAATTCAAGATAAAGAAAAGAAAATGCCATACAAGGCCGGTTTATGGAAGATGGAAGAAGATGCTGACTACCACAACCCAAGCAGCCAGTCAAGCAAACAACTAACTACAAATACAAATGATTCGAAATGCAGACGAATGAACTTCTCAACTAAAGTTTAAGTACCAAAAAAAAATATCATCACACACAGTAAAAGAAGCTAAAGAGACTTTTAAGAAAAATCCAAATTCATCGACGACGACGACAATGAGGCTACATAAGTAAAACGAAATTAAGAGAAACAGGGGAAAAGAAGAGAAATAGTAGTGGAAGTAGCAGAAGATGAAGTAACATAAAAACTGGAAGGGAAAAAAGTATTTCAAGAATTTTATCGTTTGCATATCTGAACTGAACTTGGGAATCAATATTTTTGCTTTCTCACGGTATACAATACTACTACTACTATGTTCTGCTCTACACTTGGTTGAATTGCTTCGCTGACTTGGTTAGCCGGCGCAATGAAATGGGCTCAAACGACCTGAGTGAGGAGTAAGTGAGTGAGTGAGTGAGTGAGTTTTGGTTCTGCAGCAGTAGGAGTAGTGTTTTGTTATTTTATTTTTCATTCTTTGTTTTGAGATACTTTTGTGTAGGAATGCGGAGCAGAGCAAAGCAGCGTCGTAATATGAATTGATGGAGTTCAAAACAGCGTTGGCTCTTCTTGTGCTGCTTGGCAACAAACACAACACAATCACGAAAAAAGCGTGGAAAAATGGTATCACATGTCGTCCTCGTTGCATAAAAGTATTTGCATAGCAAGAAGCTTCCTCTGCAGCAGTTGCCATTGTCGTTGCTTTTTTATTTGATAAATAGGCATGTAGAGAGCCTGTTTTGCATTGCTTTACCTTCCTGCCTTCCAACATTCCTTCCATTCCCGCTTGTTATAGGCAGCCTTCCTACTCGACTTCTTTAGCTCCTGATGAGAGGAGAGCATTTCGTTTGGTGAAGTTAAGAACTTTGCAAAGTGGCAAGTAGAGGAAGAAGAAACGCGTTGGCAAAAGGTGTTTTAACGTGAGTTGGGCGAGGAACATAGAATACTTTTCGCAACAAACACTCATCATAGTCGGCAATGTTAAGTTGTCGTTGTTGTTGTTGTTGTTGTTCTTGTTGCTTGTTGATGTTTTTGTATGCACTCTAAGTCATGTCAAAAGCAGTGAAACAGCTTGCTTCCTTTTTTTTTTTTGTTTCTACTTTTCTTTATATATTCCCCTCCATTTCTTTCTTTTTTTTTTTTTCCTAAGAATAGTATCTAGACATGTTTCTATGTATTCAAGCATTCAAGTGTAGCTTTGGTCGACATCGTCAGTGTTAATACTAGCGCGCTTCATTGTCGTCGTTCATTGTTGGCTTTTAAGCTTTCCCCACATTAAGTTGCAGCATAAAAACAACAACAATAACAGAAGCCGCAGCAGCAACAGCAACATGAATTCATGCAACAAAGGCAAGCAGCTGTTGCCACCAAACAAACAAACAAACAAACAAATGTTGACGCTTTTTTACTTCATTTACTTCTGCCTTCCGTCAGTTTGCCATGCTTTTCTGCATTTCTTTCAATCCGTTGAACACACACATACATTCGAATACATATTCTCAGATACATTCACAGGATATATGCGCCACTGGCAATGACGTCGTCGATGGTGCTGCAAAAGTAAAAGCAATGCAAAAATGTTTGAGTGGCAAAAGAACGTGGCAATATTTTATGTGTGTCTCCCCCACCATCATCTATCAAACACACAGATATCCATTCATATACCTATGTACAATATGTAAGTATGGTATATGCATGTAGGAGATGCGTAGATACTCATCGGTATTTGAGGCATGCAATACTCGTGCATAACTCTTTTTGAGCTTCATGCACGCACGCTGCTGCCTGGCTTGCCTTCCCTTACCTTTCCTCGCTGGCTGACATCACTAACATTTTATCTCAGTTTCAACACGCTTCTTTCTTCCTTTCCTTTTTTTGTATTTCTTGTTTTGCAATGGGAGACAGGTGGTCATAGGTGCCATCACAATCTTCTATGGAAACAAAAAAGAAACATTTCTGCTCATTCGCGCATCTGCAAATTAAAAACGCATTTTATTTTATTTCCACTTTATTTATCTTTGAAACTTTTATTCTTTTTGTAAGTTTGCCGACGACGACGACGACGACAACGACAAACATTTGTCAACGTTTGTTGTACTTGATGTTGATGATGGTAGCTTAAAGAGACAAACATAGTCATAAAAAGAATCTTTATAGAGAGAGCACAAGATGTATCTATGAGCTTAGGTTTGCTATTCAAAGATTTAGCTTTATAAAGGCTTCAGTCAGCCAGCCATTCATGTTCAGCTGCAGCTGCTGCCTTAAGCGACAAAGCTCATATTGAGCTCTCAAAATAAAGAACTTCACACACGCACATGACTTCTATCTATATCTGTGTATCTGCATACCTATGTATGTAATTATTGCAAAATTTCATCATTTTCATCCTTCATCTTTCGTTGCCACTTTTCATATGCTACCTTTTTTTTTTTTTGTATTTGCAATTTCTTTTACAACTTTCTTTCTTTCAACACACGGGGCTCTTTCTGTAATTGTTTTTGCTGCAGGATATATGATGATGTTACTTCTTTCCATTCCTCCATCATAATATATATGTATTTTTTCTTTTTTTTTTTCTATAATCAAAGCTTCTTTTTGCTAATGCCGACGACGACTACTCCAACGGAAACTTTTATAAAGAGAATAGAAGTAGAAGTAGAAGTAGAAGCAGAAGCAGAAGCAGAAAAAGTAAGCTTAATTTATGTCTTTTTAAGCACTTCGCCTTGACTCTTCACAGTTGAGTGTTTGAGAATTTCAACTTGAGTTATACACGTAACTCCTGTCTGTATGTTTGTGCATAGAATTGCTTTGAGAAACGTATCTCGTATGCATGAGTATGATGATGTATGATGAATTTTTATGCATAACAAACCCAACAACATGACATGACTCAGCAAACGATGTGCATTCGACTCAAGTTCAAGTGTGTTGTTACCTTGTCGAAGTAAAATGGAATAAGAAAAAATTAGAAAAAAAATATCTTTTTAATTAGTGTTGGTTATTTAATAAAAAGTTAATTTAAGACACACTTTTATATTATTGTAATTACTCCATCATAAATAAATTCAAATCTTCAAAGTTAATAGTATCTAAATGATCTCAAATTCTTTGAAGATATAAAAAGCAAGTTAATGAAGGTAAAAAGATATGAAAAACATGAGTTAAATATTATTTAATTAATTTATTAGATTTCACAGAATTTCAAAATGAGAAATTTCAAGAAAATTGCAATTGTTCTGCTAGAATTCCATTTGAAGCATCTTATTACATGGTAGTGTTGCCGAGATCCCTTGGCAATTCTTAATATGAACCATTTGTCTTTCCTGTGCCCCAAAAGAAATCTAAACCGATAATATGAGATTTTACAATTCTCTCTCTTAACTATACTCACACAATATGAACCCAGAAAATAGTATGACACCGCAAAACCAAATTAGAGCATTACCATTCTTGGTGGGGAGCGAGGCCCATCTTAAACCTCTGCTGCTCTCTTGGTCACAGCACCTGGTTATATAACGTAACTCCACATCGAATTAAAAACTCTACACGCTTTTGGGTATTAAACTTCAGCCACCACGATACTCCCACAAGGGGGCCGTACCAGTTGGCGGAAACAAATTCCGTGGCATCCTTACCACCCGTGGTACCAGAAAGAGCCTCTGGTCAAACTTCGTAGCTGTAGGCACTACCAAGTTCGAACTCCAAAAAGTTCATGGGCTGGTGGTCCATTTTGTCATGTATTAGCCAAGAAATAAATTTTATAGAGGATAACCTGGATCCTCAATTGTATATTTTAAGGTGTCATACAAAGACTGATTTTATTCATATTATCATATCATCCTAGCTGATATTAATATACTCTTATCCTTTAGCTTAATAATTATAATCTATAAATATACAAAGCAATCCACAAAATAATATGACACCGCAAAACTCGAGAACGGCTGGACCAATTTTGTTTTTTTTTTTTTTTGTTGTACACATGGAGTTAACAGTCATGTTCTTTGCTACATTTTGGTAGGTGGCGCTGTTGTCCAGATATAGTTAGTTATATGTCATTTTTTTAGGGTTCCGGGCCCAAGGAGTTTCAAAAGCAACCCTATTGTAGAGACTTCGTTGCCCGTCCGTCCTCGGGTCATATCTCATAAACTGCAATAGCTAGAGAGTTGAAATTTTCATAGAATGTGTAGTTCTATCCGGGCATCAGCAACAACAACTAAAATTAAAATATTTTCAAAAACTTAAAGGGGTCCCCATACCAGAAACATTTTGGTTTGTATGGCAGCTATACGATTCAGTAATCCAACGATCTTGATGTTTGGATGGTTGATGGCTGTATATCAGAAACTTATATTGTCGAAATTTCAGTTTGATCGGATTACTAGGGAGGTTACAAACCAAACATTAGAATTCAGGCTATTATTAGAAAAACTTTTTGTTTTTTGTTCTATCAAACTGAAATTTAGACATTATAAGTTTCTGATAAAGACGCGGTACATTTGTTGAAATCAGTACCTCCCATACAAACCCCAATCTGGTACGGAACCCTCCGTGTACGAGTCTGTCTCACACTTGGCCCAACATTGGGGCTATAGAAACGCACGCCGGGTAACGCTAGTTTCTTATAAATCCCATAATAAGATTAAGGTGCTGCTGACAAAAGTAAACTTGTATAGTGGTTGTAACTTTCAACATTATTATTTGTGCTTCCTGTACGTCCCACTTTCTTCCTCCTCTTCTAATGATGAAATCTACTACGCCCATAATAAGTGTAAGAATTTACCTATCGTAATTACAAACCATAATCACACAATTTCAATATTAAAGAACTTCCGTATTCATGAGAAAACTCCCTACTGCTTTCGTTCTTAGTATAAAACATAAAATCCTTTCAAGGTCTAGACGATTATTACCGATTAACACGCAATACGAGGTGACCTTTTGATGGAAAAGGGAGAAGAAATAAAGATGTACACACACGAACAACTAATCAAAGAACAATTCAAATCTGTAATAAAATACCTTCTCACTCAATCAATAACATGGATTGAGTGTTTTGAAATCTAAAAACATATGAAAATTATCTATATACATATATATTATGTACATTCATTGTTGGTATTGTCTAATATTACCAGGAAGCGAAGGCGTTACTAAATCTATCAGGCAACCCAACCAAACCAAACACAATAGAAATGAGCTTGACTGCCTTCCAGTTATTGTATAGTAATAATAGCAAACACATAATCTAGATAAGCCCAGAAATATGTACATAGTCTATAGTAGTGAGGAGAGTGGTAAATTCACCTTTATGTAGTCTTTTGCGTGTGCGATGTGTGCATTTAAACAAAAAAGACTCTAACGAAGCCATAAGGATAATGCGTACATAATGGGAAAGAATGAATTGAAATGCTCTAATTATGAGCGGTACTCCTTCTACTACTACTACTCATTGCAATGGGTGGGATAGTGTACAAACGCGTTGACATGATTTGTCCAGATGCTTTTGAAATGTTCAACATTCGTCACAATGAGTCTGTAACTAATGTTAAGTTGCTAAGGAATGTATTTTATTCCTGTTATTTTTTGGACTTAAGAGTTCGTAACGAATTGAAAAAACAAAAATCACCAAAGTTGAAAGAAAAAATCCATTTCATGAGACAACAAAACAATGAAGAATCTATTGTCAAAGTATCTATGATGTATAATGTATCTGTTAACGAGAAATATGTGACTATTTTTTGGTCTAATCTAATCATTTGCTGTAGTCATAAATCTTAAGTTTTTTTTTTTTGGTTTTTTTTTTTTGTTTTGCCTCGTGTCTGTCCTACAACTATGCGTAGATTATTTGATTTAACTTTGATAAGATAAAGTTTTGATTGAGGCTTCCTTCAGGTTTTCATTCATTTGTTAACCTATTTTTCGAACCTCTCGTATACAGTATGGCAAGGTGTTATTACTTTGTCATGAGGTATGCAACTTATAGAAGGTGATTCCGAAGACCCCAAAAAGGAATTATAAAAATTAATCAAAAGCCAAATTCATGTTATAGTATTGATTTACCTTAAAAGTTAATTTTTGTATGGAAAACTTATCTATTTTTCAACTTGGGACTACCTAAAACTTATTAATCAGAAAGAGATTTTAGTATCTAATTTAATATACAATAATTTATCGTAACTCGGAAACAGCTCTAACGATTTGGTTGAAAATTGGGATATTATAAGTTGCTGAACCATATTCACCAACCATGTAAATTTCAAGACCGTAGGATTACTAGAAGGTGACCATCCCACACAAACCCATATTCAAAAGCATTTTCTGGTGTGAAAACTTTTTTGTTTCTTGTATTATGAAACTGAAATTTAGACACTATATGTTTCTAAGACATATTCACCAGACGTGTTAATTTCAAGACCCTAGAATTACTAGAAGAGGTACATCCCATACAAATCCATATACATATTCATGTTTTTATTACAAGAAATTTGTTTTTTTTTTTTAACAAACTGATTTTTGGACACTGAAAGTGCCTGAACCATATTCACCAGCCAAGTAAGTTTCCAGACCCAAGGATTACTAGGAGGGGTACATTCTATACAAACCCATACTCAACTTCATGTTCTTATTTGAAAAAGTTTTTTGTTTTTCGTATTATGAAATTGAAATTTAGACACTATAAATTTTTGAACCATATACAGCAACCATGTAAACTTCAAGATCCGAGGATTACTAGGAGGGGTACGTCCCATACAAATCCAGATTCAAATTCATGTTCTTTTTACAAAAAGTGTTTTCTTTTTTGTATTATCCAACTGAATTTTGGACACTATAAATGTCGAACCCATATTCAGCAAATATATAAATTTCAAGATCCCAACATCCCGAGCAACGCTTGGTCGTCTGGTATGTACTTATTTATAACATAATATACTTTTTCATTTATTCTTAATAATTTTATTTGTTGGGAAAGGTATGTGAACTTCTGTGAAACTGGCGATAATATGCGACAATGTACTATTTTATTGTTTAAACAAATCAATCAAAATGAAAAAGTAGCACAATTAGATAATGTTGTAGGCGACGAAAGTGTGTTAGGTATTTATTCTTTTCTTCTAATACAATGGAATCCCACAATTACTTGTTCAGAGTTCAATTCATCAATTTAATTTAACTTGTTCATTATTTATGTTGTGATTAAACACGTGGGTGGGTTGGTCTGGTCTGTCGCTTATTAGGTTACTACTAGTACTTCACGGAACCATTCTTAATTATTTGGTTATCATTTAACTGAAAAATGGAAATATATATAAATTACCATATCAAAGTAGGCGTGTGCTCAGCTGGCACCTTTTGTTTGTCGATTTTTGGGTGTGGAATACTCGTATATGTATTTCATTCCAACAGATCAATCAATAAACATAGTAAACTATCAACAGCTTAGATTTTTTCATATTTTCTTTTCTTTCGCTTATGAATTATTTACCTAATCAAATACTTTTTCCACCATGCACGCAATATATACAAAAAATATACAAATTTATTATTTTCTCACTCAAAACTTCAAACCACTATTTATGTATATTGCAAATATAAAACCACATTTCTATTGCACTAAAAATAGAAATGTTTAAAAATATTAAACTCTTCTTCTCCAATAATAAAAAAAAAAGTGTTAATGGTTTTAATCGGATTGAAAGAATCAACAATTTAAAAATGTATAACTTTATTATTCTCGCCTTTTTGCGTTCTTTGTTTTGTTTGTCGTTGTCTTTTATAAGTAACTTTCTCACTCCTCGCTGTCTTCCATCTTTAACTCGTTTAATAATGCACAAATTTGCCAAGTCATATCCTAAAGCAAGCAATCGAACAACCAACCGACCAAACGCTAATAAAAATAACATTATAAGACTTATTAGTGATGACGCTTATCGTGATGATACTGAGGATGATGGTTGGAATGGTTGGTGATGCTGATGGTGATGCTGATGGTGATGACGATGACGGTGGCGCTGGCAATGATGATGATGTTGATTATTGGAGGCAACAATTAAGGCTTTTAAAACTACTAGTTATTTTGTGGTTTGGTCTCTTTTTCACTGACCATTTTTGTCTGTCTCTGATTGACTATTACAACTTAATTTTTGAACATGCCGCAGCGTATAAGATTTGATTCCATCTGACTGATTGACTAGCTGCTTCTTTTCTATGATACAATATTTATTGTGTTTATGAATAGACTTTTGATTGCTCTCTTTTACTTTTCGATAAATAATATCATCCAATCACGTCCGGTATTTCTTTTATTTGTTTGTAATTATTATTGTTGCTGTTATTGTTATTGTTGTTGTTGTTGTTGTTGTTGTTGATAGAACCTAAAGGGAAATTATGTTATTTTAATGAAATTCCAAATATTTTTTTGATTTGTGTGAAAAGGGTAAATATGATTTACTGTGAGATAGGACTAATTGATTGATAGATTTCTTGATAAATTTTATACATTTTTAGTTCTTGGAAAATGTAATGTTTTTTTTTTTTTTTGTTAATAAACAAAGGAAAACCTTCAAAATAGTTAAGATATTCAATTCTTGACAAATAAAGCAAAAATTAAGAAATCCGAATCAGCCACAGTGATATCTATGCTATTCTCGCCCTTAGCAGTAACAAAAAACTTAATCTCGAACTGAATAAGAAGCTGAACTGAACGCCCTTACTAGTACACAACAAAATGGTAGGAAGGTGAATGTATCACATCTTAATGGTCCTTAAATTTTGTGGATAATCTTTCAATACTATTGGAAGCCGAATAAAGATTCAAGAAAGTAAATCTTGGAAACCGCTTGCGGTTTTAAGACAAATCAAAGGGATCTTGAAGATTTTCATTCGAAAAAATCTCCTGACAATTGATAGACATTCAACTTAAAGACTTTTTTAAGATCATACAGTGAAACGATCTAACAAACATCACCAAACTTGTATACTACTATTGTAAATATATTAGATAGAAATCTTCATGATCTGCTTTTTCCTGTTACAAACAGAATAATCGTAAACTGTTTCTCTTCCGGTTTTGAAAAATCATTCCAATTGAAAATCACTTTTCTAATTCCAATCTAGTTTTCTATCACTTAAATTGGAATAGTTAATTTAAACTATTATATTAACTTTGGATAAGAATTTTAAGTATTTTTATATACTTGGACATGTTGGTTAGTCATGCATCCTCATAGTCCTCTTTAAATTTATAGATATTTCCACACACACACACACACACACACACACACACACACTCACACACAGAGAAAAGTATCATTACCTACTACAACACTATATCGATCTATAAAACATACTTACCATTGAATGTTGGCATGCCTATGCCTAAGAAACTTTATAAAGGAGAACACGTTTGTCATGTCGTAACGCCCATATTAAACTCCTCTGTATGTTTTTCTCGCCATAATTACCACCCAATAACAACAACAACAACAAAAAAACCTAGAAGGAGAACAACATTAAAATCGCAACCAACAATTTCTATGCGTGCAACGTACAAACGTCAATTAAATAACAACAAGATACCAATGCCAAAGCAATGTCAGAGAAGTGATGCGAACACTTAACTAAGAACAAAAAAAAAAAAAAAAAAAAAGAAAAGGAAACTAAACTATTTTCCAGACTATGATAGTCTCGTCGTTCATAGATAGTAAATTAGCCCACGACCACCACCATCACCACCAACAGTAACACCACCAAGAGTACTACAGTACTACAACTACCATTACAAGCATATTACGCCCTAGCAAACTTAGGATCGAGGATCATGATCCAGAGTACAACAATTTTGGTATGGGTAGAAGTTGAAGCAGAGGCGTGCTGCAACTTCATTGAGCAAATGTTGCTTCTTGCGCGTCGATTCATAAATTCACGTAGCAACACTTAAGCAACACGAACAAACTCAACTCACTCAATTCAACAAAAATTGTTAGTTGCATGAATGCATGCCAACTACAGTAGATACAGTTGATGTTGATGTTGCTGTTGTTGTTGTTGTTGCATGAAGATGTGGATGGAGGAGCGAGTAGCGCGTTAAGTTGCTATTGCCGTTGCTCACCTGCCATTGGCGTTCCTTGTTCGTTGTCCGTTGTGTTGCGTTGTGTTGTATATTTTGTTGCTCAGGGTGGTCAAACTGGCAATAAAATTCTATACCAATAGCAGAACGCAATAACAGCAGCAAGAGCATAAGTTGTATTTAAATGCATTGCTTTGTTGTTGTTGCTTGCCAGTCAGTTGCTTTTGACCAGCAACAACAACAACATTTTGCCTTCTGGAATTTTTTGTATTTTGCAAGTTGTGTTACTGCCTGACTTCGCATTTTATGTCTACTCTGCTTTTTATTGTTTTTGCTGTAATTCTATTTTTGGTTATTGCCATTCGTCGTCGTTGTTGTTGTTTGCTGTTGCTGTTGCTGTTGCAACAAAACAACATTCCACATAGACTGAGTGAGTGAATTCTTCTCCGTTTGCTGCTGCAAGCTACTAAAAATCTTAAGTTGTCTGAAGTTGCTGCATCAGTTTTTTCCCGTCTTTTTATTTTATTTTCGACTTCTATTGCATGCTGCTGCTGTGCTATTTTAATGATAACTTCCTGTATGTGTTACGTCTCCTATGGTAGAAGAAGAACCCATTGGAATGTCATTTTAGCCAAACCAAACCAATTCAATGAAGCTTGTCATCATTGTCGTGTCACATCTTTGACGCATGCTCAGCTTGTGTTATTTTTCTCAATTCTCATATGAGTACATACAATTTATTCATAGATACTTTAACTTTGTTGGTCAACAACTCGTCGTTATCGTCATCGTCATCGTCGTTAATTGATTAAGCACACTCATTCACTTCTTTAGAAATTCAATTCAATTCCACTTACTTCAATCCACTCACTTTAGTTGTTGGGATTACAAAATAACTAAATAATTTTTAATAAACAAAAATGCTTAACAAACGATAGCATAGTTAAGTGAGATGAGTAAACTTCAGTTTTATAGTTTTGTTTCGTTGGTATGCAAATTAATTCAAATTCTAATTTGCATATTTTGGTGTTTACAAAAGTGTAGATAGATACTTTATAATTAGATACTAGATACATGGTACACATGAAATTTATTTATTTATTTACGCACTCAATTAGTATTGAGTGGGCACAGATACATACATACACATACGCACATAAATTTATTGTATGCATCAAAGTATCTTAAAGTGGAATTAACATTTCTTAGTTTAATAGTGCTGCTTGACTGCTTGACTGCTTCTGCAGATTGTTTATGTTTCTTATGTGTGCAAATCTTTAGCCTACTCATCATCATAGTCGTCATCATCATTATTATTATCTTTATCGTTGGCAGTTAGACACAGAAGCAACAGCAACATCCACAGCACTTGTAGACTATTGGCACAGAGGAGTCTGGCATTTGCCACTTGAAAGACCAAATGATGATGATGGTGATGGACTGGACTGGACTGGCCTGGCCTGGCCTGGCCTCACATGGCTTTCGTTGTCTGGATTGGATGATGGCTACTTAGGTCTCCTTGACTTGACTATATTTCTAGGCATTCTATTTCTTTTTTTTTTTTTGTTTTAATGAAGATAAATCTTTATTTTACTTTAAGTATTATGATTATTTCCCCTTTATTTATTTCTCATTTCTTTATCTTGTTAAAATGTTCAGTTGATTGGTCACTGTCGTCGTATTCTCTCATTTCATCTTTTAGTCCAATCAATTCTTAATGAATTTTTAATATAATTGTTCTCTGTTAATGTTTTTCTTTTTGTTTGTATTTGTGTGATGGAAAAGCATAAATATATACACGCGCCAGATGTATCTTTCTGCTGGTTTTTATAAATATAATTTTATTTGTTTGGTCACATATCATCAAGTTATTTATGTGATTCGAGAAAACTTGTTGCGGTTTGAGAAATGATTTGTTTGTTGTTTGTTTGAATGAAACTATTAATGACGCTTTTAACATTTGAACTTTGTGTATCTAATAAATTTTTAATTTTTAAATTTTACCAAAAGCTAAAAAAGTATTTAAAGATTCTTGGATTCTAATATTTGTAGAATTTAAAAAAAATTTGTGTATTATATTTATTAAAATTAATTTGCTTGTTTTTTTTTTTCTAGGTAAGTCCACTTCAATGTTATGAAATTATGCCATGAGTAAGTATGAATTTTAAGCTAGAAGATTATATCTTTGAATTTTTACCATATAAAGTCAGTAGTATGAGGTTAGTGAATGTGAAGGTCCTTCGCAAAGTAAACGAGTCCTTTTCAAAATGTCTATTTATAGTGACGAAAGTTACATCCTTAACTTCTCACAAAATTTCATGACCAACGGACAATTAGAAGTTATTGCTTTATAAGTGACAGTGTGTTTATACTTATTAGCATCGTTCGAAATATCAACTTCGAACAAAGAGCGAATATTGAATTTTGTTTTAAACTTGGAAAAACTTTTACAGAGACGTTTTGAATTAAATTGAAGATTGGGGTTTGATTTGACTGATTCCAAAAAAATATACCGCGCCTATATCAAAAACTTATAGTGTCTAAATTTCAGTTCAATGGTCCAAAAACCAAAAACGTTTTTCTATAAGAACCTGAATTTTAATGGTGGGTTTGTATGGAAGGTACCCCTCCTAGGTGCCCGATTTGGCTGACTCCAACAGATATATAGCGTCTATATCAAGAACTTATAGTGTCTAAATTTCAGTTCGATAAAACAAAAAATAAAAAAGTTTTTCTAATAAGACCCAGAATTTTAATGGTGGTTTGTATGGGAGGTACCCTTCCTAGCAATCCGATCAAAGTGAAATTTCGGCAATATAAGTTTCTAATGTATAGCCACCAAATTTCCAAATTTCAAGTTCGTGGGATTACTGGATCGTATAGTTGCCATATAAAGCAAAATGTTTCTTGTATGGGGACCCCTTCAAGTTTTTGAAAATATTTTAGTTTTATTATTTGTTGCTGGTGCACGGATAGAACTATACCTTCTGTGAAAATTCCAACTCTTTAACTATTGCGGTTTATGAGATATGATCCGAGGACGGACGGACGGACAATTAAGTCTCTGCAATAGAGTACCCTTTGGGTCCGGAACTCTAAAAAAAATGAGCCAAAATCTTCGTTGCGATACATGGCAATGGAATTCAACATATCAAACGATTCACTTTATCGCATTTTGACCGAAAAATTAGGACGACGGCTCATTGTTCGAAACTTATCACTGATTTTTTGACCAAAAATCACATTTTAATAGTGAACCACTCACCATATTCGCCTGCTTTGGCACCTTGCGACTTCTACCTCTTCGGACATCTACATTTGTCACTGAAAGGAAAGAGCTATGCCGATATTGAAAGGCGTCGACCGCGATTCTGAAGGACATTCCTATAGCATGGCTTAAATATTCATTCGAAATGTATAGATGCGCAAGGAGACAATTTCGAAAAAAAAGATGATTTTTAAAAAAAAGGAAAAAAAAAATTGTGTTCGTTTTGAAATACTTAGTCTCGTTTACTTGTATAAATTCTTAACCTGGAAATGATATATGTATGTATAGCAAGTGTAGGAGATTTATATTGTATAATGACAGGTTAAAAGTATAAGAATACTAACTTTGGTATCCTGATAACTTTAATTAAGCTTCATACACACAATTTATGTATTTTTTGGATTGTGAAGACAATTTTCAGAGTCATAAATGTTTAAAAACCTAAGTACTTGCCCTTAAAATTTCTTACAGACAATGTGATTAATTTCCTTGAATTCATTTCATATCACAATGGACAATGGAGACTGCAAAAAAAATTGATCTAGGCTAGTCCGTCCAATCAATTGTCATCTTGTCGAAACTAGAGGACTACCCTAGTCTTTGGAATGATACAATATACTTTTCTATACAGACGAATAGAGTCATAATTTATATTGTACATGGTTTTGCAATCCTAAATTTATCAAAAATAATAAAAATTATGAACAATTCGCTTCTATATCTTCTCATCCATGTCTTTACAAATGTGGTGGCACCAATCAATAGTCATTGATTACTACAATCAATAACAATCGGCAGTCGGGACTGAACACTTGCTAATTAAACAGCAATTTACGCTTAAATGCCACATGAAATAACTTCAAAGAAGAGGGGACAAACTCTAACTTTAGAGAGACCTCTTTAGTGACTGACATGACTGCCGGGCAAATCATTTAATAGCAATAAATTTGCGTGTTTGCGCTCAGACGCAATTCGAGATACTATTTTCATCTTTTATTAGACCCTCATTGTTGCAATTTCTTTCCTTACACAAGACGATTGGCAATGCAATTGCACGCAAGTAATTTTGCAAGGGAACAAGCGAATCATTGCACATTTCAAGTTGCCTCAAGTCATCATCATCACCACCATCGTCATCATTTAAATGAATATTGTGACGACGGAAATTGTTGAGTGTTGTGTGTATGTTTGCACAGCAAAGTGTTAATGGATTTTGTACAATAAAAAAAAAACAACAAGAGTGTTTAGTTGAGTTTAGTTTATTGGTCAAGTGAAAGATGACATTTATCTTCATTAAATTGTATGCAAATTTTGTATCTTATAACTTTCAAAGATTAGTGTTAAAATAAATAGCAACAACATAAATTGCTTAATCAAGAGTTTCGTCGCCCACTAGTAAGTTTGAGATTATAATTTATTGTTTTTTGTTTCTACAATTTTTGTAAATGCCAACCAAAATATATTTCTTGATCGTATCTAATTGGATCATTAAGTCATCATCATCATCATCATCATCCTCCATGTAATGCAGTCACTGCAGTCATGTGAACTATAAACTATTGTTGTGTGGGTGTTGTAACCAAAAATAAAGAAAATCGAGGCATAATTGGTTGGCTTCACTCCATTTTTCAATCGCATCCAATTTTTTCCCCTTTACAAATTTTTTTTTTTTTTGTGTAAGTTAAACCTAAAGCAATAAAGACGAAGACTATAAAATGATTTTCTCTACAGTTTTTATGGCATTTTAAGTGTTGTTGACAGTCGTCTGACATTTGACACTAGAGAGGTGGCGTCACTAATGAAATCATCACCATCAGTAGTAGCAGCAGTGGCATATTCTCCGTTTCTACACATAGTAAGACTACTCTGCTACTGTGTGTTTCCAAATTTTTACATTATTTTTACGACTCAACACTAAATTTGACTTTGAAGACCCCGCCTACAAAATTAATTGAAGAATTTATTCATTTATTTGTTTGCCTTTTGAATGTCATACATTTATTTTATTGTTGTTCTTGGATTATATTTGTTTAGTGTTACGACATTATAAATAGTCATAAAATTGTCAAAAATTTGTGAAGCTTAAAATTATTTTTTATTAAAAACAGGTTAATTATCCATAACAATAATGCGATGTGCCTAATTTGTTGAAAATTATATAGAGCCCAGATGCCTATTAAGGCTTTAAGCAGATGTAGAAATTAAGTTACAACCTCTTTGATCTAGTTAGTTGATGACATACTTGGATCTCTAGAAATTGTATAGAAAGATAACATCATCATTTGTTGTTATGCTACTTTGACAATCTCTTATGGATCAAACTTCGGTACTTAGGTTATCACTACTTGGAACGGGCAGTCTTAGAAATCCAAGTTTTTAAGCTTTCGGAGCATCTGTATTTTTAGAATATGTTAAAAGGGGACTGGTTCTCGATTTTCTCTAGTCTTTCTCTCAATCTATCTAATATTTGAATTTAATATTTATTTATTTATTATTTTTTATTTAATTTAATAATTTATCGAGCAGTGACTTACTTATAAAGTTGGATTTTAAAGAATATTTATATATCTTGGAAATGTTTAAGGGTGAGTGAGTTTTTAGCAGTTGAGATGAGGCTTGAGAACCAAAGATGGAGACTCTTAAGCTATTCAAATGTTGGCAAGAGTCCAGAACATGATTTGCGGTGAGATCGGTCACAAAGAAGGCATGGAGGGTGAACTGAAGAAGGTGTGGGTGCGAATATTGAGTGTGTCCGATACGCAAACGAATAAAAATTCCACATGCCCTTCTGGTTAATTTGGTAGGTAGGCCGATTTTGCAGCAAATTGGAATGATGGTAGAATACCGGTGAAAAATCTGTCCCCATCCTGTCAACTTCTTCGTATGAAGATGATTTTATTTTCTTTTTTTGGAAATTATATTTTATTTGCAATCTATCGTAAACGATATTCAGCGAATTTGATTGTGCACTCTTATAAAGATTATGAGTAACCAGGTTTTTTAAATCTATGGCGCTGGTTGGAGTGAAGAAGTAGGATGGGGCAGAGCTGATGTGCCGTATAACTTGTAGCTGGAAACCCAAAGAATGGTGATTTTGTTGTAGTGTTGCGTGTATAGTTTCCGGATTTCCCGAATTTTTAGGATCGTTATGCTCTCGATTTTGTATAGCTTAATAATTATATTTTTGCAAATATAATGAAGAACCTTATGATTATTACGCTCGCTTTGATCTCATGAGGTAATATGTTAACATTGGATCACTATATGTTGAAAAAATTGAAAATCTCCATTACTTTAATCAAGATTTCACTATTTTTAACTTGGACAAGCCACACAAATTACTCCCTTGCTTAAAGCAAGGAAATCAGGCATTCAGAAACTGATGAACTCACTCTTATTTTAATGACTGTTTTTTGTATTATGGATTATTGTCGCTTTAATTTTCTTTTTTTTTTTTTTTACCGAACAAAGTTTATAAGTAACTACTTACCTTTGGAGTCTCCTAACTAGTATCTCGTGTATATAATTCATTCATTTCATAATTGTATATTATGCCTACATTCAAGGAAACAGCAAGCAACATTCCAATGTCCATGACTTGACGAACAAACACGCTTTCCTTCCATGAGAAAGACATACATATTTATGATGTAGTAAGTCTATTAAAGGCATGAAAAGGAAGAGGGAATAAACGAAATTACTAATGAAGAGGCCAACATACAAATTATGTTGTCACATGAGTGAGACAAGGTATTCTCTTTTTCCTCACACTCTCTCAGTCACTTGATTTTATTATGAGATTTATCTACCAATAGTATTATGCTACTAAGTACATACTATTATACGAGTATTGACTGGGATTTTACTTTTAATATACTTTTACCATGCTACCATGTGATTGAAGAGGTTTCTGGCTTTCATTTTCTTTTCTTTTATTTCTTTCCACTTTTTTTTCCCCATTTCTCCTGCCATCAATTTCTGTTGTACTCGTATTTTATTTTTATTATAATTTTTTGCACTGCTATTTTTAAGTTTCGCCTGACTTGCATTTCTTTAATGAAGGTGAACAAACAACAAACCATACCAATAACCCTATGTGCCTGTTAACCATTTAACTATCCGTCCATCCCATACCATCCCTTTCTACCATGCTGTGCGCTCGTCTTCGTCTCTATAAATGTTCAATGGTGCGCGTTTCTAACAGGATTATGTCTCACGCAACATTAGACCATATTAGTCCGTTTTAGTCTCACATTAATACATAGTTGTGTGCTATGCTGTGATATGTCATGCCCTACCATCGTTCCTTCAAGTGTTCCCTCGCTCGCTTGCTCGCCCGTTTGTTTTGTATTCTAAAAACTCGGACCAAACCCAAAACTCTTGTGTTTACCCTGCTGCTGTTGCTGTTGCTGCTGCTGGCTGCCATTTAGTTGAAAGGGCTTAATTTGCTTTGGCACCCAACGTTGTAGTTGTTCCATTGGATTTTTGTCTTTCTACATCTCTGTCATGAACTGTGGCTTGCTGCTGTCATTGTACTTCGTCTTTTGCCTCCTCCAGTTCGTATAGGTTCGTTCATACGTTGGATGGCTCTACCTGTTTTCACAGCATGTTGCCACATTCCCAATCCATCGCTCATCTTTAGTCTGTCTGTCCATTTTGCTGCTTCATAGGCTTAGCATGAAATGTTCGCTTGATTATGTCCATATGAATTTAAATTTATTTCAGTTTTCATTTATGGCATTTAGAGGAGTTTGTCGCTTATATTCCATTCATTTCCATCTCCCGCCCCCTTAGTTTGCTTTAGCCTTTCCTTTTCTTTTGTCTGTCTATATTTTCTCGGTATGATTATTGATTTAATTAATTAGCAACGCCATGTGTGTGCGTCTCTTTATTTGATTTTGTACTATGTGAGTTTGTATCTATCATATTTTGTGTGAATTTGGTTATGATAATTATAACATTAGAAGCGACGAAGCTACTCGCTATTTATGAAACCCTACATACCATTAAGGTTTGGTTACAAAAGGAATTTTGACATTTGGTATCTCTTGCGTCATTCATTCATACTTGCATCTCATGTGATAATTTCAATGGCTTCATTTGAAAAGACTTTTCATATCTGCTTGATCAGAAAATTCTAATATTGTAAAATGGGTCTAGCAGATTTGGTTTACATCTCGAAATCTAGAGGATATTTTATGTGGCATTTTTGTAGTAAAAAAAAAAACAGCGTAAAGATAAAACCTTCAAATGCTTAGTTATCCGCTGGCTTCAATGTGAAGTTCCGGGTTCTTTGCTGACAGAATACATATTAGATGTAGTGGAATCGCATGAAATTGAAGGCATTGCTAGAATGATCCAATTTAGGTCAAATATGCATTGTGATTTTCGATAATATGTTGCCATTTTGAGGGTATTTTTATTATGAGTCTCTAATAGAATCTCTCGTCTCTGTGACAGTTGATTTTCACAAGCTTATCTTGAGGCAAATTTTTCACCAGCAACATTATTCGGCCTAGACAGGAACATATGGTAATCACTTGGTGTCTGGTCCAGACTAGATGCATAAAAACCTTCCATTCATTATCATTTTGCAATTGAAGCATCGAATTTGTCACGATCTTGGCCTCCTTTCATATAAGTTCACCGACCCTTGATGTAAAGGAAAAAAACCTAAAAACTTAAGACTTCATTAAGCTTTTTCAAATTACGTACATATGTTCAATGAAATCCACGTTTTACTCTCAATATATTTTTTTTTTTTAAATAATCTGATACCCTGCATCTTTATTCACTATGACAGATCATTTTTCTTTTATATTTGTCTCTACCAAAAAATGACATAAAAACATTATTAAAACCAAAAAAGGTAAAGCCACATTTACCACAAAAATAAATAAATATAATGATGAATATTAAAAAAAAAAAAAAGAGAGACTGTTAATAAAAAAGAAAAGAAAAAAAATATGGTTAAAAAACCACAAAAACCAATACGCCAACAAACGACACAGATATATTCTGATATCCAACAGATACACGAATCAAAAAGTTAAATTGCCCCATTAACAGAATTGAAAAAGAGAGAAGCTTAAAAACATATTTATTTCTTCTTTATTTTTTGCAATCGTGGAAAAATCGACATAAATTGATTATAAATTAATTACGGAAATTTACGATCAAATTTTCGTATTTATTGAGTAGAAGGCGCCGGAAGAGCAAAAAAGGGTATAAAAAATATTGTACAATAAAACAATGAATGGAGTAAAGTGTTGAGAAACTTTATAAATAATGTTTTTTCATTCAACTTAACATATGAGAAATATGGAAAGAAAGAATGAAAAAAGTGGAAGATTGCATGCAGAACATAAAAAGGCAAAGGAAAAAGTATCTGAAATTAATCGCCTGTAAAATGAAGTCGCGTGAACCGAACAAAAAAAAAACAAAAAGACTAAAATAAAAGAAATCACAATCGATAACTTCTAGAGAAGGATAAAGGCATGAGGGAGGGGGGCCACGAATAAAGTATGAATGTGGAACCACAAAAAAGCAAAGTCAACCAAATGGCAAATTTTGTTCTGATTTTTGTTGTTACTCTGAGCATCACGATTGGATACTTTTGGTTAATATTTAAGTTGCAGATGCACAATCAAACAAAAGTACCTATGTATCTCAAAAAATGATCTTCTTTATTTTTAAATGCTTGAATGAGTTTACTGAGTTACTTACTTCTTGCTTGCTTCCCTGGAATGCGTTATTGACAGGTCGTTTATAAAATAATAAAAAAAAAAAAATAATAGCATTGTATTGTGTCATGCAACATTGGCCCGCTGAGGCAGCCTCATTTCACATTCTGTTACCAGCAGCTTTGGCTTGGCATTTTTGTCAATGACAGAACTTAGTAAGTAGATACATTTAGATACTTTACAAAGATTTCTTTGTTGTATTTTGTATCTTTATTTTGTGGCCTATTCAAGCGTGAATTGGTTAGAACGACGACGAGACGACGATGATGATGATGAGCGTGTGAAGCTTTCAAAGATTCAAAAATGTTTGTGGTTTCTTTGTTTTAAGTTTTTCCCCCTTTATATTTTCGTGTTTTTGTTTTGTGTTCCTCTTGAGCTTAGTTAATTTGTTGTAAGTTGGTGGCTTTGTATCTGTGTGAGTTTGCATCGAGTTTTCTGAAATCCACTTGCTGTTAAGTGCACGAGTGAGTATGTGAGATAAAAGATGCAAAGATTTAATTGGAACAACAAAAAAAAAAAAAAAAAAAAATTAAAACCACAAAGTGTTTAAAACGGCGTCTGATGACAACAGTCAACCCGAGCCGACATACACAAAAAGTGGCCTGGAACGTGCTTGGAATATGCTTAGAGCTAAATTAATTTTATATAAGTTTTTGCTTTTCATTTTATTTTATTGTTTGTGTTTTTTTTTTACTGTCAGTAGTCTGGTTTGAGGCCATCAGTAAATCTCTGTCTGTGTCTGTTTTTATCTCGAAAATCGTATCAAATCCGTTGAGCGACATCAATTGAATCTCTTGGTTTTGTTGTAATGCACTGCAAAAAAAAGTATTGCGTAATCTTAGTGTTAATTTTCAGTTCAAATTTTCATGAAATTGGTAACTTTTGTCTGAATATCTTTTCATTTGCATGGAAATTTAAACAAGAGTCTCCTCTTGGACTAAGTGTTTGTGTATTCTTTCTATTTAAAGAAAAAGCTCCTCTGGGTGATGTTATTTTCTGTCAGAAGTGTTGCCAAAAATTTGTAGTGATACTGATGGTGATTTCTGTACTATATCGTGAGCAACAATTTTATCTTATCTACTTCTTAGTTCAAGTATTCATTGGAATCCTTATAATTTCTAAACAATGAAGTACCATTTGTTTAACGTTCTCGCTCTCATGGTAGACTTAACAACACGGTGCCAAGTACAAGGATTGAAAAACGTCAATCAACGTCCCCCTGGACCTCTGGTCAGACTTGGTACCCGTAGGCACTACCATTTTCGAACTCCATGTGTTGGTGGCCCATTTTCTCTTCACTTATGTAGTAGCCAAGAAATCCAATTTATAGAATCAAAAATTATAAGTGAAAAACAATGTTCCCTCCAGGAATATGAGTTCTAGGCATTAAGACTTTTAGAACTCTAAAAATTTCCCAGAGGGGGAAATAATTTCCAAACAATTAATGTTGTATTAAATGTAGTAAATAGGTTAATTTGTTACTTTATTTCTATATACTGATTGAATTATTTAAGCCTAGCGACCCGCCCTTCTTCACAAGGTGATATGTGAAGGGAGCGTAGTGGTTTCTTTAATTTAACTTTTCCTTGTAAGCAACACATGTCTTTAGATTTATTCATAGACAACAAACAACATTGTAACTATTAAACCAATATGATCATTCAAGAATATTGTAGCAATTCATCGTTGATTTTATCTTATTTGTCATGGACCTGCATCTCCTCTATCCCAATACCTCATTGGCAAAAGCTTTTTAACATACAAGATGGACAACACTCCATACCATATTTTTTTTTTTTCAGATTCTACTACAATAATATCTTTTATCCATAAAATAAACAGGTTGTTTTTGTAGCTGAAGCTCTTTTAATATTAACAATAATAGAAAAATGTGATGTTAAATTCTTTTTGAGTTTTCTTTACTTTTGTTTTCGCTTTGACGTGTAAAATACTTTGTCATTTAAGTGTAAAATATATTTAATATTAAGTTCAGTCGCACATTTATTTGTGTCTCTGTAATTTTTAGTATGTCACGCCAAATCACCAAGTGTTGACTGAAGTGCAGAAGTGGCAGTGGCAGGCAACATCAGCATCATCATCATCTTCACCATCATCAACATCATCACTACACATCAGTACACACCAAGTCAAACATGATCAACGCCTGTTTGCTGCCACATTTTGTGCAAGATCATGGGTTCGAGAGGCATACGATAAACTCGTAGTATTTATATGTAAATGAAAAGATTTAAAGCAAAGCGCGCTCGTCTTGTCATTCAGTCATCAGCAAAAGACATCAAAATGAAATCAGTGCTGCATAAACACACACAATTAAGCATAGATACACAACAAACACACTAACACACTCATACTCAAAATGCAAATTTATTTAAATAATTAGAGAAAATTTTTTTAAAAAATCATTTTTATTTATGTACGAGTATGTTTTGGTATCATGTTAGGTATATATATATACATACATACCATAGTATCTGTGTGTGTGTATGTATATTTTGCATTGAAATTGCAACTCAAACGTTGGCATCGTCGTCGTCGTCGTCGTCATCGTTGCATGTCATTTGACTCTGTTGACAGACAGACTAATAAGACAGACAGCTGGGCGGCGCGCCATAACGACATAAAGACAACATAAAGTTTCTTGCTTGAATTTTTTAAGTATCTCTTGATCTCCTTTTTTTAATTTTATTTTCTTTTCCATATATTTTAATGTGCTCTAAATGACTAAATGTCTGCCTCATGATGGACAGACAAACTGACAGAAGGCCAGACTTATGTTGATGATTAGTTGAATGACTGAGTGAGTGAGTTGTAGGGTGGGCGGAAAAAAGATTTAACTGTTTGCAAAGATTTATGTTTTGTGGTTCTTAATAATGACAAAACAATTTGTCTCACATGGAATTGTATGACTTAATTAAAAATTTTGTTGTTGTTGATATTATTCCTTTTAGTCTTTCTTTTCTTTGTTTTTATTTCTTATTTTTTTCATAAAATTTCATAAAAATGAGCTTGTGAAATATTTTTTAATAAGCAGATGATGGACGACGACATTAGACCATTTTAGTTTTTAGTTTGGTAATTTGTATAAAAATGAACATTTTCCGAAATTGACAAATGCCAATTTGTTTGCCTAAAAAAGTTTTAAATTCCATTTATTTGCAATTCAAACAAGTTAACCTCATTTTGTGTAAGCGGCGGCATGTTGCATGTATGGTGGTATTGTATTTCACCATTATGGTAGTGAATTTGCCTATTTTTGGTGACACACAACAACATCATCAACATAAAATCAACAAACAACAAATTTATTTATACAATACTAAGTATTTGGGAAAAAGATACTAACCAACTAACTAACGATCAAAAGGATTGAAATGTCATTTAGAGTTATGGGTTGAATTTCAATTCAATTCGAACTCGATCTGAAAATGCTATTAAATACATAGTTAAAGTGAGTGTAAAATCTCTTATAAAGTTTGTCGGCATTTCTTCTTTATAAAGCAAAAAGAAATTCTAATTTACAATGTCTCTCGAAAATCCAACAAATTATATATTTGATGGAATAAATAAAGTAAAATTAGATGCAAAATAACTAAATAAAGTTTGATGACATCATACTTTTAAACTTCGTTCGCAATGAAATCTTTGGAATATGCATACTTACAAATAATGTAAATTTTGATTATATAAGGTTGCATATTTTTATATTCTGACGGAAATAACAAATTTGCAAATGTAATTTGGTCATCCCAAATTCTTCATTCTCAACACGATGCGTAGAATGACCTATTATTCAAACAATGAAGGTATAAAATCAACGGAATGATATATTTAAAAGGCAAATTTATTCTGTTTGAATATTTGAATTCTGTTTTCTTAATCTTAAACACAAAAGTATCACTGGAAGGAATGAAGGATCTCACTTAGGTTGTATTTAAACCGCATGGCAAGTTGTTATTATTATGGATGAGAGGTCACATGCATGACATCTGTGAATGATTGACATTGTGGTGTGAATGCCATTTTTGGGATTGTTAACGTGAATGACACTGATGGTAAACATGAAATTGTTTCTCCTTTTTTTTTGAGTGACAGCAGGAAAAAAAGGTTTTGTAATCTCGTTTCCTTGTGCGTTGCTGTTTTTGCTATACATTTTGTGAAAATTGTTTGGTCGTTGCCGATTATGTATTGAATTGAATTTTTGTACTCTTCACCCAGTTTGTCATGAAGTTTGTAACAGACAGAAGCACAGAAGCTGAGCCGAATAGGACCACTAGGAGGTTTAACTCCCATACAAACCCCCATAAAAATTCAGGGTTTCATTAGAAAAAACTTGTTTTGGTTTTTGTATTACCAAACTGAAATTTAGATACTTTAAGTTTCTAATCCAACTAAGATTGTTGGCTGGAATAACTCCCATACAAACCAAAATTCAAATATAAGTTGTTATTAGAAATACTTGTTTGCTGTTCGTATAATCGAACTGAAATTTGGTTACAATTAGTGCCTGACCCATGTCCACCAACCATGTAAATTTCATTGCCCTAGAAATACTGAATCGTATAGCTCCCATACAAATATTTCGGTGTCAGTATTGGCGTCACTCTTTCGACGAGACAATCGAAATGCATGGCATCCATTCACACGTAATTTTATAAGGCTCCCTCTTCCCAAAATTAGGGTACATTTACACTCACGGACGGACAATCAGCCATTCAGTCCTGTTTGTCAAATGAGCTGGACAAAGACAAAGGTGAAACACTATTTACAGAATTTCAAGAATTACCTTCATTGTCAGCAGGAGGCACATGACCTTAACAGTCTGAAAACTTGTCATTTGATTGGGATTTTGAATGATATGGTTTGGATGCATGGCGATTTTGACCCTCGATCTGCCTATTTTATCATTAATGGAATGAATGACTAATTGTTATTCAGTGTAAATGTAGCTTTATCCAATTTCCATCGCTTGGTTTATGACATAGCTTGTACTTTCATATCTTAGTAGTTTACTGTCATGCCTTCTATGATTAGGAAATATCAGACTCGAAAAATATGAAATAACTATGGAGTCCACAAAGATGATGTTGCGTAACAATTTTAAGTAGTTCATATTGTACATTTATGGGATTCCATCATTCAAAAATTAAAAATACTAAAAATGTATTCTCAACAAGTTTTAAAAATGTATACAATATGAATGAATTAATTATAATCAAATTAATTTGGTACTTACGCATAAACAAATATTAGCTCATTCTTAAAATATTAAAAAACTAGAATTGGACAAATCAAAAAAAAAAAAAAAATTCAGTGAACCTGAAATTTTTGTTATTTAATTAAAAAAAAAAAAAACCATAAAAACCCGCATAAAAAATTAACTAAGAATGAATTTGCCAAAAGCTAATTAAATTTATAATATCCACAATAACAAAAAAAATACCTCAACTCGAATTCAAAACCTGTGACAATTGTTGACCACCGGAGGCAGATCTTTTTTTGGTTTGAATAAATAATAGGTAAATTCATCTTACATCTGTCCAACGGGGTTTAATCACATAAGTAATTTTTTTTTTTTTTGTTTTTGAATTGAGCGGTAAAATTTCTTTGATTTCATTATTACTATTATTTATATGTTCTTTTATTAGCTTTTGCTGTTGTTAGAACACAAATACTTTAAACAATTAAATACAAAATTAATTAAACCATAATAAAATTTGATTGATGAAACTCCTTTGGTTAGCAAAAGTCAATTTAGCCACAGAGTGAGACGGAACCAAAGTCAGTCGTAATATGATGACAAACCTGTTTCTCTTTTATTTTAAATGACTTTTGATGATGTGTAGTTGTGATTTGTTATTTTTGTTTTCTTTTAGTAATTATTTTCGTATGTATAAATTGTATTGAAACCTTATAAATGTAATGACAAAAACACCATATAAATAAATAAAACAAGAAAAGACAGAAACTTCGGTCTCATCGAATCTTTGTACACCTTTTATACACAAATAGAGAAAAAAAAGGCTGACAAACAAAACTCTATAATAACGCACAAAAACTTGAATCCAAACGATTTCTTTATACAAGAACTACATATCTGCCAAATTCGGGAAGGAAGGATGCACCGTTTAATGTGTCTACAATAATTAAACGAGCTCATTTGTGATTCTTCTCACCATCCCAAAACTCAAAACACACTTGGATTTTTGCAAATACCAATGAACAATTATTAAGCACAAAAAAAAAAAAAAAAGAGAACTGTGGTGACTCTTTTGCAAAAGACTCCCAAACATTAAGAGATTATCCAGCCAGCTAGTGACCAAGAGTTAACTGTCAGAGTCACCACCATTTCAGTTGATAGAGTGGCCCCTCACTTCCAGTGAAAATCTGTGGCCATTGGGGAAAGAAGAGCTTCCAAAATTCAATAGCAGATTAACTTTGAGGTAGAGTGCAGCATGATTGGAATAATAATCCCAGTATCCAAATTCACAAATTGGTTGAAAATATGCCTGAGAATGTGTACGGATATAAAAATCAAGAGATTTTGGACCACAATTTAAAAAAGAATTCAACGAAAGGTAGATAATTGAGAAAATACAGGTAGCTTTGCTTATTTGTTAGCTTCTCTCCCATCTTATTTTTCGCAAAAATGATTTTGGAGGTCTTAACTTATGATCTAAGGAATACCTGTTTTTTTTTTATTTCAAGTTTTAATTTGATTGGAGTTAAATTAAAAAAGTGTTTCTAATAAAAACCTGAATTTTAATGGTGGGTTTGTATGTATATATAGTCCGATCAAACTGAAATTTCGACACTATAAGTTTCTAATCCACATTTACTAATCAAGCAAATTAAAAGATTATGGGATTACTGGATCATATAGCTCCCATACAAACCAATATGTTTCTTGTATGGGGACCCCTTGAAATTTTTTTTTTTAGTATTTACTGCTGTTGCCCGAATAGAACGACACATTCTGTGAAAATTATAACACTCTAGCTATTAGGGTTCATGAGATATAGCCCGAGGACGGACGGATGGGCAATGAAGTCTTAGTAATAGGGTTCCGTTTGGTACCCTTTGAGTCCGGAACTCTAAAAATGAGGAACATTAAGTCATTTTCGCCACTGTATTGGTCCAATACACTTATTATGTTATGATTTTCTCAAAATTCTTCATTCCTAAAGTACCATTATACAATATCTTATCATATCGTGATGCTTATCATGTTTATATGGTCTTTATGGAATAGTCAGCATAATATTATTTCAAAACGTTACAAACATCATGACTTTGTGTTAATAATCTGTTCCATACTATGTTATGTAGCATGAAATTTGTTTTGTATGTGTGAAAGGTATAATAAAATCACAGAGTTTTCGTTGTTGTTGTTAAGCCAACTTTCATCCGTCAATGCCTTTCTTATATTGAAAGCACTAGAGCACTTATTTTTTAGTTGTTGAATGTTGATTTCGGATTTTATTTATTCATTCGTTTGGTTAATTGGCACAATTTCAGTTGTTACAAATATTGTACGACATACTAAGTTGTTTTGATGTTGGTGCCGGTACTTGACTTGGCTGGTGTTATTCGCTCTAATTTGGTCAAAATTTCACTCATGAGATTGCATATTTTTCATTTTATTGTACGTGTATATAATATTTTTTTTTTTATTTTTATTTTTTTTTGTGTAAACAGAAAGAAAACATGAACTCAAAAATTCGAAATAAAGTTGAAATGAAATATAAAAAAAAGCGAAGAAAGAAAAAGGTTGTGGTCGTTGAATTGTGGTTCAAATTAAATATGAAACTAAATTTTTTTTTATAAAATGACAAATGTTCAGCAATATTTTGTATTTTTGTTTGTTCGGTCGACGTCGTTGTATTCTTTGTTTAGTTGGGGCCACTCAGTCATATTAAGTTTTTTGCCCTGTCTTAAGATACTTATGACCCTTTATGCTTTGCTCTGATTGAAAATTTCTTATTAAAGTTTCCATGCCACAACCATCACTTTTGGTTGCTTTGATTTCACATGCATATCTTTTAAAATAAATTGACATAATTTCTCAATGAAAATCAGAAAAAGGAATGCGACTAATAAATTATATTTTTTGGTTTGATATTTTTTTAATTATCGAGAACGCAAAATGCAATAGAGGCAGATGTTCACTAGAACAATTTTGTTTGATAAATTGAAGCAAATTTATTTTCGAAACTATTTTGTCTTAGCAAATGGGACTTGAAGCATATGTTCTAAATAGAACAATTTTTTTTTTTTTTTTTTGTTTTCTATGAATTGTAAGAGGAAATAGTTCATAAACTACTAATTTGCATTACAAATTATAGATGCATATACTAAAATTGATTGAAATTTTTAACAAATTTACAAATTACAATAAACCTGCCTGCCCATATAAGCAATAGATACATTTATGCATCTGCTAAGTAGAAGTTTGCTATTACAGCTGTAGATATACATATTCACGCACATCATTTGGTTGACCGCAAACAAATAAACTTGTAAGATTTGTTTAACTTCATTACAATGAAAAAGATACAAAAGATGCAAAAATGTAATAAACCAGATGTGCTAGCGAAATCGTAAACACAAAATAGATGTTTATACATTCGCTATTATTAGGAGAACACATTATTGCAAGGCACAGTCATTAATATAGTGTAAGTATAGTCTAGATACATTTAAAAATCGTTATGACGATGGTGATGTTTAGTTAGTTTTCGTTTTAGTTTTGTTAAAAAGACCGCCGAAATGTCGTTATAAAGGGCTTTTTGCTTCAGATACATTATTTATATTATGCTGGAGCACATACCAGGAAGCTGCTGCCGCCGCTACATTTATTTGAAATCTATAAAGTGCATACAGGATGCATGTTTTCTTCTTTCAATTTTGTTTACAGAGAAACGAACATAACATAAACATACATGCGCAGTTCTATGTGCTTTAGATGCTTTTGCCGTGGCCTATGATGATGATGTGGGTGTGGGATACACTAAAGTATCTGGATACATGTGTATATGGTTTTTATACTACACTACTGCTACTGTGTAATAGGTGTTATTAGAATTGAAAACTGCACATTGCACAAGTACATTTATATGATGGAAATGCTGTGCATTGTGCTATGAGTACAAGTAGATACATGTATCTAAAAGCGACCGGCCACATACACATAAGTGAGTAAGCAAATTTTAATTACGCCTAAAGAGAGTTCTTTTATTTCTTTTTTTTATTTGTTTGTACGCTTTTCTTTACTTTACTTTACTTCAGTTCACTTCACTTTATTTTGCTTTGGTTTGCTTTGCTTGATTTCATTTCTTTATGACTTGTGTTCTGTTCTGTTCTGTTCAGTTCATTTTAGTTCTGTTCTGTTCTGTATTGTGTTTGCTTCTGGCGTGCTAGATACATTTGTATATATGCAGTTGCAACTTGAGTTTTTGAATTGAATTGAAGTGAAGTGAAGTAAAGTTGCCTGGCTGCGTGTATAAGTGCGTGCATTGTGCGTAATTGCAAAGTACTAGAAATGAAATGAAATGAAATGAAACAAACAAATAAGCATAAATGCTGGCACGCGGTGGCTATAACTGAAACTTCCATAGTAGGCATGGCATGCCTGCTGTGTAGATTTCCTGTGCGCAAAAGTACATACTCGTATCTTGTAGTTAGAGATAGTAGTTACTAAAGTGGGCGACTACCAACCATCAACATCTTTGATTACATAGTTGCATTACATTATTCCTGCTGATTAGTTTAAAGCGTATTTTGCTTTAAATCATTTAATTTTATTTGCATTTACTGCTGTTGCTGCTGCTACACAAAACTCAAGTGCTCGCTCATTGCAACAGTCTACTTGAAATGGTTGTTGTTGTTTTTTACTTTGTGAGTACACACTTGATTTTTCGTTACTTGAAAACTTAATTTATGTATTTCACTTTTATTGATACAAATTTATGGCCGTCATCATCATCGTTGTGCAAGATTTGCGAGCAGTAAAAATTAATTAAGTGCGAGTCTTGGTGGCGGTGGAGTCAAGTTGTTGCTCTGCTTTACTTTGCTTATTGACTGTATTCCATCCAATCTCAGCCACGGGGGGCAGGCAGCAGTCATGATGACTACTTCCAAGTGTTGAAATTTTCGCGCAAATTAAAATTTTTATTTGTATTTTTGTTTTCCTATTGCCCCCTACAATCTGCTTCCATATTCACTCCTCATTTGTAGCACAATTTTATTATAATAAATAAATTTTTATGCGATTTGTGTGTGTATGTGCTGAGCCATTCTGACCCAAATAGAGCGCCAACTTTAGCCTTTTTTTATTCCATTTTAACCTTTTCTCATAATTAATTTTTGTTGTTTTTTTTTTTTTTTTAATTTCTTTCTATGTCCAATTTGCTTGAGGTAAACTTTTTCATTTCAACGTCGCTTAAAATTCAATTTTCCATTAACTTTTTACACTTTATAAAATCACAGCTACCGTCATTAATGCCAGCAGGCATTTCAGTTTGAGTATATAGTTGTGTTCTATTCCTTGTCCTCCTGCACTCTGCTCTTCTGAGCTTCTTTTGCTATCATTTTGCTGCTTATGTTCACTTCCTATTTTTGCTGTGCGCCTAATTAAAACTCATTAGCATGAGTACAACCCTTGTTAAATTATACAAAAATGAAATTCATTTCAAAAGGCCACCCGCCTACCCTCTTGTCTGTCTACCCATCAATTTGAATGCTTAACCCTTAATTGCCCTTTATACTCATCCATCAAAAAAAAACAGAGTGAACCTTTTTTTGATTTTCACCGTCATTTGGTAAATAACTTCCGTCTAGGACTCTCATTTAAACAACAATAACGGGAAGAAGGAGGAAAAAGGAAAAACAAATCCCATTCAAATATATAAGACAAACTATAGGCATATTACAATTTTTTTTGTAGTCTTTTCTATCAAGTAGCAACGGAAGCTTCTTACGTAAGTCTCTCTCTCTAAAAGCAAATTGAGCGAATTAAAATTAAAATACACAAAAAAACTAAAATTGTATTTAAATGTAACGAAAAGATTTGCACTCGAACGGTGCTTAACCTATGCCTAAAGTAACCGCCGTCGTCATCATCATTTTCATTATAGTCGCCACTATTCTTTATGGTTCCTTCTTTCAAATGTTTTAGCTTGAATCCTTCCTTCTACTATGTATGTACTTATTCCTTGTTGACTTGACGGCAAAAACGTTTAATGCAATTTCCTTGCCAGACATTGTCGCGTCGCTAAAATCAACTATGATCAGAGGAGCTTTAAAGCAAAGGGACCACCACCATCAGATTGTATGAACATAGAATGTATACTTTGTGTACAAAGTGTATGAAAGCGTGTTATTGTAGTAGTCCAATGTTGTAAAGGCAGGCAATACAAAACAACCTACTAAGAGTCGTCAATGGAACTACACATTTACACTGAAACTAATTTTATTTTTTTTTTTTTTTTTCAATTTCACCCATTTGAAACTTAAAAGTGTATGAAATTTTTCCTTACGGATTAAACAAAGTGTTCCTTCCATCTGTAGATCTGAGCCAATGTTTAAAAGAGTTTCAAAGAATATTAAGTAAGCATAAAGATTTAAATGTTTCTTGAAAGGGTCCAATGGGCAGGAGTCTTTTCTAATCTATAAGATACTAGCGTTACCCGGCGTGCGTTGCTACGTCTCCGGTGCATGATCAGTTATTAAAAAAAGAAGAAAGTGGGCCAAGTGCGAGTCAGATTGGAACACGGAGGGTTCCGTACCTAATTGGGGTTTGTATGTGTTATGCGAACTCTTTCCTCTTGTAGGACGGACAGAAAAGTGTTAATTTGTAAGAGTTGAAACCTTATTGTCAGTACTATTTATAAAAATGGGCCAAGTGCAAATCAAATTCGTACACGGAGGGTTCCGTACCAGATTGGGGTTTTGTATGGGAGGTACTCCCCCTAGTGGCCCGATTTGACTGATTCCTACAAATGTACCGCGCCAATATCAAAACCTTATAGTGTCTAAATTTCAGTTCGATAGAATAAAAAACAAAAAAAATTTTCTAATAAGAACGCGAATTCTAATGGGGTTTGTATGGGAGGTACCCTCCCTAGTGGTCCGATCAAACTGAAATTTCGACACTATAAGTTTCTAATCCACATTTACTAATCAAGCAAATTTAAAGATTATGGGGTTACTGGATCATATAGCTCCCATTCATATGTATAGGGACCCCATTAAGTTTTTGAATATATTTTAGTTTTAGTATTTGTTGCAGATGTTCGGATAGAACTACACATTCTGTGAAAATTTCAACTCTCTAGCTATTGCGGTTTATGATATATGACCGGACGGACGACTCCTGGTTCTAAGCTACATCCCCACCAATTTTCAGCTAAATCGGTTCAGCTGTTCTTGAGTTATAAATAGTGAAACTAACACGCCTTTCTTTTATATATTTAGATTGATTGTCCAGTAAAATGTACTTTTTCAATTGCGAGCTTGTTTATGAGATATTTTTCCTTTCCCAATACAAATAATTATACTCTTATAGCACTCATATAAATCAGTTTAAGTTTTTCTTTGTTTTTCCCCGTCTTTTTGAAAGCTAATTTCATACAATAGATTTCCTTTTCCTTTAAGAGAGCCTTCATAATAGTTTTCGCCCCTCAACATTACAATTGCTTTATTAATGATGACTAGCGAGCAAGGTAAGAAGAAGTCCAACTATACAAAAATAATTTATATCTTCAATATAAAGAAAAACTTTGAAGTTATTTTTTTCAATGTACAAGAAAAAAACTAAAAGGTGCACCCGTTTGTCACACACAGTTTATACTCTTGCCCTAGACCAACCAACCACTTACTATATCCAATCCACCACCACCATACTACTAACAACTATGCACAACCATCGTCGTCGTTGCCATCATCTTCATCATCATCAACTTTGCTCGTCTACATTTCCCAAAGGACTCACGATTTACTCACTCACTCACTGGCTCACTCAGTACCTTCCTTCCTGTGCCTGTGCCTATGCCTTCACTTACTAATCGTACAGTTTTTCATTGAAAGTGAAATTGAAAACTGAAATCGTGTGGCGACGTACATCGACCCCGCATGGACTTGGAACTTTTGCTCTGCAATTTTACTATTGTTGGTGTTGGTTCGTCTATAAAATGACGTTGAGAGCAACAGTTTACATTATGCATAGTTTCTGTGTTCCTGTTACATTCAACACTTGGCATTTTTGCCAGAAAATGTACTAAAGAAAAGCAAAAAAGGACGACGATGAATGAAACAAGAATGAAATGAAAGACCCGAAACCATAGTGAGTGAATGTGTAAAAAAGGAAAAGCTTCAACCATTTAAATACTCGAAAAAAAAAAAAGAAAAGACAACAGTGTTTTTTTCTATGACTTACAATGCAAGGAAACTGTTTCGAACTTTTGCCTTTTGTTTTGTTGGTGTTCTTGTTTGTTCCCGGTTCCATACGTGTGTGTAGTATATCTATGGGTGGGTCTTTTATTTTCTCCCAGTTGAGTATGAGTGAGTACATTTGTCTAGAACCTTTGACTTTGGCTGGCAAGTGTTTGTTGGTAGAGTTGAGTGCAATTTAGATAGTAGTGGATGGTTAGAAAATCATATTAAGGGTTTGTTTTGGGTATTTGTCGTCAACTTACAATACTTTTCTGCTTGCTAAACTTTGGCACCCTTTTATGTCATTTAAACCACCAAGTATCCTTGACTATCCTGTCTGTGTGTCGAGGGTGTTTAACTTTTTCTGTTTCTTGTATGTATACAAGAGACTAAGGACAGATGATGATTGTCATTGCAACACAATCTACATAGAACAGCAGAGGCAAAATTCTATAGTAAGTAGTAAGTTTAACCAGAGGCAACATAACGTCGTCGCACCACAGGCGCTTTTGATCGTTATAGTAAATCATTTTAAATGAATTTTTCACCGCATTCGCTTTCACTTCCATCACCGCTGTTTTATGGCTACAATCGTCCGTCTATCAAAGAGAGCCCCACTTAGTTGATATCTGAGAGTTTAAGTTTACTTTTGAGGCAAGAAATTCTGGTGTCGTTTGTCGTCCTTTGAAGAAAATTGCACGTATAGACAACAAACAACATGCGTAGCGTATTTAGATATGTTTTTTTTTTTTGTTTTTTTTTTTGTTTTGGGGTGGTGGTAATGGTGGAAGTGGTGATATCCGGCGACCTGATGCACTCCCGTTGCTTAAATTATGTTTATTTGTTTGGATTTTGTATACACAAACAACCACCAGTTTGTTCTATGTGTATATTTCCTTTTCTTTTTTTTTTTTTTGTTGGTGTTTCTTTCTATTAATAATTTTATTTTTGCTTGCTTTTGTTACTTTTCGTTTTTTTGGATTTTCATTAATTTTTTTCCTTAAAAGCATTGATTTTCACTTCGGCCAGATGTTGTCCTTTTCTTTTCATTCCATTTACTTATGTGCTTTTGGTATCTATTCCCTTAACTAAGATACTTAGATAGTTCTTGAGGTCATTTTTTATGTGTCTGACACCTTTTGTTATGGCGGACATTTTTCTTATTCTATTTCCCCATCTAAATATTTGATATTCCCATTTTCATTATTTTCGTAAGCACTTTTTTCTGTCCGCCTGCATTGTGTTCTGATGTGGAATGAAGCACATTTGTTTTGATACTTGAAGATGTGAAAAAATTATGCAGCAACTAATAAAAAAAAAACATAGATAGCATGTCATGAGTTAAAAAGAGTATCATGTCCTTTAATGGCATTTGAACATAAATTTCATGGAATGAAATTTATAGTTTTGTATTCATTGAAATTAGATTATTTAAAAATTGAGTATTTTTACTTGAAAGACACATACTATGTTGATAATTGAGTAGTTTGTTAAAAAATATACCTAGAGGCATCTCCAGATGCCAATTTAATTTAATAATTTTAATAAATTTTCAACAGTAAAAACTTTTTGTTTTCAAGCAAATTTACGAATCATTAGAGTCTAATAAAATTTAAATAAAATAAATTGAAGTATCTTATCTAAAGTGGCGCTTGTGTCATCTCTGGTATCATAAAAAGTAATCAGTTGGTGTATAAGATACAAAACCACACTCAGTTTAGTTCATTGAAAATGCTTTCAACACTCCCTCATAGACACAAAATTGTTGAAACACAACTGACAACACTCCCACGGTTATGGGTTTTGTTGTTTTGTTTGTTAAGTTGTGTCATGGTACCAAGTTTTATAATTATATAAACCAAAAATACAATTTCAAGATAGCAAGGAACCACTAAACCAAATTACAGTTATTATAGTTTGCAATAAGAAGAAAAATAATATTGTAACAACACCACCCACCCCCAACATCAACAAGAATTGTGTTTTGGCAATAAAAACAAACAATCAAAAACGAAAAACAAAAACATTGTTTGAATAAACAAATGAACCACCACCAACACCGTCAGATTCAGATGTCGAGTTTAATCCAATACGAAGCCCCAAAAAATGTGTAGAAATCATAACACGTAGGAATGCTATGGGCATCATCATCATCCTCATCATGATGTGGCACCCTTTTATCAGCTGGAAATCCAATCCAAATTCATACTTAATACATGATGATTATGATGATGATGCATGTGATGATTTTCATTTCATTTTGTTCTTTGAATAGAGAAATAATATTCATGTGTTAGGATTATTACCTTTTTTATTTAGCCAAGTTAACATGATAATCTTACATTGCATTGTAGTATGTTGTGTACTGACTGACGACTCCTGCTGTTCAAGATCATCATCATATTAATAACTTTGTTTGTATTTCGAATTTGTTTGTATTTCTTTCTTGTGTTTACAGAGCAAAATAAAATAATAAAATCACATCTAAAAATATAAATATTGTACGAGTAGAGTATGAACAATTACAAAATACGAATGAATGTGAAAACATAAACCTAATAACAAAGTTTAGAAAAAGTAGAAACTAAATTCAATTTGACCGATAATTAAATGCCCTTAAATATGAAATAGAAGATATATGTAGTTAACAGGTGAACCATACAAAATTTAGAAGTTAAAGGCAAAGATAATTTCAGGGATAAAATTCAATCTTTCTTTATAAAAATTCCTATCCAAACTTTATTCAACAAAGTAAGTAAATGCTTAAGAATTGTAAATGTGGCCATTGTAATTTAGGAAAATAACTAATTGAAACAAAGACCCTAGTAAGTAATCTAAGTATATATTATAATGCTAAATTGTAAATGTGTCCACAATATTTAAGAAACTCGTCGAATCCAAGACCCTAAACATCTAACTATTACTCTGAATATTAACAAAACGTACAACAGATGATTCTTTATATTTATTTATTTATAAGATTTAGATATACCTAATATACTCGTATATAATTCTAAACCTAAAATTACAAGACTACTAGCTACCAGAGCCGACGCCTGACTCTATGTTGAGTTGCATTAATGATGATTTGTTTAAGTGGTTTAAATTACAATGAAGAAGGACTTTTTAAAGCAAGTCAATATTATACAAAGAGCATTCTTCTAAAAGTGTAAATAGTTTTACGGGTTTAACAAATATAAAAAGGACCTAGCATCTCCCAAGCTTGGACATTCAGACATCTAGAATGTGATTGATGGAGGCCGCGTGGCTCAGCAGGAATAGAGTTGTATCGAAGCGCCCGTGAGAAGGTGTTGATGCGTGAGTTGAGTATGTCCGGACACAAATAGACCACAGGTGTTTTGAGATTTTTAAAGAAAAATGAATGCCAGTGCGCAAACCAGTTCATATTGGAATCTTGCCAAGTTTGCCAACAGCTTTGTATTGATATCTCTTCAGGTCTTTGGCGTCCATTGATGGGCAACTTTGTCAGCGTTTTCATTGGCAATAATACCTTGCTGACTGGACAACCAAAACAATTTTGTCGTTGTTTTTGATGCATAATATTTGCAGATATCGCACATTATTTTGTTGATTTTTGTAGTGATTCCTTAGAAATAAACCTCCAGTATACTAAATTTGGATTTCACTTGATAAAACAATATTTTGCTCTTAAATCAACTTACAATTCATGATAACGCTTACTTAGGCACACTTTTATATGCTTCCACTGCGGATCCTCAGTCATATTTAATACCCGTTTAGCAATAAGAAAGTTTTTGATTTTTCATTTAAAATAATAAAGATTTTTAAATTGCTGAGGCTCATTAAAAGC